>QEPC01010859.1:869318-891713 GCA_003113815.1 Sphenodon punctatus
CCCCCCCAGCAACCCCCCGGCTCCCCCCTCCCAGCAACTCCCCCTGGCTCCCCTCCAGGGTCATGTGGGTGTGTTAGCCCCAGTGTTCTTATGTGCAATGTTGTTCAAAGGTTTCTAAGGCTGACGTGGGTGTGTTATCCCCAATGTTCTTATGTGCAATGTTGTTCAAAGGCTTCTCAGAGTGATGTGACTGTATTACAATACCCACGCCTTAAAAAGGAGTTCTGTGGGCAGGGTTTAACCCTGGGAACTCTGAGTTCTGTGGGTCTATGTGCAAACGTGTTCAAAGGGTTTGCAGGGTGACCTGGGTGTGTTACCCCCCCAATGTTCTTATGTGCAATGTTGTTCAAAGGTTTCTGAGGTTGACTTTGGTGTTATTCCCCATAAAAAAGGAAACAAAAACCAAAAGACAAATAGAAAACTGAAAGATGGTTGATGGTAGAGAATCACTTGATGAGACACTTAAAAATTCAGTTTCTCCTCACAGTGAGCCTGGACTCTATTTTTTTTACACTGCTAGGGAGAAATGGGACGAGTGGGAGACAGTCATTGGCTCTCTATCCCCCAGTGGCAGGGCTTCATGCAGCACCAAGGACTTCACAGGGTTAACTAATGTAATCTCCCTCCAATGTTAACTCTAGGAACTCCTTGCTGCTGGGTTAAGCCACACCACTAACAGACAAGACACTGTCCACTTTAACCTCACGTGAACATTTCTTATGCATGTGGCAGGGCTCTATTGGTGCCCTATACAGCCCTGCAACATGCTTGCCATGCGATTTGGAGAGTATGACTGCTTTAAAGTGCTTATCATGTTTTTACAGCGCCAAAAATGAAAAGATAAGCACAGGCAAGTTTGGACTTTTTCTACGCAAAGAAACCCAAACTAGCTATGCCAAGTGCTTCTGGAATTGAACCTGACTCTTCTGGGCTTCAGATTTCTGTTTCCAGCAGCAGTATTGCAAATTAGGGGTGGGTCTATGCAAATTAGGGGCAGGTCTATGCAAATTAGGTGTGCCACCCCCAGGTTCAACAGTCACCATTCGCCCATGGTTACTCTGAATCATGGCATCTTTGTTATCTTCTTTCTCTCTTATTCCTATACCCGGCAATTTGGAAGACAGTGTGTGGATGCTACAGCTGATATTCTTGTTAAAAATAGGTTATATGCATTAGAGGAGTCGGAGAAAAGTGCCAGGGTGTTTGAATGCAATAATTAGCACTGCAAATAATCAGAGGAGACCTGATGGAGTGGAGAGCAAATCAAACGGAGAGCAAGGAAAAATGCGTATGAAATAAGAGGAGGCCATTATATTTGATGAAAGAGCCCCCCACCCGCATAGTTTCTCCTTTACTGCAGTGCTTGTTTTGGAATGAGCTGGAGGCCAGCTTATGTTTTGCTCTGCATTTTCTATGTCAGGGAGTTATTCTGATCACTTGGTGCAATCTCATTTGTTTGCTGTGAAATTAGAGAGATTTTCAAACCTGTTTTCTGTACGCGTAGGTGGAAAGCTGGAAAGTCAAGGCCTTTTATAACAAACTTTTGTTTTTACTGGGTAGCTTGATGGTTTGGGGGTGTGCTGTTAATTGGATAATTACTCTAGTAATTAGTGCTGGAATTTTTTTTCTATTAGAAATTTAACGAGACCAAGACCAGGGTTTCAATGGAACTAAATTCACAACTGGAGAATGTTTACTTACGGAATAACATTTGGGAGCTAATTTTCAAGAGTTCAGTAGTTTCATACATGGCAGAAATAACCTGTGGAACCCATTTCCATGGTTGTGAAGGCCATAGGTCCATCCGTGTTTATTAGCCAAGTTGGTCAGAGGACGCAACTTTTGACTGGCAGGAGTGAGTGACAGAGGATGGATGTTCCATTTTGTATATTTCCATGGCGGTATCAGGCCATTGTCAGAGACAGGATACTGGGCTAGGTGGACCGTTGGTGTGACTGTTCTTATTCAAAACTGGAACTGTATTTCCCAAACAGCCTGGCTCCCATTTTCCTAGTGTGTTGAAGTGGTTTGAAAATCTGCCCATACAAGGCAAAAGGGGAGCTGTGGAGTGCTCAGCACTCTTGAGAATTAGACCCTTATCTCAGTGCTAGTGGCAGGATTCTGGCCTTTCAAAGGGCAACCACCCTGCTTAGGGCTAACTGTCTCTTACCTGGGAGTCCCCAAGCACTGATATCAGGGTAAGGGAGCAGAGATGCGGGCATGGATGCAAGGATTGGGGATATAGTCTGTATTGCCCCTACTGGTGACAATAATCCTTATTTTTAAGAATTGTAAAAATTCTTTAAAAATTAAGGACTTTGTAATCCTGTTAAGGGTTGTAAAGCACTTTGACTTCTGGAGGGGCTATATAAGTGATTAATAATAATGTCCTGTGCAGCCTAATTCAAAAGTCTGTAGATCATTGGTCCAATTGCACTCTCTCTCCAGACTGTAGATTTCCTGTGTCAACCCCTTCTGTTTTTTTTTGGTTTTGTCTTATGAATTGTTTCTTAGTAGGAGGTGGGGTTTAAATCCTGGATGTAAGTCAGCATGCTTCCCCATTCTTACTTATGGGCCTGCTGTGAGTAATGTGCACCTTTTCCCAGTGTCTGATTGGAAGCTGAAATTCTGGCTCTCTTACCACAGAGGTAACATTTTTCTTTTAAAAAAAATTAAATGTTCTTTAACCCCAAAGCCCCAAGCAACCCAACATCATCTATTAGACGGAGAGAAAACAGCAACTGCGACAAAATATTGAAACTGTGTTGAGGGGAAATCTGTCTCCTAAATCAATGCCAGAAGTCCGAGATAATGTCTGTCTTGACTGGCCTATCAGAGCAAATCTAAATCATCCTGAGCTTCGCGGACACAGAAAGAACTGTCTCTCGCGTACAAGACTTTGCCTGAAGGTCAGGTTTATGTTTTGGGAAACAGCAAGGCATCAGCTGGCATCAGATACATTTATTTTCATTATACTTTACCATGGATTGGGGCGGAGGTGGGGGAGAAATACCTTTCTAATTACTGGAAATAGGACTGCATGTCTTTCCAGATGTGGAATAGAGAGCTCTGTACAATGATCTGACTTATACAAATGCCGGGAGTTGGGGAGAGGGGCGAAGGCTGCTATAGAAGTCTGTGCCGGATTTGCAAATGCTAATTGTACAGTTTGGAGATTATATCACAGCGTAAAAATCTTAAGTCACTTCCAGCACCACTGGGGTCTTCCACCAATACACAAACTAAAAACGTAATGAGTGTGGGCCTGATCTTATTATTAAAATCTATGGAGGAATCCCATTGAATTAATTTGGATTTGGAATTGGGCCCACTTTAAATTATATCCTCAGTATTAATGGTGGGGCAACTTTTCTGTCCATGGGACCACTTTGAAAATTCGTACAAGCTCCGAGGGCTGCTGTAATCCTTGTCATAGGAGGGATCCCTTACTGTATCTGTCCTGAGACCCCCCCGGGTGGGTTTTTCTCTTGGAGGGTGATGCTCCCAGCCTAGCGATGTGGGGTATGGGCATCCTTGGTCCCCTGGGTGGCTGGCCTCCTATCCCTTCGGTCACAATAATAGATTTGGCTTACCTGTCAGTTCTGGGCATGGGATAGAGTTCCTCCTCCGAGGAGCCGGTCCGGAGTTCACAAAGCTCTCTGGCCTCCCTGCGCTCCCTGCAGAGGAGATGGATTGAGTTGTCAGACCAAGGGCTAGCCGGCAGGTCCCCAGGTGAGAGGGTCAGGTTTAGTGGTGGTTTCCCTGCCCGTGGCACTGGGTTTTGGGGCAGCGCCAAATAGCTGACACCCTGTTCTGCTGTCTCGGGGCTTTTGAAGTGTGTGCCAGGCTGTGACCCTGCCTCCATTGCCACAACAACACCACAGCCAATCCTACCGGCACCTCCTGATGACATCATGGGGGGTGGGTCCAAGCCATGCTGAAGGAGCCGCCAGAAATGCAGGGCTGGAGGCAATAGGCCTCATCTCCGGTAGGTTCCCACAGCTGCATACAAGTTGGGAGCAAGGAGTACTTAAGAGGTGTCTTAAGAAAAGACGGGCCAGGATCATGGATTTGTGCTATGGATCTGTCCCCTGTCCTTGTGTGTGTGACCTTTCCCCTGAGCTCAGTTTTTCAGTGGTTGGAGGTAGGAATTGGATCCAGGTTAGAGCTGGAATGGGTACTCGTACTCACAAAAACAGGTATACCTATTGAATTTGCAGTACCCAAATTGAATCGAAAATTCCAAGTACACGAAATGGTATCAGATAGGGTACCCGAAATACCAAAAACACACAAAAAATTTGGGTCTTTTCCCTGCTTTTGGGGGTATTTCGGCTACTTGAAAAGTAAAAAACCAACATTTTGGGGTACTTGAAAGGTATTCGGGTACCGAAACAGTAACCGAAAATGCGGGTATTACCTGCAGGTACCAAATCAGGTCCACGTTTCAGCTCTAATCCAGGGGTCAGGTCCAGGAATGGGAAAGGGTCCAAATAAAAGCCTACCACAAGCCTGAGGGTCCCACCCCTGCTCTACATCGATGTATCCTTCCTGCTGTTTCTCTTCGAATTTGTTTGTTGTAACTTCCTAGTCAGGCTATTAGAGTTTGCTGAACAAATCTGGCTGCACTATAGCTTTTGTACCACTGTATCCTGAATGCAATATCAAGCTTCATTTCAAACAAGTGCCAACAGCTCTATGGATTTTAGTTTTGAAGGTAAAATGAAATGAAGGAGACTTTGTATGGAATCAAATTTTGCCCCTTTTAAATTATTTTTTTAAAGGTGTAGCAAAAATGATGATATTCCTTTGGAAAAACAATCATGACTTTACGCATAGCTTAGACTGAAAATCCGGCAACAACAGGCTAGGCATCTTACTCTGCAGTATATTGATTGCTCACTTGAAAAGTTACAATGATAGACTGAATAGAGCTGGCTTGACTTAATATTCTTAATCAAAATGTCAATGAATCTTGGGCCACTTGAAATTTCAAATCTGAATTTCAGTTTGTCTGTCTATACCAGCTGTCCCAGTGAGTCACCATTTGTAGACTTAGAAGTCCCAAGAATGTCTTTGTGCCAAGGATCTGTCCCCTATCTTTGTGTGCATGTCCTTTCCCCTGAGCTCAGTTTTCAGTGGTTGGACTCGGAGGTAGAAACTACGGCTGAAACTCGCCCTTGCAGTTCTCGCAAATCTCAGCGAGAATTGGCTTCTCACTGAGATTTGTGAGAATGAGAACAGGTTGAGAATTGGCTGACTGTCAACTAGGGGTGGGACTTGGTGGGAAATACCGGGTACTGGTTTTACCAGATATTGGATCTCATAGTACCAGATTTATCGGATTAAAACCGGTATACACTGTATACACTGGATTTTTTCCCATTGAAATCAATGGGAGAAAAAAGTAAACCAAAATTACCTGTTTAAAGACAACATTTTTAAACATTCAATGACAGATTCATTTACTTAACTGCTAACCACCAGACTTCACTTTGTGCCCAGTAGTTCCCATGGCCCCCAGTAGCCCCCACAGTCCCCACTACTTTTTTTTCTTTAAAAATAGGGGGTGGGGGGGTGTTCCACAGCATTGGTCATCAATTTTATCAAATCAATCAGAAGTCAGATGATGACACGCACTATGATGTTAGTCGAGCACACAGAAAGAGGCACTGAGGCAGAACTGAGTAGAGAGTGTCAGCTCTTGTCATAACACTTTGTGATACTAATCCCAAATTTAATTGACCATCCTAGTTGACAACCACATATTCAATTGGCAATGCCAGACAACAACAGTTCCAAGGCCTACACAATGAACACAAGTAACACACACACACAGTGTCAAAAAGTCAAAGAAAAGTTTATTGTGGCCTAAGCCTTTACAATCCCGGTTGCCAGGTTCAGGACTAAAACAATAACATGGTCCAATACAAACACGATATACATTATCCAAATATGGGTATAAAACCAAATATCAATTCCGATAGACAAACACAATTCAGATAGATCCTTAAGTTAGGACCCTACTTGAACCAATATTACAGTCAAATTATAGTACCCTCTATTTCATTAAAACAAAGTGGGGGGGGGGAGGAAAATAGAACAGCCCACATGAACAACTTCTTGACTTAACAGTGTAGATAAGGATATTCGATTGACTGTTTTTTTAAACCGCAGTACCTGAAGACAAAAATTAGCTACTTGCACAGATAACTCTGAATCAATTCCACTAAACAATTTTTTTAGGGTTCTATCATACTGCCAGGATGGACAACGGGGAGCAAAGTTATTCAAGTACTTCACTCTCCATCTGGCATACCGTGCACATGCAAAAATAACATGGGGGAGTGATTCTATTACTCCTAGTTTACAGTATTGACAAATACGCTCAGAATGGGGAATCCCCCGATACCTACCCTCAAGGACTACTGAAGGAAATACCCGCAGGTGAAATAGCGTCAGAGCCTGCCACCACTGCCAATCCACCCAATTCATCAAATAATATGGGCCATTTTTAGGAGGAGAAATGCTAATAAAAGTAGGGACGACCTTCTGGTCCCTTACTAGGGACTCCTCCTGTTGCAGCTCCTGATCTAGGACTCGGTTCTATAATAGGCTTTGTGCCCTTTTAAGATCCATCTGAGCTAGAGACTCCTTAGAGAATCCTAAATTATGGAGCAGATGTATGTCCAAATCCCATTTTTCAAAGGGTTCGGCCTTCCACGTCTCTTGTACTAATGAGCTACTCCCTATACTTGGGAAGAAGAGTTTCAACCAATAATGCAGTATCACAACAACTGCCTGAGATTTTAAAGGTCGAGAAAATGTTTCTGCCCTTAAGAGTGCCTGTGGGGTACACTTGGGTACACCCAAAATCACTCTGAGGAAATTATTCTGCAACCTCTTGAGTTGCAAGGGCGGTTGGTGGGTTTTGCTGTTGGAGGGGCACTGGGGCAGTAAGGCCAGCGGGCCTAGGGGCGGAGCCAGGGGGACAGTAGGTGGAGCCAGGGGGATGGTAGGCATAACCCAGCAGCAAGGAGTTCCCAGGGTTAACATCGGATGGAAGAAAACACAGTCTACATGCACATCAAGCTTAAAATAAATAATTTATCAACCTAAAACACAGGGAACCATCCTTGTAAAGCACCCATCCGAGTAGGAGCCAGGACTCCTAGCCCCCCTACTCTAACCCACCCACCCACGGCACTAACCCACGGCACTGTTCCATTGCAGGGGCCCTTTATGTGGAATGGACGGCGCTTTTAGCTGCCCATTCTGCATAAAGGGAGAAACGCCTCCCTTTTGTCCCTGAAAGGCTTCCTTAGGAAGCCTTTCGGGGTGAATGTCTGGCGACTGAAAACTGGCACTGTGCATTCACAAAATGTCCACCCTGGTCATTCTGTGCATGCACACCGCAGTTGGCAGAGAAAAATCTTGTGAGATTCTCAAAAATCTTGGTGAGTTCTTGTGAGATCTTGCCAGTAGTTGCAAGAATCTCATGCATTCTCATGAGTATATGCGGGATTCTCATTTCAGCCTGAGTAGGAACTGGATCCAGGTTAGAGCTGAAATGGTTACCTGCAAAAATGGGTATACCTGTCAAATTCGCGGTATCCAACTGGGTTCCTGAAATATCAGAAGAAAATATTGAAACACCAACATTTTTCTGGTATTTTCCCTGCATTTTGGGGTATTTCAGGAACCTAAAAACTGAAATTTCCCATTTTTGGGTACTGAAACCGTATTCAAAATCCCAAGAACCTCTTCGTCAGAAATCACTGATTCAATAGAGTCCATCACATTTACTGCCCCGTTATATTACTAGCCATGATGTAACTGTTTCACAGACTGTTACAGAGTTGGATTTTGGTCTCTACTTCTGTCATTTGAAGTACAAGACTAGAGAGAAAAAAAGTCTATTTCTTTAGCTTGCCTTAAGGCTGAGTTTCCATCATGCACCCCCCTCTTGAGACTTCAAATAATTGAATGACATAACCACAAACCAAGATTTATTGCTATTAATTTCATCTCTATTTTTGGGCCATACCTTCCTCTCATTCTGCTAGCAGAATCCCCCATCGAAGTCAGTGTGGGTTTGTGCAAAAAAAAAAAAAAAAATATGAACCTCGGGACCTGGCTCTTTGATTTCTTTTTGCTTGGTTCACATCTTTTTCCATTCATGACATTTTCTGTTTGGGAACTTCAAATGAAAGCTGGGAGCGCCGGTGATCAAACTCTTATTTAGCTGGGAAGAAGAGGAGGAGGAGAGGTCAATTTAGAACTCAATTAGAACTCTGGAACTTAAATGGCTTCCTGAATTTAAAAACAAAACAAAAATCAAAGTGGCTTCTGGGTGAGTCCAGCTGAGTCTCTAAAATAGGGGTTGGAAATGTTTCCCTAACGGGGATATTATTAGCATTTATTGTGCTCCCAGAGTACATGTTCCCTCATGCTGCTCCACCCCCAGCACGGAACCGCTGCGGCCTGCTTACAGCCTACCACCTCTTCAGTTCATGGTGGCAGCAGTAGCAGCAGCAGCACGCGAGGGCCCAAGGAGGGGAAGGGAGGAGAAGGGTGGGTAAAGGGCCTTGGGGAGCCCCTCGTGCCCTTTCCTGCTGCTGCCATTGACTGGGGCAGAGGTGGGTGAAGGATAGGAAGTGGGATGGTGCTATGTAGTAGCTGGAGTGGGGGTGGCACGCTGAGGGGAGGTGGCAGCTGTGTGCTGGGGGCCTGGCAGGAGCTGAAGGGAGGAGGCACCGGCAGGAAGCCGATCCCAGAGCTGTGTGGGGAGAAGGAGGTGAAGGCCACGTAGGAGGAAGGAGCTGCGCGCGCCGCGGTGGCTGGTTGGTCCCCAGTTGTGAACCAATAGGTGAGGCGGTGGGTGGCAGCCTTGGGGCGGTCAACCCTCTTGCCTCACCTATTGCTACAGCACTTAACGCAACCCAACAGGGAATCTGACCAGGGCTTAGTTCTGATTGCGACTGTAATTAAAAATATGGTCATTAAGGATGAAGAACCTTAAGGATGTTCTTAACAGGAATTAAGGGTGAAGGATGGAAGGGTTGAGCCTATTTCATGGGAGAGTCCTGCTTTTCACAAGTCTCTCAGCTTCAGCAGCATCGAGCCTGTGACTGCAAGGATTTTGCTCTGCATCTGCGAGTTCACAATCTGACACCACATCATACCCCTGCTTGATCAGATTAGGGCCATGTTAGGTTAGGTTAGTGGCTGTCAGACTGATTGCTGTCTGAGACCGGCAGGCTTTTCAGCTTTTTCAGCCCAACTGTGAAGTTGGTTGCATAATCGCCTGGAATAAAAAAAGGGGAGGGGATTGTTTCCCCCCCCCGTGATTGTGCAGACAGAAAAAAAAATGCTTCTAGGCTAGCAGCACAGGTTGGAAATGATTTCTCTGAGCCCTGGTCCCATGAGGTGGTGCTGAAATAGCTACTCTCTATGCCCACTTTATATCTGTGTAGTAAACTTCTGAACTCTTCTCTTATTTCTGCAAGCAGAGTGTGTGCCCTGGTACACGCCATCAGCAAAATGTGCTGTAGCAAATGTTCTTTGTCAGGAATGATAAAGATAAGAAAAGCAAAGGCACTGGTAGGGGAGAGGGGGAGGACAGCCACTTTGCCGCACCCCTTTCTGACTTCAGGATGCTCAGAAAAGGGGTGTGGTCATGTCAGAAAGGGGTGGGGCAAAGGGGTGTGTGTCCCTGTGTCTTTCTGATGTGATCACACCCCTTTTCCGAGTGGCATGAGGGTCATGTCATGCTCTCAAGGAGAGGGGATGGATCCATGGCATATAGAACCATGAGCTGGACCCTCCTCTGCCTTCCTCTTTCCTGAGAATATCCATTCATCATTCCTGCCCCCCAGCTCCTATCTGGACTCCATGGTGCTTGTGCTAATTTTCAAAGTGGCCTGTGGGAGGAAAAAGCTTCCCTACCCGTGACCGAGACATTTCAATGTGTGCTTTGACCTTGATATGAACACCGGTTTGGCCCTGTGTTCACCATGTGGCGCTATTAGACACACAGCTCATCTTGGGGCAAATTGGTGTTTTACTACCCCCTCCCTCGCAAACCTCTCCCAGAACTGGTCTCTGCACTGATAGCATCTGCAACTTGCTGCTTGCCGTGTGTGCTTCTCAGAAGAAAGACTGGCTAGCTTTGTTGTAGGGCAGGCTTCACTAAAGGAAGTGCATAGTTAGAGTGCCGGCCAGCACGCCATAGCATGGTTTATGCGGCCAGACAAGGAAGAGTGAAGCAGAAGGGTGGTACGAATTCCCTTAACATGCATTCAGAACCACCACTAAATCATGGAACTTCTTAGAACTTAACTGTTGATCCATAAACACCACAACGCCCTACTAGTCTTCTTGGCAAGTGGTATAATGCTCCATTAAATGCTAGTCCAGGGGTGGGGAACCTTTTCCCACCCAGGGGCCACTTTGAAAATTAGGACAAGCTCCAGGGGCTGCATAGAAATTGGGGATGGGGGGGACATAAAGGTTGCGCTCAGGAAGAGGAAGGTCTAGATCATGGATCTGTGCTATGGAAATGTCCCCTATCCTCCGCTTCCTTATCCTGAGCGCAGTTTTTCAATGCTTGGGGTTAAGAAACCCCAAGATTGTACACCACCACCATTACTGTTTTGATGTGTTTTATGGTTATGTAAGCCGGCCCGAGCTACGTGGCAGGAGGGGCGGGGTATACATTTTTATATAAATAAATATAAATAAATAAGAATGAGATCCAGGGGCCAGATCCAGGAACTGCAAAGCGGTCACATAAAAATTAGCTGCAGGTCGCATTTGGTCTCTGAGCAAGAGGCTCCCCATTCTTGGTCTAGTCTCTGCTGTCCATCCTTTTTACTTACCCAGATTTCTTCAGAGGTAGCCTGGGTAATTGAACTCTGTGCCAAGGGTGTAACCAAGGTGAGCCCCCCCCCCCCCCAATCATTTAGGGCCAGTGCCCACCCATTCTTTTCTCTCCTCTCTCTTCCTACTTGTGTCCCTCCCCCACCAACAAAGGAACGTGCCCTCACGTCTGATACACCATGGTTCTGCTTCTGCGCTGTGCCCTAGATCACTGGGTCTCCAATTGGGGATCAGACCCCCTCCCCCCCCCAGCAGGAGGGGACACCAAACATTTGGGTGGGGTGGCATGAGTAGGGGCATAGTTGGCAAACATCTAAGGACTATAATAACGTGTGTGTATGAGAGAGAAGAAGGGGGTATTTTAATTTTAATTTTGTATTATTATTTATTTATTTATTTATTATATAGCACCAGCAATGTGCTTGATGCTGTACAATCAGTAGTTAGAGACAGGTCCTGACTCCCTACCGTGAGGGGCCTACAATCTAGTGAAGTCAAGAGAGGGGAGACAAGGGCGAGGCTGGGAACATAGGGAGAGCGACAGGGCTACATTCATGAAGGTGAGAAGCAACAGGAGGGTGGGAAAGGGGAGAGGGAGCAGAGGGGATGTGGGGTCTCGGATATCGCAGAGGTTGGGGTTTTTAAAAGTCTGAGAACGAATGCTCTCAGAAGTCTGGATGGTGTTGCAGCACTAACTCCATCTTCACTGCAGTATTATTTTTCTGTAATTGAGGCCCCCTGGGGCATATTAATATCTATGAATTAATTAGAGTGAATGCAGCATCTCCTGTAAAGGTGGCGGAATGCTCCTGTGTCTGGTGAATTAAAATAATTCTCCTATATTGCCCAGCCCACTCTGGCACATACAACAAGGGGATTAGATCTGGTGAATTTCTCGTAATGAAAGCAGGCAATCAGGTTCATGTCACATAATCAGCTTAAAAGAGCTCTCTCGATTCCAGAGAGCAGAACTAAAATAACTTGACCTACCTTGGTTCTGTAAGCTTTAAATACTGCTTAACATCTGCCATTTGGCGCTTGGCAATGATATTGATTATGAATTTTTAATAACACGCATATTATTCTTGGTTGGAATTAATTAAATCCATTAGCGGCACACCGAGATGGACAAATCTTTCTCATTAGACTGTAGTTAAGATTGAAAAAAGACTTTTGTAACTCCAGGAAAACAAAGCTAAGAATGTTGTCGCTTGGAGGTGTAGGACGTAATAAAGATCCTGATGACTTTGCAGTTTTAGGGTGGGCCAGTTTGTACATCTGTATCAGGGCGTAAGGAGATGAAAGGTGGCATTTCCATGCATGACCTATTCATATTGCGGGGAGTAGCCTCTACAGAGATGCTTTGCCCCTTTCTGTGCCAGTGGGGAAATCAGAGAATATGGGTGAAAACAAAAGAGATGATAGCCCACAGTAGCCCCCACCAGGGAAGTGTTAATCTGTCTGTTTGCTATGTGGTTGCCAGATGTTTGCCCCCACTGGCCACCCCCCGGCCACGGAGCCCCCACTCACAGAATGTGGAGTCCGCTGTGTGGGAGAATACTGGCTAATTCGGGCTAATGTGTGCCCATGGGGCCACTCCCCGTCAGGCTGCATGCAGCCAAGCCCACATACAGGTCTGACAGCACCATAGAGTCATGGGTGAAAAAGTCTTGAGTGGCCAAGGAGCGACCAATTCCTGCCCCTCTCCTTGCTCTCATTGGAGCCTTGAAAGGCAATAGGAGCCCAATTCAAACCTGTGGTGGGTGAGGCCGTCCTGGTTTGCAGCACGCACCCAACGTTCAATCCTCCACAGGTATGTCAGAGGAGCAACTGCCACAGGCTAGGGATCAGAACAACAGCCAGTCAAGTATGGCAAGTAATGCACCTGAAAGGAGTGGGGACCCCAAACAGCCATTCAATGGACCTAAGTATGTGGTGTCTGTCCTTTCCTGAGTTCACAGGCAACTACCAGCACTGCCACCTCTGCTACATCATCGCAGACCCCCGCTAAGCCAGTAGCAGCCCCCCCAAGCTGCCTGCCAGAAGGGCATTCCCTGCAACAAGGAGGAGACCAAGGCCTTCATCATCCTATGGGGGGAGGATAAGGTTCAGTACCAACTGGTAAAGTGCTATTGGAATGAGGAGGTGTTTGAAGAAACCTCTGTTCTGATGGGGCAGTTGGGATACACCAGGGACATGAGCCAGTGCCGGCAGCGGGCCAAGGATCTCCGGAGGTGCTTCAGAGATCAAGGACAATAACTGTAAATCCAGCCCCATATTTTGACCTGCTGGACTGGTTCCTCTGCCTAGATGGAGCCATCGTGGCATCCCACGTCTACAGCAGTGCCTTCCCCAGGGGCCAGATGCACGTTGATACCTCTCCCCCACTGCCCATTCATGCCAGATGACAGGCGCTGTAGGGGTGGGGAAGCAGCCTTTGAAAGTGACAGACCCCGGTAGTTTTGCGGGTGGCCCTTGATCTTGGGGGCCTGATAAATTGTACCCCCTCTCCCCCATATCAGGCCTGAACACCATAATTGTTTCTTGGAATCGCTGCGTGAAGGCATTTTTTGTGATGTCTGGACGGATCTACCACATGGCAGCACAGATGAGCCACATTAGTGGCACCGTGGAACCTGTATTGGGCTCTGTGGGTGGTAATTGTAATAGCTAAACTCAGACTAAGTTGGCCTCTCCTCTTGGCCAGTCATCAAACACATGCTTCTCAAGTGAGCTTACCACTGGGCATTTTTAGGGTGAATTTAGACATAACGCCAACAGGTGTTCGAACATGTGTTTTGACCTTGATATGAACACCGGTTTGGCCCTGTGTTCATGATGTGGTGCTGCTTAGACACACAGCTCATCTTGGGGCAAATCGGTGTTTTACTCACCACCCGAACTCAGCACACAACCACTGCCGCCTCGTTCCCCGTGTTGTACTTGCTAACATGCCATGCGATATCATTAGACACAACGTTGGCCACGTGTTCAGCTGGAACACACAGATTGTCCTTGTGATGCAATGGTGTTCACATTGTGTGTTCAACGGGTGGTCAAATTGGTGTCGAGATTGTTATGGTGCTTACACACAATGGCCAAACGCGTGCTTAGGGGTTTTGACACCCGATCTTTGTTATGTCTAATAATGCCCTTACATGTGGCCATTCAAAACCTTCTTCATTACTGATTCTCATGACCAGCCTTAGGGCAGACCCACTGGGGCAGCTGTCCTGGGCCCCTCAGACTGCCTGCCAGGACTCAAAAAGTGGCTGTAGCTTCTGCAGTACCCTAAAATCCCACCATGGACCCCTGCTGGGAGCTCTGCCAACATTTGGGGGTCGGGAGCCCTGACGCAGGTCCTCTCCCCTCTCTAGAGGGGCCCCTCCATTGCTCCAGGGGAGGGCGGTAGCTGGTAGCTTGGCTGCAGGCTGTCAATCCTGAGGCGGCCAGCCCTCCCCCTCACAGCAGCAACTGCCTGAAGCAGCAACTCCCATATGGGCCCCCTTCAGACCATGGCGGTGGTCAAGGTGGTCTGAAGTGGGAGCTTTCGCTCTCAATCAAGGTAAGCCTTACCTTCTACCTTGGAGACCCCACCTCCTGTCCCCACACCTTGGAGACCCTGCTCCAGACACTTCAGATTCTAGAGCTGGCCCTGTTTATTCTTTCAGTTTGTTTGACTTTGAATGCTCCATGCTAGCATGTTCATTTAAAACAATTCCATTTATATTGGATGGAAATATTTTCCAGCCCCCAGAACCCCAGAGAAAGCGCTTAGGATTTTGCTTTCAAACCCCTTGATTTTGGCATCTTTGCCAGTCACATTGCATCTGTTCCTGGGAGCTTTCCTTGCTTTACCTATTCCTTTATGTCAAATTCACTGTTTCCATGAACAATGCTCCCCAGATATATAAGCTGCCTGTTAACAGCTTTCAAAGCTCTCTGCCTTCTCAACAGAGACAATCCTCAATGGGCAAATTAATTATCAGCAATGGCAGTGGGAAAGAAACGATCCCAATAAATACATTGGAAATCATTCTTTTTCAGCGGCGAGTTTTTCCTTGGCACTTCCCTGAGATGTGATCAATATGACTCCCTTCTATTTTATCACTTTTCAAGGACTGTATGGCTCTGGTAACCTGTTCGTTAGGCTGTATGCTGCTTCCCTGTCCAGAGGTAGTTCTCCATATTGACATTCTGCAGGCAGTGCAGCATTGGGCATTGAATGCCTATTCAATATTTCCTTTTGAAGTCTTCGACTCATCGTTCTAGTCTCTTTCCTCCTTCTGAAGTATGCATCAAGAGCTTTGCATGCCATGGAAACATGAAATGCAGAGTGTTTTGTGTGCAGGGCTGGCTCCAGGTTTTTGTGGATCCTTGGGCAACAGAGTATGAGGGGCCTCCTTTTGCCCATGCCACTCCCCCATTACAGACCACAGTACCCCCAAACAGCCCCTCCCTCCCTGTCCCCATGCCTCTCCTAGAACCCCCAACAGCCCCTCCCTCTGTCCCCATGCCTCGCTCCCCAGAACCCCCCCCAAACCCCTCTCCCTGTGCCAAATATCATCCATCCCCATACCTCACTTTCCCCCCACAGAGCCCCCAAGCTCACTTGTACATGTGCAGTTCTTCTTCGAGTGGCTCCTCACATTCTCACAACACCCAGTTGTGAGAATCTTTGGAGCCATCTCGAAGAACCTTTCTGTTCACCAAGTTTCCCCTCCGAGACTCCCGGAAGCGGCGCAGTGGTGGCACAAACAGTCAGCCCACCCAGCCCAGGTTTGGAAATTGGCTGGGGTCCCTCCCAAAGGCCGATGGACCCCCTTGAAGCCGTGGCCAGGTAAGCCTACCACTGATGCCGGTCATGTTTGTTTCTCTTCATAAATATTATGGACCTGGTGACGGTGCAGGAACAAGGGGGTGTCTGGGATGCGGGTGGAAAGAGGTCAGGAGTGTGGCCAGGTCCAAGCAAAGGATTGTGAGCAGGGCTGGGGGGAGTGCGAATGAGGCTGAGAATAGGTTCAGGAGGTGATGGGACCTGGGTGTAACTTTGGGCTAAAAAAGTTTGGGGATGCTGATCCACATAAGTTTTGCCCCATATCTCTGGAACTGTGGGGGAAGGAAAATCGTGTGTGTGGGGTGGGTCTTAGGAAGACTGCACACAATCAAGCAGATAGACTGATGCATGACAAGTACCCCATGGAAAGCATTATATGAAGAGATGCTTAGTGTCTTTTGTGGAGGATGGGAAGATGGCAGCACAGACCTCGCACCCAATGTTGACACCATGCTGGTGGTCTCCACCCCAGAAGTGATGTCTTGTTATAAAGTGCTTCAGAATCAGTGGCAATAAAAGGTGCTCCATAGAATGGTATATTTCTATTCTGCATGTAAAACAAGCAATGGATGTTGAATTACCATAATTATTTTTTTTTAGCAAAAAGCTATTATGTAGACCAGTAGCTGCATGGAGATTCAATAGCAAGATGAGGCAGAAATTGAGAAAGCTCTCGAGCTGTTAGAGATGCATAGGGGTGTGCACCAGCCCCCATGTTGTTTTTGTGTTTTATTTTCGTTATTCAAAAACGTTGTTTTCATTATCATTATTAACAACAATGTCATTATTGTTGTTGGTATCGTTGTCGGTATCGATATCGTTGTCGGTACCGTTTCAAACAAATATTTTATTTTTGGTATCGGTATCAATTCCCGTGCACAATTAATATCTATCTAAATCTAAGGGAGACGGGGGAAGGGAAAAGGAAAATGATTATCTAATCAGTTATCTATATAACTATTCTAATTGAATCTATATGTCTATAATATATATCTATATCTAATCTATACTACCTATCTATATATAATGTACAGGGAGGAGAAGGACAGGGAAAGGGAGAAGGTAAAATGTAGGGTATGAGGAAGGAAAGGTATTGGTGGTAATACAATGAGGGCTAGGGAGGATTTTTTGTGTGCAAGCACCACATTTCTGTAAATGCAACCTGACAAGCAGAGCTCTCACAGAACGGAGAGAAAAAACCTGGCCTTCCCATTATAAAGGGTTGCAGTGCCCTCCCCCAAAGCCCCCCTGATTGGTTGTGGGAGGCAGCAGGCATTGAGCAATCACAGCTGGGGAGACAGCCATGAGACAGCTGGGGCCTGCTTGCGCTACTCATTGGCCAGTGATACACCATAAGATCCTGCTGAGTTGCTTCCCCCTCCCAACACAGCCACAGTTCAAGAGTTCAACCCTTTTAGGGCTCCGAGATGTCTGCTCCCTCCTCCCCTCTCCACATTTCCCCTACAAAACCCAACTGTCACAGCACTAATAATGACGATAATGACAATAATGACATTATCAGTATTGTTATTGGTATCGTTATCAGTATCATTATTCTCAGGTGTCGTTTTCATTATTGCAATAACGATATTGACAATTTTCATTATTGTTATTGTAATAACGAAAATGACATGCACACCCCTAGAGGTGCATAAACTAGGACTTACAATCAGTTGGGGGGGACATGTCATGTGTCATTGGGGAAGGGCAGAAAGAGTGGTGTATGCCAAGGAATCTCCTAAAAGTAAAAACAGCATTGCCTCTAAAGTAGGACTGAAACTCGCCCTTGCATCTGGATTTTCAAGATTGAGAACGGGTCGAGAACTGACCAATTCTCGACTCATTCACATGACATTCTTGCGTGGCCAAAACCCAGTTCTGCGCATGCAAAAAATGGCCACCATGGTCATTCTGCGCCTGCAAAGCCCCCCGTGACCAATTTGCGTACGTGTGGAGCATTTTTAGGGTTTTGAGAATCTTATGAGATTCTTGAGAAACCTAAAAAAAGAAGCTCTGAGCATGAACAAAATGGCTTCCAGGGGGCTGCACATGTGCAGAACGGCAGCAGTGGCCCATGTTGCGCATGCACAGAGCATTTTTTGAGGTTTCTCAAGAATCTCATGAGATTCTCAAAAACCCTTGGGAGAATGTGCAAGATCTCAGTGGGGTTGTGAGAATCTTGCGCGTTCTCACGAGAATTGAAATCTGTTCTTGTTTCATCCCTACCTCAAGCTAGTCTCTCTTAGAGCTGAAATGGATGGTCGATTTGCTACCCATGGGTAATATCTGCCTTTTTGAACAGCTTATTGGTTGCCCAATCAGGAACTGATTACTGATTTGGAGAAGCGTCAGCCTGCAATTCTGATTTATTGGATTACCGACTTTCTGGTTTCCTCTGGATTTATATCCCTTGCTTGGTTATTCTGTTTTAGTCAATCACTTTGAAACTGCACAAGCCCACTACGCCTCTCCCTCCACTCTGCCTTTAAGTACATAAGAGCACTGCCCTCCATTTTGCTCTGTAGGTTGTGTTAGGAGGTAAACTTGTGACTGGGGCAAAGATAAATAATACACAGATGGAAAGAGCTGAAAATGCAAAAATGCATGGAAATGCACGAATGGTAACTTCATAATGTGGTAACTCAAGTAACTCTCTGGGTAGTAAACAGGTACTGTTTAATACCTGACAATACCAGGTCAGTCAATGACTGAGGTGTCACTGGGTGTAAGGTTGAGGACTCGACTGGAGGTTAGCAGGCGGACCTTTGTGGAGCATGGCGTCATGAAGGGTCAGTTAGCACAAGTATTACCAAAGGAGTCAGTGGAAGCGTGGTCAAGATGGTGCACAGGCTCAAGCATGGTGGTCAGTTAGCAGTAGGGATAAGACACTGGGGAGAATACCGGATACCGGATTTATCAGTATCGGATCTCCCTGGTATCAGATTTTTACTTCAATGGCCGCAATGTAAAAAAACCGGTAAAGTGGCCAATGTTAAAAATCCGGTATGCCGATACCGGTGATTATCGGATTATCCCGATATACCTGATTATCGGTATATTGGATTTATCTGATACTGATATTCCCACCCCTAGTTAGCAGAAGCACATCAGATCTGAATGAGGTTGTACCGAAGGAAGAGGCAGGACTGGTGGCAAGAGCAAAGTGTGGAGTAGCAGGTTGCAGAACTAGAAGCAGGGAGGGGAGCAGTACTGGGAAGGGACCAGTGAGAAAGCCAAGGATAGCTTTCCCTTATATAAAAGGGAAAGAGGTGGTGCTGGGAGCTTCCTTTCTTGCCTTGCAGGTGTCAGAGTGCAGCCTTGAACCTGTAACCACTGGGCTGAAGGAAAGTGGTTTTCCCTGTATGCCACAATTTTATCTGTATCAGGGTAGAGCTTTCCTTATGTTGTCTGTTCTCTCTCTGTTTCTGGTACTGTAGTTGGCCATGCCTGTCAACTTCCCTATAGGCTCCCAGCCTTATATAAGGCATGCTGGGCAGTGGGGAAGTTGGCTGGGCTTTTGTTGTTGTTCCTGCTGCTGTTGTGGATTGATTTTGTTCCCTGTCAGGTTGTGTCTTTCTAATCTGTGTTCCCCTTTCCCTGATCTGCTTGTCCCCTTTCCCCGTCTTCTTCTCAAATTCTAGACTATGTTCCTTTGTCCTTGATATCTCTCTACTGGCCCCTTTCTCTGTAGTACACCTGCTCTCTAATAGCATTAACTTGTTCCTTCCCTGTTCCCCTCCCAGTTCCCATCAGATCCCTGTTAAGTCTTAATCTTTCTCTGATCTTACCCATCGCTTCTTGGGTCCATGCTAGGCTCCTATTTACCTTACCTATCCTTTAGTTCCTCTCCTTGCTCAGTGTCTGGTTTCTGCTATAGTTGTGTATTTCCTCCTATTATGTTCCCTTCCTTGTTACGAACCTAGTTGTTGTATAGTTGTGTATGGCCATGGTCCCCTCCTTCCCTAAATAAATACCCAATTCTCCGTACAGTTGTGTGTTCCCCTATGCTCTGTTCCCTTCCCTGCTATGCTCCTGATTCCTTGTGCTGTTGTGTGTCACCATAGTTAGTTCCTTACTACCACCTATTTAGCCCTCTACGTCTCTGTTTGATTGGATAGTCCTCTATCACTGTTTGTTGTCCTGATTGGTGTCTAGTCCCTTCTGTTAACCTCTTAGCCTTGCTCTAGCAACTTGTCTCTTCATAGCTTAGTCTCTATGTGGTGCTTTCCTTGTGGGATTCAGTCCTCCCTAGTTCTGTCTATTCCTTCTTATTCATGTCGTTTTTGCCTACCCAATACAAGTATCAGTCTGAAGAGACAATTTCATGAGCCAGAGTTCCCAATGATGAGTTCTGTTCTTAGCCTTATGGCTTGGCAGCTTTGATATCCTGAGGGAACTGTGACCTCGTGGCTCTTCCCTTGGTTAATATAGTATAACTGCAGCAACTCAGGGTTCTGCTAGCGGGTGAATTTGGCCCTTTTCACATGGGCCGTGGTGTGGGGGGGTGGTCGGTGTGCACCACGGTCTGTGTGCAGTGGGTGGGCAGAAAGTTTAGACAAGTGCACACGACCTCCACCCACTGCCACCCATCACCCACGCATGGAGCACTGGCGTTTTCACCGGTTTTCTCTCTTTCTTTCTCTCTCTCTCTCTCTCCTGTTCAGTTTCTGCTGGCTTGCCAAGCTCTTCTGAAAGTCTGGCCACTTTTTTTTTTTAGTGCCCAAGTGGGACTGCGCTCCTTTTGTGAATTTGGAACCTTTGTGAGTAAGTGAGAGAAGTAAATTGTATTGATGCTAGTCTAAGTTTAGACAAATATATCATTATTAAGAGTGGGACTTTTAGCAAAATCTCGGTTGTCAGTTTGTCTGTATAGGATCTCTGTCTACCAGTTCTCTTATTGGTTCTTGGTTTTCTCAGTATTGGATTTTTAACATTGTGGGTTTCCCCATTGACTTAATGGGGAAAATAGCAATGTTAAAAAACTGATTTAAAAAACCAATACAAAAGATCTGATACTGCCGATACTGAGAACTGAGGTATCGGATTAATCCAATAGAGCCAATATCGGGTACTTTTGGATCTTGGCAATATGAAAAAGTCCTATCCCTAATAATTATTATAAAACTGATAAAAATGTTGCAGACAAATCCTCCGTAATAAGGTTAATTGTAGCCAATGTAGCTTGAAAATGTTTGGTGTACTGTAACTCGCTATGTGCTTGTTTCTCCATTGTTGCACATAGTATCCAGTCATTTATACCTGTGCAAAGTGAAAATGCTACCACATCAGATTGCTCGCACCAGCTTAAATAACTGCACAAGTTACAGGACAGTAGGAAATCAGATCTATTGTGTCTGAACTTTTGGGGCTTATCCAAAGCTCATTGATTGCAAAGGTCTCTGAATGGGGCCTTTATTGATTTTTGAAATGAGGGATGTGCACATGTGAATACGGTGTTGAACTCGGACTGGGAAGATCAGAGTTCGCATTCTATCTTATCCATAAACTCGCTAGGTGGCCTTGGGCTATCCCTTCATCTGTAAAACAGGAATAACAATTGTAACTTGGCATCTCTATGTGGGTTGTCATCAGGGGGAATTGAACTGGCAGTCTTTTGCTCTGCCTGAATCTCTCCACTCTGAGTGAAAAAGCATGGGTGATTTAGTCCTGTAGAGTAGCAGGCTGATTAACCTGTGAGTGGTCTGGCTCCACCACACCACTAGAGGGGGGCAGTGTGCCATATTCTCTTGTGCTAGTCTCCTATTAGTTGAGGAAGCGTGTCCCAAGCTTCACTGGTCCACCCAGCTTGTGGCAAAAACTACACAACCTTGGAGGCCTTGACCTGGGATTGCTAAAGAGGCGTATAGGCCTACTACCAGGACACATGGCAGATGCTTCAACTGACATTCCTGGTGGATGAGGTCATCCTAGTTCAGGTAGCCACAGGTAACCCCACCCTGATTGGTTGGGCATAGTCCAGGTGACCTCCCACAAACCAATCGCAACCGTGGAGGATAGGACTTTAAAAGGGACTGAGACTGCCAATTTTCTCTCTTGCTCTGACCTTTGCAATCCCAAGACCTCTGCCAGTTGGAACTAAGGACTAGGCCCCATGTTGCTAAGGAATCATCTCTATCTACAGCACGGGGCAGGGGCGGTGGGCTGTCTAGGGAGGGAGGGACAATGCCCCTCCTGGCCCCAGGACTCCCCCGGCTGGTTGGCTGGTCCCGACAGCACTGCAGTGCATTAAAAAAAACAAACAGCCGTGCTCGAAGAACCTGGTTTAGAGCAGCAGCCTAGAAGGTTGCTGCTCTAAACCAGGTTCTTTGAGATGGTTCGGAGAATTCTTACCGGTTGTGTGCACGCGTGCGCGCACAACTGGTGACTCACCCCCCCCCCCCCGGAAAGGCTTCCTAAGGAAGCCTTTCAGGGACAAAAGGGAGGCGTTTTCCTCCTTTATGCGGAATGGGCAGCTAGAAGCGCCATTCTGCATAAAGGGACCCTGCAATGGAATGGTGCCGCAGGGGGCACTGTTCCATTGCAGGGACTGGGCAGGGGGAAAGTCCATATCAGGGTGCTGCATACAGGTGCCCTGGTATGAACTGCCCAGTGTCCTGCGGCTGTGCGGGGGGGGGGGGGCTGGGAGCTCCTGCCGCGTGCGCAGCTCCCAGCTCCCC
>QEPC01010859.1:892533-935346 GCA_003113815.1 Sphenodon punctatus
ATTTCAGTTGTGTTCAAAATGCTGGAAATGGGATGTGTGTGGTAAAATTGGACTCAGGCTGTGACTGGGGTGCTTTACAAGGATGGATCCCTGTGTTTTGGGTTTATAAATTATTTATTTTAAGCTTGATGTGCATGTAGACTGTGTTTTCTTCCATCCAATGTTGTTGTTATTATTATTATAAACATTTATATAGCGCCAGTTGTGTGGCCTGGTGCTGTACAGAACATAGAATTAGACGTGGTCCCTGCCTGTGGCTTACAATCTAAAAGACAAAAAGGGGGCGGGGGGGAGACAGGGAGAGGGGACAGTGGGAGAGACAGGGGAGAAGACAAACAAACATTCAAGCAGATGTGAAGTCTCAGGTGCGTATGTTAACTCTGGGAACGCCTTGCTGCTGGGTTATGCCATGCCACTGGCCTACCATCCCTCTGGCTCCGCCTACTGTCCCCCTGGCTCCACCTACCGTCCTCCTGGCTCCGCCCCTAGGCCCGCCGGCCTTACTGCCCCAGTGCCCCTCCAACATCAAAACCCACCAGCCGTCCCTGGCACGGGGTGAAGAAACTGTAAGTAAAGGATCTGCTACCTGCCAATTACCAACAAAGAAACAGTTATAGGCAGTTGCGATCCAAAAAGGGTCCATGCAACCACTGAATTGGACTCTGGAACTTGCTCGAGGACTTATCCTACGTTCTTACCCTTTAGTACCTGTTTGTACCTTTTTTTTTACCCTGACCAGTAAAGTCTGAGTTTTTTTTTTCCCCCTTACTCATGCGTGTGTGTGTTTGCTTCTTGCAAAGATGTCTCCCTTGGAAGGCACAGCTTCCAAGAGGGAGAAATCTTTACCTCTGAGAAGGGGAATCCTCCTCTGGCTCTTTTAGCCAGGGCAGCTTCTGAGCAAGATAAGCACCCCTCCGTTACTCCAAGGGCTTCTGCCTCCTGCCAGATAAGGAGAACCAGGGAAAAGGATGCCCTTGGGAGGCTGCGGGTTTAACTTCCTGGGTTCACATATCCTGAACTATGTGAATTCCCATTTTTGAGCTCATGTGGTGGTAGCTAAACCGAGGTTTTTCTGCGGTTTGCCAGCAAGTGGGGGAAATAGCTAAATCCTTGCCCCTGTTGGAGCCCCAGGCTCAGAATTTAGTTTTGACCAACACAGTGAGGTGGGTTACCTGTGTTTCATCACACAGCTCACATCCCTGCACAGGATGCCACTTGTAACCCAGTATCACTGGATGGAATGTCAGCGGGGGGAGGGTGGGGTTGAACTGAGGACCTCCTGCTCAAGCTACATGAGCTTCTACCTTTTGAGCTAAAACATGTGGGTCTGTTAGCCTTGTAGAGTGGCATGTTCATAGACTCGTGACACCACCAGTGTGCCATACCCTCTTGAGATACATAATGACTGAGCTCACAGGGTTGTTGGGGTGAACAAAATAAATAAGGATTGTAAAACTCTTTGAACACTGAAAGTGCTACATTAATATTAATAATCAAAAGAGAAGAATTAGTTCTAGTACTTGTAAATGGAGAATTCGCATCTGTTCCTTGGATCATTGACAGATTTGCCCTAGACATTTGCAATCGGATTCTTGACCAATTAGCTCTTTCAGATCTGCTTATCGATGATGTAGCCAGATTAACAAGAATGACGAAATTTATGTTTAAGAAAAATGGTGCATGAAACACCACAATCACCCTCTTCTTTATTCCTCTGTGTACAATGCAGTTTGATGTTCCCACTTTTAAAGTCTTTCTAAATAAATAGCAAATTTAAAGGGGGGTGGGGGGGCTTGAAGAGAAGATCTAGTGGAAATAAGTATGATTGCAGAGTTTATTGGCAGGGATAATCAGATCATCTCTATTCGAATTGTGCACTTTATCTTCTTGAGATGCTGCAGCCCTACAAAATCAATACAGGCAAAAGTAAAGTCAACGTGTTTGGGGGCCTCAAGCTCCGCAGAGTGGACGTTTTAGAAGGGGATTTTCTTTCCTAGGCAGTAGCTGTTTTAAATTGTTAGCTGGGTTTTGCAGTTTGTATCTCTCTGTTCTTTTTGCTCAGAAACCTGAAAGTTGGGGGCAGTTTGAAACTGGGGTGTTGATTTTTCCTGTATCACAGATAGAGATCTAAACAGAGGCAGTAGAACCAGCCCCAGATCTGGAATTAGACCCTTCAATCTTGAGATTGCCTTTAAAAAAAATCATGAAAAGATGCTGTGAAGATGAGGGGTTTATTTGCATTCTGCATTTAGAGCCTTTAGAACACACTTGGGTCACATTTTCAAGCTTTCCCCCATGTAATCAAGGCTAGAAACTTTTCTTTCTCTTTAATATATACAATCAACTCTAATAGTGGAAGGTTGCATTCCTGGTTTTCTAAGGGTCGAGGAGGGGGGGGGGATGTAAAAGCCCCCATAAACCCATGTGGGGGCTGGATAAATCCTTGTAGGAGTGCCACTTTCTTGGTGTGATTTGACTGAGCCAGACTGAATGATCCCAGTTATGGGCACTGGGAGAGAGATGCAAGGGGCTGCAATTGTATACCCATGGCTCCTGCCTGGCCTCACTCCTCTCAAGTATTCTGATGTCATGATGCTCAGAAAAAACACACCCTCCTTTGCCCTGCCCATTTCTGACATGCCCATGCCCCTTTCCCGAACACCATGGTGTCA
This sequence comes from Sphenodon punctatus, assembly GCA_003113815.1. Taxonomy (NCBI): domain Eukaryota; kingdom Metazoa; phylum Chordata; class Lepidosauria; order Sphenodontia; family Sphenodontidae; genus Sphenodon; species Sphenodon punctatus. Next base: position 895,206 of record QEPC01010859.1, read on the forward strand.
TGATGCTTGGAAAGGTCATGGTCACTTCAGAAAGGAGCATGGTGAAGCAGGTCTCTCGACCCATACCCTTCCCTAAACATGATACTATTGGTGCCCTTGATCCCAGCTGGGCGGGACAGGACAGGAAGCTGTCAGCTGCTGAGGAGCTCTGCCTCCAGGCATCAAAGGGTTGAGCTGGAGGGACCACCAGAGAAGGGCTCCAGGCTGGGTTTGTGGGAACCCTGCACCATCATGGTATGTGGAGCACCAGGGGAAAGGTGGAGAGTAAAGTGGGCTCAGGGAGCCTAGCCTGAATCAGGCCAGATGACATGGGGATAGAAGGGGTGCTTGGGGAGGATAAGGCCATTGCAGAGAAGCTGAATGAATTCTCTGCTTCGGTCTTCACCACTGAGGATATTGGGGAGATACCCACACCGGAACTGTTCTTTGTAGGTGATGACTCGGAAGAGCTGTGGAGAGCTGTGGAATGGTGGAGACAATGATTAAGAACAGAATTATTGGGCATATTGATGAACATGGCTTAATGGGGAAGAGTCTACATGGATTTAGCAAAGGGAAGTCATGCCTCACTAATCTATTGGAATTTTTGAGGGTGTGAATAAGCATGTGGATACGGGTGAGCTGGTCAATACAGTTTATCTTGATTTTCAGAAAGCATTTGATAAAGTTCCTCATGAGACTCTAGAGGAAATTAAAAAGTCATAGGATAAGAGGCAGTTTCCTATTCTGGATTGGTCACTGGCTAAAGGATAGGAAGCAAAGAGTAGGACTAAATGGTCAGTTTTCACAATGGAGAGAAGTAAATAGTGGAGTGCCCAGGGATCTGTACTGGGACCGGTGTTTAATGTATTAATTAACAATCGGTAAAGGGGAGTAGGGAGTGAGGTGATCAAATTTTCAGACGACACGGTTATTCAAGGTAGTTAAAACACGATCGGACTGTGAAGAATTGCAGGAGGATCTTGCGAGACTGGTTGACTGGGCATGTAAATGGCAGAAGAAATTTAATGTGGACAAGTGCAAAGTGATGAACATAGGGAAAAACAATCCAAATTTTATGTACACAATGCTGGGTTCTAAATTAGGATTACCACTCAGGAAAAGAATCTTGGAGTCAGTATGGACAATACATTAAAATCCTGAACTCAGTGTGCGGTGGCTGTCAACAAAGCAAATGGAATGGTAGAAATTATTCATAAGGAGATATTATTATATTATTATTACTATTATTTTTATTATCAAGCATTTATATAGCGCAAGCAATGTACCTGGTGAAAAGTAATGGAATAGACATGTTCCCTGCCCTAGGGTTTACAATCTGAGAGTAGGTGGGGGTGGGGGGGACAAAGGAAGGGGAACAGAGGGAGAGACAAGGGGTGTAACATTCACAAAGATGCGAGGTCTCACGTGCACGTGCTTGGCTTGGTTACATCAAGAATGATAGCTGGCTGGTCCGTGTGGTGAGGATATGTGTACACAGGCCTCAGGTAACATATTGTACTGGATCGTAGGTATCAGCAGGAGTTAGGTGAGGGGAGCAAGGAGTCAGGGAGGGCAGAATGGAAGAGTTGAGTCTTGAGGAGGGATTTGAAAGTATGAAGGGAGGGGGCGAGGTGGAGGTGGGCAGGGAGGGAGTTCCAGGCATGGGGGGCAGCTAGGAGAAGGGGCAAAGGGGGTTAGGGGAGCAGGGGAGGTGTCGGAGGGTGAGAGAGGGGACAGAGGAGGAGCAGAGTTCACAGACTGGAGTATGGAGGAGATTAGCGCAGAGATGTAGGGGGGAGCAAGGGTGAAATGCTTTATAGGTGAAGACTAGGAACGTGTGCAGGATTCGTTCAGGAAGGGGGAGCGAGTGAAGGGAGGAGAGGAGGGGCTGCACGTGGTCGAAGCGATGGGCAAGGTGGATGACCCTGGCAGCAGAGTTTTGGCTGGAGATAAGGGGAGAAAGGGGAGAGCAGGGGAGGCCAGTGAGAAGGAGGTTACGGTAATCAAGACTAGAGATGACCAGGGCATGAACAAGGGTTTTGGCAGAGGAGACACAGAGAAAAGGGTGAATCTTAGCAATGTTATGGAGGGAGAAGCGACAGGATTTGGCAACAGAATTGATGTAGGGTTTAAAAGAAAGGGGTGAGTCAAAGATGAAGCTTAAGCTACGGGCTTGGGGGGCGGGAAGGATGGTGACCCCATCAATAAGGCTCGACAGAGAGGAGGGAGAGGAAGGATGGGCGGGGGGAGATAAGGAGTTCAGTTTTAGCCATGATGAGTTTGAGTTGACGTAGAAACATCCAGGTGGAGATATCGGAGAGACAGCTGATGAGGCAAAGTTTAACAGATGGCTGGAGTAGAGAGAGAGAGAGAGTTGTGTCATCAGCGTAGAGGTGATATTGGAAGTCATGGGAGGAAATGAGTTTGCCTAGGGACAGAGTGTACATAGAAGAGAGGGTCAAGGACAGAGCCTTGGGGAACACCAACCAAGAGGGGAAAGGAGGAGGAGGTGGAGTTGGTAAGAGACACATTGAAGGAGCGGTCAGAGAGGAGAACCAGTCGAGGATGGAGCCACGGAAGCCAAGGGAGTGAAGTGAGTCCAGCAAGAGTGAGTGGTCAACAGTGTTGAAGGCAGCAGAGAGGTCAAGGAGGACAAGAATAGAGTAGAGGCGATTAGATTTAGCCACAAGAAGATCGTTGGTGATCTTAGCAAGAGCAGCTTCAGTAAAGTGAAGAGGGCAGAAGCCAGATTGGAGGGGGTCAAGGGAGGAGTTGACGGAGAGGAAGTCGAGGCAGCAGGAGTAGACAACACGTTCAAGATGCTTGGAAGCAAAAGGAAGGAGTTAGACAAGACGGTAGGTAGAAGGGTCAGAGGGGTCAAGAGTGGACTTTTTGAGGACAAGAGAGGCAGTGGCGTGCTTGAAGGTGGAGGGGAAGGAGCCAGTAGAGAGGGAGAGGTTGATGATGTGCAGGAGGGAAGGGGCAACAGAGAATAAAACAGAGAGACAGATAGAGAATAAAACTGAAAATATCATAATGCTGCTATATAAATCTATGGTATGACTGCATTTTCAATACTGTGTGCAGTTCTGGTCACCCCATCTTTAAAAAGATATAGTAGAAATAGAAAAGGTACAGAGAAGGGCAACAAAAATGATAAGGGGTATGGAATAGTTCCCTGATGAAGAGAGGCTGGATAGGTTGGGGCTCTTCACCTTGGAGAAGAGACATCTGAGAGGGGCTATGATAGAAGTTTATAAAATCGTGAGTGGTGTGGAGCAAGTTAATATGGAACAGTTATTTACCCCCTCAAATAATACTAGAACTAGGAGACACTCCATAAAACTAACAGGTAGCAGATTAAAAACAAATAAAAAAGTATTTTTTCACTCAGTCCCACAATTAAGTTGTGGAATTTGTTGCCAGAAGATGTGGTCAAGGCCATTATAGCTGGGTTTAAGAAAGGATTGGATAAGTTCCTGGAGGATAGGTCCATTAGCAGCTATTAGCCAGGTAGACTAGATTTGGAGAATGTAAGCTCTTACTGTTGGGAGCTGGGAGTGAACAACAGGGAATGGATTGCCCCACTGTGACCTATTGGGTACTTCTTCCAAGAGACTGAGATTGACCACTGTCTGAGACAGGTGCTGGACTTGATAGACCATTGGTTTGACCCAGTATGGTACTACTTACATTCTAAAAGTCTGGCAGGTGGGATCCTAGCAAGGGGGTTGCCTCCTCTAAAAGGAAGTTCTGCTGTAAAGAAGATGTATTGTTTGTGTTGATGACTGAACACTTTTGAAATAAAGCAGCATGTGGGTCAAGTCAAGTTTATTTGCTTGTTCTGGCCATCAACCATGTCAAGTACAAAAATAAATTCAATAACTATAAATCACAATATATATATAACAAATGTCTTACATTGAATCCAAAAGCACAAAAATATCAATTAATAATCCAAAATTTTCTACGTAACCTTGCTGCGGAAAGGGCAAAGTGAGCAACTGCTTCAGTGACCAATGTGCTTTTATCGGCAAGAAAATAAACCAGCAATTCTAAAGAAGATAAACACGGGGCCAGATTTACCCTGAACCATAACTCAGATCTGGCCCGAAAATAAATTGGGCAAAAGAGTAAGTAATTAGTAAGGTCCTCAGGCCCTTGCACACCACATGGGCACGTTCATTCGTCGTACGGCAGCCTGAGATATCTACCTTGTACAACCGCCGAATCGAATAACTGAAATCTGAGGGCAGTAAAAGCCCACCTCATGGCAAAATCCTTTAACTCAGTTAGATATTTGCCACCGGACCTTGGAGGAAGAATATATTGATAACATGGCGACGTTCTCACCATCCTAACCTGTGCCCTTAGGGACTGAAGATCCATGTCCCTCAATCTTTCCTTAATCGTTTGAATCCTTGTCTTGAAGGAAAGAGAAAAACCCATCGTATTAAGCTTATTATGAATATTATTGGCCCATGGGTAACCGTCATCTTCCAACTCCGTTTTCAAACTGTCACTCGTCAAGGAGTCTGAAGGATTTAGAACCAATTTCAGCATATAGGATAGAATAATTTCCCCTAATATAACACCAAGAGACGCTGTTCCCGTTTCTAATTTAACCTGCGCTGCAGAGGTACCTGGCGAAACTGCCAGGAGCTTGCATAAAAATTGACTCTGTATTGGTTCAAGCAAAGAGATTACAGCTGGAACATAACCCCACACTTGAACACCATAACAGAGTTTTGAAATTATCTTCTTTGTAAAAATCTCTAGAGCCGGGTTCACCAGATGTTCACCTTTGTTCGCATAAAATTTAAAAATGGCTGCTGATGCTACTTGGACTTTCAGCTTAATAGACTGGATATGCAGAATCCAAGAATTGTTATAAGCAAATACTATTCCCAGATATTTAAAGGTGTGCACTTGTTCAATTTGATTACCATTAAGGGACCATGAACTTGGCTTAAAGTTTCTGGTAAAAATCATAACTTTCGTTTTACTATAATTTATTTTCAGCCCCTCTTCTAGACACTTTGAGCCAAAATCTGATGATAACCTTTTCAATCCCAGTTTGCAGGTAGATAATAATAAGGTGTCGTCAGCATACATTAAGACAGAAAGACGATGATCACCAACCTTTGTGTCGGGAGCTTGCCCTGTCACCACCGCCGGATTCCCCCGCGGCGGGAAATATGGGGCCTCCTGAACCTTCAGACCCCAGGAACCAGCCCGGAGGGACTCACCCCGGAAGGCATCCCGACCAGCCCAGGTGGTTCTGGAACTCCCCAGCTGACCCTGCAACAACACAGCATGGTGGGGCTTCCCTCGGTCGAGCCGCGTGGCGGGGAGGCGGGGCCAGCACCATTGCGATGCTCCCTGCGCTTGTAGGTGTGGCAGGGGGTGGGGCCAGCAGTATGAAATGCCGGCGCTGTGCAGGACACAGCATCGGTGATCAGAGAGACTGGCCCCTTGCAGTGAAAGCAGGCAGTGTTTGGAGACTTTAGGGTTCCTTGCATTCCTTCCCCTTCCTTCCCTTTAGCTCATGTGGCAGCGTGAGAGGATCAGTCGCTGTGGATGGTGAGTGCCTGAACCTTTCCCCCTTACTCCTGTACGAGAATCGGGTGTGAGTGATTGAGTGTTAGGATCTGTGTGCATTAATCCCCCCTCCCGTCTCCCCTCCTTCCTAGGGTATAGCTTGTCCCCTGTGGTTGTGAGTGCCCTTCCTTTCCAGCCTAGTGATTCCTGGGCCCCATTATCTTCCCTCCTCACTTCTATTCCACACACCTCTCCATCCCTTGTGGTGTGTGGAGGCAGTGATGGATACAGGGTAGGCTTGGGTACGCCAGTATTCCCTACTCGGTGCCCTATGATGATAGCGGCCTGAACACTCTTGCAGGTTCAAAGGGTCATCATTCTATCCTGATGGGCATTTGTCCTCGTGAGTTCCTCTCGAGTAGTGGTTGGAGTACCTTTGTCTGTTCTGCCCGGGTGTTCCCCCCCTATCCCCTTCCTATCATTCCCAGGGGAGGGTTACCCCCTCCCCGTAACACTTTGGCGCCATATATGCCCCATCATCTCTATGATACAGGATTAGATGATTTACATATAGATTAAAAAGAAGTGCCACCAAAAGGCACCCCTGCCTGACTCCTCGGGTTGTTGGTATATCCCCGGATAGAACACCCTTATAATTTAACCGGATCTGGAGTCTAGTATTTGTATAAAGGGCTTTAATAAGATCAAGTAGACGTGAATTTATTCCAAGCTGAGTCAACTTAAGCCAATGAGAATCCCTATCAATTAAATCAAAGGCAGAGAAGTCGATAAAGGCCACAGTCAAAATAAAATTTTTCTTTTTCACACTGATTAATTAGATGGTTCAAAATATAGCAGTGATCTATCGTACTTCTCCCCGCCTGAAAACCCGCCTGTTCTACTGCCAACAACCCACCTATTTCGACCCAGTGGGTTAGGCAGGTAAGTAGCAGCCTTCAGTATACTTTGGAGATAATAGATAGAAGACTAATCGGCCTATAATTCTCAGGTCCTTTTTATCCCCCTTTTTAAAAACAGGAATCACTATACTCTCCCTCCAATAATTCGGTATTTCAGCAGCATCATTAATCAAGGTAAATAAATTAGCCAGTGCAGGTAGCCACCAACCGGAGTTCTGCTTAAAGATTTCTCCCAGTAAAAAATCCCCTCCTGGGGCTTTTCTATTTTTTAGGAGCTTAATAGCATCCAAAACCTCCAGTTCCGTCACCAGCGACCATTTAGGGGAAGATACATTAACACTGGTTAGAACCCACAGCCTACTGGCATTAAAAATCTCAGAGAAGTGTTTTTCCCATGCAGATTGATGTATCAAAGATTCCCTCGGGATACTCCAGTTTTTAAATGAGATATTTATTAATTTCTGAAAGAGACCAACATCATTTGATTCTAGGGCCAGATTTAACTTAGTCCAGTACCCCCTAGTGTAATCAATTTTTTTCTTACAAATGAATAACATATTCGTTACACAACCTCCTATAAGATTGCTTATTTCCCCATGGATAGTCAAGTTTCAGCTGTCTAAGAGCTTGCCTGAGTGCAACCTTTCCAGATATACACTCATTGTCCCACCATCCTCGAAAACAAGGACCCTGAATATGGAGACTGGGTTGTCTAACCAGGTGGGGCTTTAAGATAAAGGATATCTTATTCAATGCACTAAAGGCAGCAGAAGTATCCCTGGCCTCACACAACTGATCTCTAAGGGAGAGTAAATCCGGAGTTTTTAATAATGTTGACAACTGGATATCGATTTTGTCTGACCAGGGGATCCTGCAAAGGCCTCTACATTCTACATCTCCATATTGCACCACTCAAGGAGAATCCCCATCGGGGGCTTGAGGCCTTAAAGTTATTAACATAGGGAAGTGGTCGCTTTCAGTGCGATATTCTGTTTCAAAACTTTGAACATAGTTCCTAAAAGAAGGGGAAATAATAATCCCATAATCGATCACACTCTCCCCCTTAAAATTAGAGAAAGTCCATGCCCCCTGATGATCGCCCGAGGAATAGCATGTAGGTGAAACACTGAAGTTTGACCGTGGACTGGATCGTGTGAAGACTTACGCACTGACTGGGTGAAACATGTTAATGTTGGACGTTAGGGGCCATATCTCCCTGCCCCCCCACAGGTGCACCTGTTATGAAAACCTGCGTTCTTACTTTACCTTTGGGCCTTCTACCAAAGTTGGTTGAGACTGATCCATGGTATCGAGAGTTAAGTGTGGCAGGGAAGGGGGAGAAGGACACGTGAGTAGTAACTGCATACACCTTCTTTCCATACAGTACCAAGCTGAAAAGAAGACTTAGATCCAGGATTCGACTTGCAACTCAACTTCTTACAAGTCTCATGACAAAATCTGAAAGGCTGGCAATACTACGCAGATTTAGGGTTGCCACCTATGTATATTTTCCCAGGTCGGTTATGAGAAATACATGTTGCAGGGCCTGCATTGGTAGTCTAGGTACCAATCTAACTTATATACTGATATCGACTGGAGCTGTGACCACATTTGGGGGTGCGAAGAGGGTTTTGACCCAGAGTCTCCAGGGAAAGTCCTGATTTTTCCTGGTGTTAGCTAGGGGTACCCTCAGTAACTTGGAGAAATTTGGACTTCTGAGTGGTGGCAGGGGAAGGAACATACGGGCTTCCCATCCCCCTTTCCGACATGGCCCTGGCCCTATGGAGTGTCATGACATCCTCATGATGCTCCATACGGCGTGGCGGTACGTTGGAAAGAAGTCTGACAGTCCCTTTGCCCCACCCCTTTTTGGGTCATCATGATGCTCTGTAAGGGATAGGGTTACATCAGAATGGGGCATGATGGCCCCTTTGTCTCACCCCCTCCATGTGAAACTCAAAGGGAGGTGGTAACCCTAGTCCGAGCGTATATTTAGGATTGCCATCTTCCCCTGAGCTTTAACCCAATGGGAGCATGGCCTCACTGGAATGGGGCAGGGCCAAAGTAACTATCCTCCCCCTTTCAGACACTCCCACTGGAGCCTTGTGTTGCCATGACACTCTGCAGGGGGTGTGGCTACATCAGAAAGGGACACGAGAACCCCTTTCCAATATAGCCCCTCTGCCTGATGCTGCCTGATGTCTTAGTTTGGCATCCTTTGGTTTAGATAGAGGAGAGGGGGCAGGATTATCCAATTTGTAAATTCCAGGGAATGGAGCAGTAGGGCCGCGTCTGCAAGCACACTGCTGGAGCTTCAGAAAGATTTTTTTTAAAGTAATCTTGGGAGGTTGTAAAGTGGCTTTAATTAGATCCTCGTCTTTTACGATGGCTCTGACGAATTTTACAGGAAGACTCGGAAATTCACAGAGCCAAATGGAGCTACATAATTGGGCTGCTTTGCACCTCAGCCAGCAACACAACACAACTGTCACCTTAACTGAACTGGCTGGTTCAGCTGGGTCAGCACAGAAAGTTTGGCCTTGACGGCTGGTACGGGCTAGGTCTGAAAGTTCGTCTTTGGGTAGATTCTATCTTGGATGGATCTGATCCTTGGATCCAGGTCTCTCTGAATGCAGACTGGTCCTGATCCAGTCCACGTTCAAACAGAGAGACCTGGATTGGAAACTCTGGCTTCCTACCCCCCACCACCCCAATGCCATTTTGTGGATGCACAAGGGGAAAAAAGACCTATGTGCCCCACCATTGAATGTGCACAAAATGGTGCCATGAACAAGGCAGCCCCGGTGTGTGGTGCAGTGAAGGGCAAGCAGGTCTTTTTGGCCCCTGTGCATGCATTGCATGGGAGGGGGGAGCCAGACCAGCTCCTGCTCCCCTCTCTCCCAAATCAGAATGGATTGGCAGAGATTGCTCCACGCCCGATCACCAGCAGCTGTTCCATCTCCGCAGAGACTGAAGAGATTTGTTTCGGCTTTAGTGAAAATATTCTTATTAATGAAAGTCTTAATGCTGCACCTGACTCTGTAATTCAGGGGTGGGGTACCTTAGACCCGGGGGCCAAATGTGGCCCATGGCTAGATTTTAATTGGCCCCTTTCCAGTTCGTGGATCTGCCCCCTGGATCCTGTCCCTGTCTCCCAAGCACTGAAATATGGAGCTCAGAGTAAGGCAGTAGAGATGCTCAGACAAAGGATGGATCCATGGCATGGATCCTCTACATTCAGGGCTCCGGGGCGGTGCCCCAGAGCTGCACCACCTCTGCAGACCCAACTTACCAACCTGACCACCATGGCACTGCCATTATCCCTGCGCGTGTAGCAGCAGCAAACAGTTTGTGCTGTTCGCACATGCGTGCAGCTGCTGAGTCCACAAAGAATTGGCTCAGCCTTAGTGCATGAGCAGTGTTTTCTCACTGTTTGTTGCTGCGCATGCGTGAGGGGGCAATGGCATGTGGCAGGGAATCCGGTTAGCGATTTGCAGGGCTCCAGGTGCTGTGCTTCCCAGGGAAGAGGGGACTGGGGAATGACTTAGCCACAGAGAATGTGGGGGAGAGAGGGTAACAGCAACTTTGCCCATATTTTTTCCCTTTCAGGCATTGTCATGACTGAGCTTGACCCTTCTCGTTGGGCGCCAACTGTCACGGGTTGGAGGTCCGCACCCCCACTTTACCGGGTTTGAGTGACTCAGTTTCCCTTGCGTACAGCCCACTTTAACCAGTTTCCTCTCTGGCCGGTTCAAGCCTACCGCAGGGATAACCCCTTTGTCACTCAAGGGCCTGAGCCTTCCCGTTTACAGACTCTTTAATCTCTGGGTTCGCAAGAGCTTGAGAACTCTTGTTGCTCACTTGTGTTCCAATGTTAGACACAAACACTTCTTCATAAAGATAAGAAGTAAGTTTATTGATTACATAAGCAAGATAGTTGATACAGAGTGGTTACTAGAAATCAAAGGTAAATATAACGCATTCCTGATCTATACTGGTTGAGTTCCTAAATAAGCATCTTACCCTACAAAGGTCCATAAGTTCCTCTCAGTCCTTGATGTAAGTGACTGGGCCTTCTGCCTTAGAGTTGCTAGAGAGCAAAGTCCTGTCTCTCAGTTCATGGTTCAGCTCAGCCCTCCTGGCTGCAAGATGGTGAGTGAGTTCCTGATAGTCACTGCCCCCTCTGGGGTACAACTCCCTATATCCCCAGGAGGAAACTCCTCGTATCTTCTCCAGGCTTCTAGAATTCCCTTTGTTCTCTTTATTAGCTTTCTCTGTCTCTTGTACGTAGGAAGTGGCTGCTGGCATTAGCATTTTTAATGTCTCTGTCTGGGCAAATCAACAAACTGTCTTCCCATTTCCTGGGGCTTGGTCACATGTCACAGCTCTGATTTGGGTTTTACAGTTCTCAATTGTAACATTACATACATGTGGAACTTTTTGCTTTACATATTTACCAGACTTGTAGTCTACATGTAGGCCCGTGTTACACGTGTGTGACGCTATGTTCCTCCATGACAGGCATGCTTGATTGTCTCTAGGGGCGTGGGTAGAGGAGTGTCTGGGGAGCTTGTCCATGGATTCCAGTGCAGGAATCCCAATGGATTAGACCATTTTTGGGGTGATAGAGCTATCGCCCTAGCCAATCATGGCAAGAAAAAGGGCAAGGGGCGGGCACTAGGGAGGGGGGGAGGAGCCAGTCTGCTTATTTAAAAGCATTGTAGCAGCACATTCTCCTTTTCTGGTTAAATGGTTTTATCAGATCAGGTAAGATGAAGAGCAACTGTTTATTACTCTTTTTGGGGGGTGGGGGAAAGGCAGCTATTCCTACCTGATTTCTCTTTTGGTGCCCCTTCCTAGTGTGAGAGAGCTATTCCTGCTTGATTTTTCTTGGCTTTTGCCCCTTTCAAAGCTGATTTTAAAATTGTTTCGGGGAGCAATCCTGGTTTGGTTTTTAATCCTGAGAATGGGGGTGGGTAGGAAGCCTTCCTGCTTGGATTTTTGTGTGTGTGTGTGTGTGGCTTTGTCCCCTTTTAAAGCTGATTTTAAATAGTTTGGGGGGAGCAATCCTTTTGGTTTGTAATTTTGTTTTTAAGCAGACTTGAAGCCTTGAGCTGCCAGTCTTCATTTCTACTGCATCTGATCTACAAATGCTGGTTTTTCCTTTTTGACTTTACACAGCGCCTTGCAGTTTGCTCATTACTGCATGCCACCAGCGTTGTGTAATTTTTCGTTCTGCATACACTGCATGTTCTATTCCATTGATCATGTAACTGTGAAATATTAATGCTGCCCCCGCCCCACCCTGGTCCCACCCCCCACCAACCTAAAAGTCCACCAGCCACCACTGGAGCCTCTGTCCTTTTCCTTTCCCCACCCTGGGCACAAAGCTCTTTGCCTCCATACCCTATTGGAGCTTGTGCTGCTGTTCAAAGTGGCCTATGAGAGAGAAAAGGTTCCTCTTCCTTTGCTGTAAATGAACCCCGGCACCCATCAGGAGCTCCCTTGACTTCATAGCTTCATAGCTTCATCCATGGTGCAGAAGCAATTTGTCAGGAGTGGGACTATATGTGGAATATATTTATATATCCACTCTTCTTCAAGTACAAAGCACCAGGGCAGGAAGTGAATAAGAATGAATCTCGTAAATAGATCCAAAGACTGAGAGAGTGAATCATTGATTACTTTAGAACACATGTTTTTACAGCCTGGAAAGAAGTTCTAGCAGTTGGAACAGATAAACCTGAAATTGACCAGGGTGTAGGGTTTTAATTTAATGTTTCTGTCTTCTCACCAAACTCTTCAAGCGCACAGGCATGAGGAGCACAAAACAGGGTTAATTTGCTGTAACATAAATTAGTAAAAGCTGTGAAAAAGAACTTTTTCAAAGACTTGCTTGCTAAATAAATTACCGCTCATGTTTTATTCAGTACGTTCAAGCTGCCAGCGGAGACCATAGAAAACAAGAAGACTTTCAATTAAAGCAGCACCCCGGATTTTCCTCCTGGTGCTTTGCTTCCTCCTTTTTATTCCTCATCCTCAATTGTACTGGGTGTTGCAAACGGTACACTATAAATGTGTGTGATCCTGTCACCATCTCAGCATGTTCTCCAGAGCCTGTAACTTGTTTGAGGATGTGTTTGCTGATCAGGATAGCACCTATACAAATGGATAGGGGTTTCTACGATTGTTAGCAAGCTATGAATAATGTGGCCTCACCCCCACTTTGGAAAGGATTTTGGAATAAAGGGTGGATTGCTGCCAGGCAAGAGTGGGGGATTTAAATTTTGAACGTGGGCAGATGTCCGTTTCTGCTGTTCCCGAACATCTGTTTACAAATTCTATTTTTGGATGCCACGAAAACAGTTTTTAAGGGCAGGGCTGAGGCCACGGCGGGTTACTGGCATGGCACTGTGCCCCAGGGCTGCATCTGCAGGAGGGTGGTTACTAGTGACTCTTCCGCTGTTGGGGCAGGGCTAGTGCCAGAGTAGATGGGCAGATCTGTCGTCATGGATAAGAACAGATATGCACCTTAACTCCGCTTTAACATTTCTTATGCATGTTGCAGGGCTGCATAGGGCACCAACGCAGCCCTGCAACATGCATACGAAATGTTAAAGTGGAGTTACATGCATGTCTGTTTTTACCCCATGTTGTCAAATTCTCTAAGGTGGGGTGGGGGGACCAGGCTGCGATTTCTCTTGGCTCATGTTGGTGAGCAGTTGCTTACACGCACAGTCCCATTGATTGCTCACTAGTAAGAGGAGAGAGGATGGCAATCTGATCCCTTGGGAGTAATAGCATCTCTGCCCACCCAGTGATAAAACCTCCGTTGTGGCTGCACAAATGTCAGGAGTTGTTTTGCATGGCTTTATTCCTGGGTTTGGGAGAAGACCCTGGCCCCACAGGTTAGCACTGCACAGTGCACAGAGCATGCTCTACACCAGTGGTCTCCAACCTCATCTAGCCCCCTCTCCCCTTTGATGCAGGAAGTCCACAGTCACAATGTCCCTGACAGATGGCTGTCCAGCTTCTGTCTGAAAACCTCCAGTCAGTGACCAAGAGCCTACAGCCTCCCTGGGTAACTTGTTCCATTACCACACAGCTCTTACCATTAGGACAACTTCCTTGATACTTAACCCAAACTGGCTTTCTTGTCATTTGAACCCTTTCTATTTCTAGCCCTCTTTGACAATGGAGAACAGTTTCTGCCAATGCAGAGTCAGCAGGGCAGGCTTGGAATTACTTTCCAAAATGTGTGGGATATAATCGGTTGTACAAAGAGCGTAGGATTCTGATAAACCAGGGCAATGTTGCACGTTAGAGCTAGGATTCTCTGACAGGAAGGTTGAGGCGCTGTGGGGACACATTAATGCAGAGTTTTTTAGACAGGAAAACGAGTCTGTTGAAACCTTGTATAACGATGATGCCAGAACCATGAGTGGAGTATTAATTATCTCATGTCCTGACTTATCTGTGAGAATCAAAGTAATAGACTTGTAGTGAGCAAAGGGGATGAGGGTGTATGCGTGCTAATTGGGGGATCCAAGGACAATCAGCAGACGATCTGGCCTGTTGGGGTTTGGTCAGGTTCACCTTTGCAAGCTAGAGCCCCTCAAAGCAGAGGATTCAGTGAGGTAAGCTGAACCAGGAGTCTGTAAAGCCTTAAAGGCAGAGGGACCTAGGAGTGGTGGTGCCTTGGGACTTTCTACAGACTTTGTAGCACGGTAAATAAAGGCCATAACATGGAAGAACAGGGTCTGTGTGAATACTTAGGCCCTTTTCACACACACTCGAACACTGATAAAATGGGTGTTACATTTTATTATACATATTGCAGGGCACCCACAGAGCGGCCCTGCAGCATGTATAATAAAATGTAACACCTATTTTATCAGTGTTATTTATTAAAAGATTTAATATCCCGCCCCTCCTGCCACAGGCAGCTCGGTGCAGCTTACAACAACAATAATAAAACCAGAAAATTATAAAAACATATCACTTCCTCCACGCCCCCATCCCTCTCCTCCCCCACCCTCTACCCATCTCCCCCGCCAAACGCCTGATGGAACAGCCAAGTCTTACAGCTTTTTCAAAACCGGGGCCAGACGCATCCCCACCAGAAGGGAGTTCCACAGCCTCAGTGTGGCCACTGAGAATGCCCTCCCCTGCGTGCCCTCCCAGAAGACTCGGGGGACCACAAGAAAGGCATCCCTTGATGACTACAGGGGTCGGTCCAGTACCCGGTGGGTGAGGTGGTCCCGCAGATAGACAGGGTCCAGACCGTTTAGGGCTTTATAAGTTAAAACCAACACCTTGAATCGGGCTCGGAAGACTATCGGCAGCCAATGCAGAGAATGGAACACTGGTGTAATGTGCTTCCGGCGGCCCAGGCCCACCAAGAGATGGGCCACCACATTCTGTATCAGTTGCAGCTTCCGGGCCGTCACCATGGGTAGCCCCACGTAGAGTGCGTTACCGTAGTCTAGTCTCAAGGTGATGAAAGCATGGATGATGGTGGCCAGGTCGGAGTCCGAAACATACAGCCTAAGCCGACGTACCAGATGTACTTGGCGAAAGGCACCCCTTGCCACAGCCTCCACCTGAGCATCCAGGCGGAGCTGCACATCAAGGAGTACCCCCAGACTCCGCACCTGGGGAAACAATGGAGGATAGACCCCATTAATGATAGGGGTTGTTAACTCCATTGCCTTACCCACCAGCATCACCTCCGTCTTGTCGGGATTCAGCTTCAGTCGATTAGCCCTCATCCAGTCCCCCACAGCCGTCAGACACCGAGTAAGCACGGAGACTGCGGGGTCTGGGTTTGTTGAAAAAGAGAGGGATAGCTGGGTGTCGTCAGCATATTGGTGCCACTGTACGCCAAACCTCCTGATCACCTCGCCGAGAGGCTGCATATATACATTGAACAGGAGGGGGGACACCACACGCGAGGTCTCGGTGTGATGAAACCGTGTCTATTTTATTCTCCGTAAAGCACCAGGTACATCGCTGGCGCTATATAAAAGCTTATAATAATAATAATATAATATAACATTTCTCATCTTCGCCTTCAAACTCCCAAACACTTGATGGCTGGATTATCATTTAAAATGGCGGCGCTGATAGCGTCACCGTTGTAAGACCGTTTCCTTGAAATCTGTATTATAAGAATGAATGAATGAAACCTCTCCCTGTGATATTAAAATACAGGCTGGGCCCCTGCAATTGAAATGACAACTGTCTGAGGTAATCAACATGCCTATGCTGGGAATGCCAGAGAATAGCCCTTGTGTTAGCAAGAAGGGAAACATCTGTGAGTGTTACTGGACATAAATATTATGGGATGGATTACCACACCACTGGGTTCAATCTGGAATTTTTAGGCAGAATTATCTTGGGGGCCCACACAGTGACCCCTCTTTTCAATGGGGCAGGGTATGGAGGTAGGGTGGCCATACCTCCCCTTTAAAAGAGGATGCTTATGAAAAATACATGGTGCAGGGCTGCCTTGCTTCCAGTGCATCCCTGCACCATGTATTTTTCATAAGTGTCCTCTTTTAAAGGGGAGATACGGCCACCCTAATATGGAGGCCAAATATGACTACCATTAGGGCCCTGAAGAAGGTGCTGCCATGGGGGAGGGGCCAGAGGCCCCCTAAATTTTAGTGAAGACTCAGGGCCTCACAAATTCTAAGGCTGGCCTGGTCTTTGGTTGTTTTTTTTAATACCCACAAATCTTGGGCTTCAGACAAAGCCCAATTTATTGAGGGGGGGAGGGGCTGCTGCCGCTGCCACTGAATTCAAATCCCTTTCCCCATCACTGGAACCTTCCCCGGTATCAGCTGTGTGTGTATTTTTGTTTAGAATGGGCATGAGTGTGAGTGTGAGCATGGGTGTGTGTGTGTGTGTGTAGGGGAGAACAATAGCAGGGCTGAGGTGTTGGGTTTGTGTCCCTCTTTGGCTGCTTGAAATGAGAGGTAGGCCATAGAGAAGGGGTCAGGAACCTGCAGCCTAGGGGCCAAATGCAACCCTGTGACTGGTTTTTATTTGGCCCCTTTTCAGTTTTGGATCTGGACCCTTGTTCCTACTCCAAGCACTGAGATTAAGTAAGAGATCAGAGATGAGGGCATGCACCCAAGCTAGAGGAAAAACCCACAGCACAGAACTATGATCTGAGCCCTCCTCTTCCTGCGCGTACCTCTTAAACACCCTTCTCCTCAACCTCTATGTGGCCGTGTGAGGTTGTTCTCCTTTCCAAAGCGACCCCTACGAGGCGCAGTTCCCCTGAAACCGGTTTGCTGTTCCTTTGGCCTTTCCGTGGCTTGTCTAATAGTTCAGAGGATCATGTTCCCTTTCTGTGTGGAGCTATTTAAGGGCCAGATAGATAGCCCCGAGTGACCCCTTCAATACTCGACCTGTGCAGTCAGGTCTTGGTAAAACACAACCGCCCCCCTATCTCCGCTTCTATATTTGAAACACAAATATCAGGGATGTCTTGAAAAAAACCCCATGGTCTCTGAGGTCTCAAACTGGACCCCAGAAACTGCAGCACGTCTCTACCGTGGAGCTGGACTGCCCTCAGATTCCTTCCCTTATAGGCCTGCCACAATGACTGAGCCCCACTGCACTTCTGTGCCAAATAACCCATATACAGGGAGTCCTGTTCACTTCATTTCCCACATGAGCGGCTATGGGGGAAACTCATTGAACAGGCAAAGATGCAAATGCTAAATGCAGATAGAATGCCGTCACCCCATGCACTGTGCTAGGAGGAATCATGAAGGAGCTAGTAATAGTCCTGCATTCTCAGGTGACATTTTATATCTCCAAAGAGCTGGCAATTAGTGGACAAATTCATCCAAGCCAATTAACTGGAATGTTATCTCATTAATATTCCTTTCCAAAAGTCCCCCCCCCCCCCAACATGAGAGCTTATTAGAAATGCTTCCAGAATTGTTAGGACCTTCTGCAACCGCTTAACAAATTGAAATTATATCAGTGTCAAATGCTCAGCTGAGGGATGGGGAACCTTGGTTCCTCCTTCAGGTCACTTTGAAAAAAACATGTCCAGCACCACGGACCAGAGCGTTCTGCAGGGGGAGGGGCCAGGAATGGCCATCTGTGGCTGGGTGTGGCCTGCCAGAGCAATCTTCACCACAGCCGGCCTGTGAGAGATCACCTGTACCTGCTTCCGCAGGCCAGGCAGACAGGGAAGGCGGCCCATTTTAAGGAGGACGCTTGGGAAACGGCTGCGGGTCAGATGAAAGGTGGATAAGGTCACCACTTTTTTTTTTTTTGCAAGCTGAGATACGAAAGAGGAAGGGCAATGGGACTCTCCAGCCTCTGTCTGATGCGGAACCGCCCCCTCTGGAGTGTTGTGACATTGTGATGCTATACAGAGGGCAGGGCTGCATCAGAAAGGGGCGGAGCTATGGGACTCTCCTCCCCCTTTCCAATGTGGCCACACTTTCTTCGGAGCCTCATGACAATCATGACGCACGACAGGGGGTTGGGCCAGGCCAGAAAAGGGACCGGTGAACTTTTTCACCCCACCTCTTTATGGCCCCCACAGTCACTCCCATCTCATATTTTCCTCCTGGGTTATTCAGGGGCCCCTAGATATTGTGCTGAAATCAGGACTTTCCCCAGAGAATGATATCTCAAAATCTGAAGACTCCAACTCAAATGCAGACAGGTGATAAGGGTAATCCTAAAAGTGGGAGTGAGCTAAGGTACCCCACGGACCAGGTATTCTCCACCCTTCCTCTTGGCCTTTCTAACTCCAGACTTCTTTGGAGGCCAGAGAGTACCATTGATTCCTTGCAGTCTAGGGTTGCCGCCTATGCAAATGTTTAAGGAAAGTTTATGAAAAATACATGTTTCAGGGCCAGGTGCCAATGCAGGCCCTGTAACACGTATTTTTCACAAGCATTCCTTAAAATTTTGCATAGGTGGCAACCCTACTGTAGTCTGGGCTCTGTTTGCCTAGTAACTAGCTAAGAGTCCTCCTGAACACTGCTTAGGGCCCTCCGTTAGAGGTGGGGGGAGGTTGCCGCGCCCCCTTTTTTCCCACGGCAATGGGAGTGGAGAGTTGGAGGGGTAGGAAAACCCCGTGCGTCGGGCTGGGCGCCATTGATTGGTGGCCCAGGCATCAGGTGCCCGTGCATGGGGCTCTTGATTGGCCGGCGAAGGGGCAGCACCTCCCCTTTGCTAGGAAGGGGAGGAGACAAGCTGCTGCCAGCGCGCACGGTAAGAGGAGGCACCATTCGTGCCTCAACCCCTGTAGGAGTCAGCACCCACCCACCTGTCCCTCTGATACTGCGGGTCTTACTAGTTGCCATAAGGGGGCTAAGAAGGAATTTTGATGAGCAGTCCAATTATTATGAAGTGCTTTTTTGTTTTGCCTTCTTTGTAGTATTGGAGTAGGTTAAAGTAATTTAATTAAGAAAGATTTGACTCAATTCAGCAATTAAGACCATCCTCGATTGGCAGAGAATTTAAAATAGTTTAATTTGAATTTGGACACGCTAATTGGCTTTAATCTCGGTAGAAAAATGACTTGATTGGATGTGAATTTGAATAATGTGATGTTTTATAAGAAGTATGTCGCTCTCTTGCGGGGGTCCGGTATGGTTAATAGGTCTTTTAGGTTAGATAGTTGCAGGATAGACGAAAAGAGTCATCTCCATAAGAGATGGGGGGATGATATCTGGTGATAAGCAGGGCATGGTTAGCGCCAGGATCATGCCCCTGGGAGGGGTGTCAAGCAGGGGCAAGGGCAAGCACGGCCCTCAATCTTAATGATGCCATTCTCCTTACTCATGCCTAAAAAAGGGCACTTCCCCATTGGCCTTGGCCAGGGAGCTGTTCGAAAGGGATGTTTAGAGTTTGAAGTGGTACTGGCACTGGAGGGCATATCCAGGCCAGACACCTGTTAATAATGTTGGTTTGGATACAAAATACTGGACCCATGATTGCTTAGGGGCCACCCAACCAGCATCCTTGCTTTGTTTATTAAAGAGAGCTGCCATTTTAACCCAGCTCATGTCTCATTTCGGGGGAGGGGGGTGCATCGGCAATTCAGGGCTGTTGGCTAGGATCTAAAGCGTCAGCTCACAAATTTAAGATACTCCTGGGTAAACTGGTGCCACTTTCACTTAAAAAAAAAAAAAAAATGCTTTCAAGGGCTGAGTGCACAAATATTTGCCAAAAAATTGTCCCCTTGTGGGACATTTGATATATGGAAAAATTCATGTCATGCAGCAGAATTTCTAAAGAAGGATAAATGGCAGCGAGGCAAGCAACTCCTTAAATCATTTCTAGTTTGGAAGGAGACGGCTCACTGACATGCCAGTTAGGAGCATGTGGAAAGAGCAGTGAAGAAAAAACCTTTATTTTATTTTTTCTCTCAGCAATGCAAAAAAACCCTGTGTATGGGGGAACTCCCACATTAAAGATTTGGATGACCAATCAGGTCATTTCATTCAGGACCATGGGGTCATTTGTAGGATCATCCTTTTTAGTATTCCTCCCTTCCCCCCAGCTTTTTCCAGCCTGGTTTTAAGTCAATGGGTTTCTGTGTTTTTCCTAACATTTAAAAGACTCCAACTGGCAGGGTTGGCTGAATCTTACAGCAGAACAGGTTATTATCTAGCATGATAAAAAAATGAAGGGTGGGGAGTTGGGTGGCTGTAGACTGGTGTGTACAGGGAAAGAGGGTGATGGGAATATGATCAACATTTCCAAACTTATTCGTGGTTCTGAGCAAGTTAGTGGGGAGCTGTTATTTCTGAAATTAACTGGAAGCCGATTTCAAACAAATAAAAGGAAAACAAATAAAAACAAATAAAAGTTGCCTAGGGGATAAGGTGTTGGACTTGGATCTAGGAGACCAGGGTTCAAATCTACTTCTTATAAAACTGGTTAAGGTCTTTGGGGGACAGGTCCATTAATTGCTATTAAGCAAGTAGGTTGCAGGATGCAACCTTTGACTATCAGGAGCTAGGGATGAACAGTGGGGAATGGATCACTCCATGATGACCTGTTGGAGGTCTAAACCCTCTCTAAAGAAACTGATAATGGTCGCTGTCGGAGACAGGAGGCTGGGCTAGATGGACCATTAGTCTGGCACTTCTTATGTTCTTACTTTTTCACTCAATGGGTGAAAATAGACATAACGCTAACTCCACTTGAACAGTTCTTTGCAGAGCTGTGTTGGTGCCCTAGGCAGCCCTGCAACATGCATAAGAAACGTTCAAGCGGAGTTAGCGTTACGTCTGTTTCCACCCAATGTGTGGTTAACCCGTGGAACTCCTTGTGGAAGGATGTTGTGAAAGTCAGTAGAATAAATGAGTTCAAAAAAGGTTTGGATAAATTTCTTAGAGGATAAGCTGAAAAATGGATATTAGTCAAGACGGTTCGCAGATGAAATCTCTGCCTATTGGGGGCTGAGTGTCTCTAGTATGAAATGGATCACTCAATTAAGATAGGTTAATGTGTACATCTCTGAAGCAATCAAATTTGGCTACTGTTGGAGACAGGATGCAGGGCTAGATTGGCCATTGATCTCACCCAATCTGGCACTACTTATGTTCTTACGACATTTGTTGATGGGAAACTGGGATGGCAGATCACTATAGCTATTGCTGCTAAGCATTTCCCTTGCTTAATTTAATTCCATTACTCCTACTTAAACCCTGGCTAAATAATTCCTCTTTCTCTAGGGCAGCCAGATTTTCTATGAACTTGCCAGCTAAGGCCGTCACGTTTATTCTAACCTCCATGCTAGGCAACAGGTTATTATTATATTTGCACAAAGTGGATAAATTAACATATGCAAATTAGCCCGTAGCCAGCTTTTCTCCCACGGGACACGTGGCAGCGGCCTCTCTCCCCCATTGGTTTGCAAACACTTGTATCCAAGTTAATTGCCAAGCTCCACACACTTGTGCAGCCTTCTGTAAGTTGTGGGGCATGCTCTTGGTAGGCAGCAGGAGGGAAACGTTGCTGTTGATTCCCAGTTTGCAGATGCCAGTTGAAGGTTTCCAAATAATGGAGGAGATGGCTCTCAGCGTGGTCGTTGAGGGAAGCCTGGTTATCCGTTTGACCGAATTCACTGGACAAGGAGCCAAATGATCCAGGTGGGAATAATGGGGGATTTAAGGCCCTGGCTAAAATAGAGACAGGGGGTGCAGCTGCACTGGGACTCCCTGAGCCTGGGGGAGGGGGGGGCTATGCCCCCTACTGCTGGGAGGGGGAGCCAGGAGACCACATTCCTCCTTCAGCACCAGGAACCATTCCAACTTTGCTACACTCCTGACATTCAAGAACAGAATGAGCTGACATGGGGAGGGTTGCCAGATATGCAAATTTTCCCAGGACACTTATGAAAAATACATGTTGCAGGCCCTGCATTGGGGTGGCCCTGCAACATGTATTTTTTCATTTGCATTTGCATATCTGGCAACCCTAGCCAAAGGAGGTTGTGGGATCTCCTTCCCTGGAGGCTTCCCAAGAAGAGACGGGAGGACAGGCATCCATCAGGGGTGCTTTAGGTATTGGGGATCCTCCAGCAGAGGAGAGCTGAAACCAGTACCTGCAAAAACGGGTCGACCTGTCAAAATTGCGACACCTGACCCAGTAACATCGAGTACTAATTGGTACTGAATTACTGCCTGATGGGTTACCCAATGTACCAAAATATCATTTTTCATCCTGATTTTTTTCCAACTTCTGGTAACAATTCCCTGACTTCTAGTACTGATTTATTTTTATTTTTTTTACGTTCATCCTGATTTCCTTTGCCAATTGGTAACTTGGTGATGGTAATACCTGGTATTTGAGGTTAACCGGGTGTCTGATCAGTACTCAGGTAGCCAGTGTAGTACTTGAAATTGTTGGTATTACCCATGGGTGGTTGACTACCCAGTTCAATGCTACAGTAGGGGTTTATTTATTTATAATTATTTATTTATTTATTTATAATAACATTTGTATGCTGCCCCCTCCTGCTAAAAGCATCTCAGGCAGCTAACATGTTAAAAACACATTAAAACAAATAACATTAAATACAATTAAAATCAAATAAAAAACAATTCAAACCCCTACCCCTCCCTAACCCAGCCCACACACCCCATCTGCCTCAGGAAAGGCACGGCGGAACAGCCAGGTCTTACATTGTCTGCAGAAAGAGGGGAGGTTGGTGGTCAAGCAGACCTCCAACGAGAGGGAGTTCCACAGCCGTGGCGTGGCCACAGAGGACGCCCTCTTCAAGGGTGTGTCTAGATGACCCAGAGGTTCCTTTCAACTTTCCAGTTCTATGATTCTACAAGCAGCTCCTGCATCTGAAATCGGCCAGGAATTTCAAAGGAGCTCAGTTCCCACCAAAATCAAGAATTAGGTTGGAGTCATTTGGGGGTGGAGAGGCAAAGAGAGCAGTTGCCCTGGGTGTCTATTTTCTAAGGGGCCGTGTCATGGCAACTGGACCCCACAGCAACCTCTTTCAAAGGCAGGGTGTGGGAGAAGTCCATTCTTCTAGCTGCCTGCCCTTCCACAAGGTTGCAGCCAAAGGACACAGGGGATTATAGGATTTGATCCCTCCCTTCCAAACTTGAAGGTGGTGGCTTGAAATCAACACTCTTGGAAAATGGGCACTTGCAGTATAGAGCAGGTGACTTCATACAGATACTTGGGGATTTGGTTTAGGAGCAACGGCAGCTGGAAAAACCACCTGGAAGTGGTTAAGCTGAAGGGAGCCCAGACGATAGCTGGCTTACTCAAATTTTGGAGCACTAAGGGAGGCAAGAAACTGAAACCCTTGCTCAAATTATTAGAAGGTAAATTGATTCCCCAGCTCCTGTTTGGCGCTGAAAACTGGGGGTTGGGCAGTTATAACAACCTGGAGTCATTCCAGAATAAGATCTTGAGGACAGGGCTTGATGTGCCTCGAGGCACTCCAATCGTCTTGATGTGGGCAGAATGTGGGATTGTTCCTCTCGAGGATAAGATAAGGCTAGCCCATCTGGGATACTGGCTGAAGATCAGAGATATGTCAGATGATCGCCTTCCCATTCTATGTCTGCAAGAACAAGAAAATCCCTTGGCCACGTACAGATGGCATAGCTCAATAGAACGGAATTTAGCACTTCTAGACTTCTCAAGTTCTCACCTCTCAAGTAAGTCTCTAGTCCAGACCAAATCCCTACTGTGAAGCAGGATTAAGGACGTCAGACTGCAAAGTGTTAGTGCGGAAATTCGTGATCAGCATGTTGCCCCTTGGTACCTGCAAATTAAGCAAAGAGCTGGCTGTGAGGAATATCTCACGGATATAAGGAATTTTAAAATTAGACGGGCCATGGCACTCGTGAGGTTAAATATAACGCCCAATTCGGTAGCTGAGGGCAGATTTAAGAGCACTCCGCTTGAGCTGAGATTTTGTTATTGCGGCCAAATGGAAATTGAAGACCTTCCACACTATCTATTGCACTACCCTCAGACTAAGGTCTTTAATTCCTGGTTCGAAGGAAGGGACCATTGGGACCAGCAGAGAAGGCTGTGTTATATTCTTGCCAATCAGAACAAGGTAGTAGCACAGTGAGCCGCCGTGGGGGTATTTTTAATGGCATTATTCAGGAAGCAGCAATTAGAGACCCCTAATCTACCTAAGGAAGAACAGATACCCTTTTAAGAATGGGGATCCCTATGGAATCCCGAAAGGTATCTGATCCTCAAACTTTTGCCCATGGTTTAAATACACACCCCTGTCTTATCTATCCAAGCATCCCACCCCTATTACCGAAGCACCAGTGAGACTGTATATTGCAGGGGTCAAGTGTGTCGCCACAAGCCCCAAGAAGGGCAAGGCATTCAGTTACTACCCTAAAGGAAGTAAGTTTCTGCCTACAGGATTGATTTCTATCCTCTCTCGGCCGGTCCCAAATGAGATTACGGTTCTGTTGCATAGTAGTGAGAAGGTTAAAGACATGAGAGGATAGGGATGATAGTCAGCCGATCCCGTTAAGTGTGTCGCCATTAGTCCCGGGAAGGACAAGGTATCGTTGCATCTTCCAAAGGGTGGCACAAGGGGATGTCTAGGAATAGGCTTCTAGATATGTCCTGTTTAGTCATTACTTTCGATCTGCGGTTGGGAAACTTATAGGGTAAAAGAGGGGTGATAGGAGACGACTGGAATGGTAAATAACTACCCTCTAGTGAAACATGTTCATTTATTTTATTTATGTTTTAAGGATATATTTTATTTTGCTTTTGTTATAAAATTGTACATTTATTTTGTAATGGCCAACGGCTAAACAAATAAACTTTTGATTGATTGATTGATTGATTGAAATCTTGAAATCTAGTTGCACTCTTGGATAACCTGTGGAAATAGAGGCAACACCCAGAGATGATGCATCAAAATCCACAGATTCTGGGTTAAACCTGGATGGATGGTAACCCTAGATGAACATCTTTGCTAACTGGACTGCTAGCATGTGCACTACATTAGGGGTGTGCATTTTGTTTTTGTTATATCGATAACGATAACATTCTCATTTTCATTACCATTATTGCAATAATGATAACGACAAAAATAATAACAATCAATAATGATAATGACAGTGTTATACCTTACCTTTCCTTATACCCTTTTATTTTACCTTTTCCCTTCCACTGTCTGTCTCCCCCTGTACATATATATAGATAGATATCGGTTTAGGTATATAGATTAGATAGATAGATATAGATTACAGATATAGACAATATAGATACTTTAGATAGTGATTAGATAGATATAACCTATATTTTTTTCCTTCCCTTGTTTGTCTCCCACTGTCCATACAATATATAGATATATTAGGTGTGTGTGTGTGTGTTAGTAGATACTAGGCTTTTTTATTATATCTATTAGCATTATAGGATAGGAATAGGATAGATACTTAGAAGTTTATTGATATAGATACTTAGGAATATATTGCATATAGTATAGGTTATTGGGTGTCGGTTTAGGTTAGACATACATATTAGTAATTTTTCATATTATCATTGTTAACTTATTATAATGAGAAAGGGAGGAAGGAGTTCAACTTCTGAGAAGTCTGGGGCAGGTGTCTGCTGGCACTTCTGCCACTGGTGTCAGCCCACAACAGAAACTATACCGAAAATGAAATCTTCATTATTGTTCAAAATTAATACCAAAATCAATACTGATAATGACTAACAAAATTTAGTTATTAATGATAATGAAAATGACAGTTTTTAATAACAAAAACGACATGGGTCCCTTGTGCACACCCCTACACTATATCCAGGGACCCGGGTTGACTGCACCAAAAAATCTTAAATTCTGCAACCAGTGAAGCCAAATTCTGCAAATTCACCGCGAGCATTAATATTTGCATAATTAACTTGATTTGCATAACTATGCATGCTGGGAAGCAAATTTGCAATAGGTTTGACATAGAATCACAACTTTGCAAATCCTCTGGAATTTCAGCACCTCCCTCACGCAAACATAGGGCCTTCAGACCCCACCCACCCACAATTCATCTCCCAGGGGCCTATTTACCCTTGGGTCATGGTCAGGATTGGCTGATTCTGCGAGGATTCTGCGAGGATTGGATGATTCTGCGAAAATCACTGCAAATTGCAGCAACGCAGTCAACTCGGGTCCCTGACTATACCACAAGAGGGTCATGCTACCTGTTAGCATGCAGGTACGGGGAACCTGAGCTTTGCTGGAAATCTGTCTCAGGGCAATTTCAGCTGTGAATCAATTTCTGATCTTGGCGATAAATATCTTCCTGTAGGGTAGTTTCAGTATAAAGCAGGATCAGAATCTGACACACCCGTTTTACAGGTAACTGTGGTTTAGTATTGAACGTGCCCGAGATGCAAACCCTTATGAGGGGTTTGGCTCACACCAGAAATGGATTTGGCCCACTACATTTATTGCTTTGCCCAGATCAAAGAACACAGCTGCAAAACACTGAATTGACTTTTATGATGCATAGAAAGGTTATCTATTATTTACTCTGGAAATAGAGATCTTATTTAATATTAAATTCCAAATTTCCTTGAGGTGATTACTGTCTTTTCGGCAGATAAGATTTGTTAAGTTAGCGAGCCTGCAATTTCTCTGTCAATCCCTCCCCTCTGCTTTGATGCTGGAATAATAAATTCAGCCCTGTCTCTTTTAAATGCTGCACTTAACTGGTGCTTACTTTGTCTTCTGCTCTTTTTCCCCCTCCCAAGAAGTTCCTTTTAAAGCAAATTGTAAAAAGCATGCCAAGTTGATCCAATTATGCTGCTCCAAACTCACTCGGGACATGGTGGAGCCTGACCTTCAGCCCTCTGGAACAAGGTTTTTTGAGCTACTTAATGAGTTTCTCAGACAAATAACAAAAGAGAAAAGGAAAAACATGAAGTGCTGGCCTTCGAAATAGGTGCTGTTTAGCCCTTGATCTGAGGAATGCATGCCAGCAAGTGTGAGTAGGTGCTCCGCCTTGACTCATTGACGTTAAAGGTGGAAAGGAACTTCATTTGCTTCTATTTAAATGAGGTACGGGATCCATTATTCAGTTAAAAGTTTGCACTGTACACACCAGTTCAAGGATGTTTAGTCCTTCAGTAGAGTTGCATAAGGAACTAGGGCCTGAGCCAGTGCGCTTGGAGCCCTAAGTTTGGTGGCTGGCTTCTCAGTGCTGCTGATGCACTTTAGACAGGGGTTCTGCTAGATGCCCTCCCTGTGATGGTCAGGCCACACCCCTTCTTATTGTGCCATGCCCCCAGCTTTCTGGTTGGCTGCCTGCTGTATATGAGACTAGCAGCCACAGGAAGCTGGGTGGACCATCTGTTTCCTCTTCCTGTTCACTGGCTGCTCGAGCCTTCTACCTTGCTTGTTGCCTTTGGACTGGTTCTGTTTGCTTTGGGCTCCATCTTTTCCCCTTCTTTGGATTAGCTCTGTCTGCTTGGGACTCCATCTTTTCCCCTACTTGTTGCCTTTGGACCGGTTTACCCCTACTTGTTTTCCGTTTGGTCTGTTTGTTTTTGGACTGTGCCTGCCTGATTCTGTCCTGAACTGGTCCTTCTGGTCCTGCCCTGAAACCAGTCCTACTGCCCGGTGATGGTGTTCTGTCTGTCTCCCAAATCCAGCTTGTCACTCTGCCAGTTCTACACTCCTCGTCCTTTGGTCTGTGTGGGTTGGTCTCCAGCCTGCCACGGATGTTCCCAATCCCTGTACCTCATCCTACACTACTTTCTCAGAGTTTGGTCATCACAAACTAAAATGAATGTCCTATCCAAATGTGGCTGCTTTTAATTGGTTCCACCCATGTGGATAGCAAGTCCTCACAGGAAAGCTAAGGGTGATGAACTGATTTTATTTATTTATTTATTTATTTATTTATTTATTTTATAAATATTTATTAGCCGCCCCCTCATGCCTATGGCATCTTGGGGCGGCTTACAACATCAGACACACAATAGTAAAACTCCATAAAAAACCAATTTAAAAATACAACCCCATCAACAAATTTAAAAAATATCTTCAAAATCCCATATTCCACCCCACCCTCCCCTCTGAAGGCCTGGGCGAACAGCCAAGTCTTACAAATACGACAAAAGGCCAACAGGCCCGGGGCCAGGTGAGCCTCCTCCGGGAGGGTATTCCACAACCGCGGCCCAGCCACCGAGAATGCCCTCTCTGTTGTGGCCACCCTGTCTTACCCGGGGGACCTACAGAAAGGCGCCCCCGGTGGACCAAAGGGATCGCTCTGAGGTGCGGAGGGCAAGGCAATCCCCGAGATATGAGGGGCCCAGACCGTGCAGGGCTTTGTAAATCAATACTAACACCTTGAATCTGGCTCAGTATGCTATAGGCAGCCGGTGCAAAGCGCGGAGCACCGGTGTTATGTGCTCACACCGTCCCGTCCCCGTCAGGAGATGGGCTGCTGCATTCTGCACTAGCTGCAGCCTCCGAACCAGAAACAAGGGAAACCCCATGTAAAGCGCGTTGCAGTAGTCTAGCCTTGAGGTGATGAAGGCATGGATGAGAGTGGCCAGATCGGGCCCAGAGAGGTAAGGTCGAAGCCCCCGTACCAGATAGAGCTGGTGAAAGGTGGCTTTAGCCACCGCCTCCACCTGCCGATCCAGATGGAGGCCCAAATCCAAAACCACCCCCAGACTCCGAACCTGAAGAGCAACAGGTGGGCGAGCACCCCCTGTCAGGGGGGCCAGCACCTCCCCCGCCCTTCCCACCACCATCACCTCCGTCTTATCAGGATTGAGCTTCAGTCTGCTCTGCCGCATCCAATCCGCCATGGCCTCCAAACATTGGGAGAGTAACGAGACAGCAGGACCTGGGTCAGTTGAAAAATGAGAGGTGCAGCTTAGTATCATCAGCATATTGGTGACATCGCACCCTGAACCCTCTCACGATCTCCCCCAGGGGCTGCATGTACACATTAAATAATAGCGGAGACAAGATTGAACCCTGCGGAATGCCACAGGACAAGGCCTGGGGGCTTGATGTTTCAGCTCCCAGCACCACCCGCTGGCTTCTCCCCAAGAGGAATGAGCGGAACCATCCAAGGACTGTCCCGTCCGGACCCCCCAGGTCTCATAGTTGTCTCAGCAGCAGCCCATGGTCCACGGTGTCAAATGCGGTCGAGAGATCTAGCAGGATCAGAAATGTTGAACATCCTACATCTATCTCCCGGTGTACATGGTCCACCAAGGCCACCAACGCCATCTCAGTACCACCAGAGCTGGGGCGGAACCCTGACTGAAAAGGGTCAAGGAAACCGATTATATCCGAATGCACCTGAAGCTGCAGTGCTACAACCTGTTCAATAACCTTCCCTAAAAAGAAAAGGTTAGAGATGGGTTGGTAACTGGCGAGTGCGTCCACATTCAAGGATGGCTTCTTCAACAGGGGGCGCACCACAGCCTCCTTGAGATTGGGTGATAGTCTCCCTTGCCGAAGGGACACATTCACCACCCTCGCCAGCACCATCCCCAGAGTCACCCTGGAGGCCTTCACCAACCAGGACGGGCATGGATCTAATTCACAACTAGTGGCTCTAACAGACCCCAGGACATTCACTGCATTGACTGGCGTCACTTCCTGAAACTCATCCCAGAAAGATCGATCAGACGGTGCCTCCATAACTTCTTGTTCCTTTCTTACTGCTTCCAATCCGGTGTCAAAGTTACTCTGGATCTGAGCGATCTTGTCTGCAAAGTAGGTGGAAAACTCCTCTCAGCAGGCCTGGGACAAGTCCCCATCCAGGCGGAAGGAGGCTGGACTGACCAGCCCCCGCACCACCCGGAACAGCTCCGTTGGACGCGACTTTGCAGATGCTATGAGGGCAGCAAAGAACTCCTTCTTTGCTGTCCTCACAGCCTCAACATAGGACCGCAAATGGGTCCTGTGGAGAAGTCGGTCAGATTCAGAGTGAGTCCGACGCCAGCATCGCTCTAGTCTCCTACCTACCTCTTTCATACACCACAGCCCCTCCAGTAAACCAAGGGGCCATGCAGTGACGAGACGGAGGGAGAAGACGTCTCAGAGCCACCCTGTCAATTGCCTCCCCCAGTAAGGTGTTCCAATGCTGGACAAGCTCATCGACAGAGTGGCCATCCAGGTCTAAGGTTAACTCCCTCAGAGCCTCCTGGAACCTCTGTGGTTCCATCAGCCTTTGAGGGCAGATTAACCTAACTGGTCCATTCCCCTTCTGGAGGAGGTGCGCTGAGACGCTGGCCTGTAGGAGATAATGATCCGTCTATGACAAGGGTGTGACCCTCACATCCCCTACTAATGGATCACCCGCCTCAAGGCCAGAGCAAAAGATCAGAGAGAGGATATCCCTCCCCCCCCCTCCACATGGGTTGGACAGTTGACCACTTGGGACAAGTCTATGGTTGCCATGGCGGTCATGAACTCATGCTCCGCTCCTACAAGACCGGCATCGGCATGGGCGTTGAAGTCCCCCAGGGCCAAGGTCCTGGAGGAGTTCAGCACCACCTCCAAGGCCACCTCTGCTAGAGCGGCAAGGGATGCTGCCAGACAGGAAGGAGTCCGGTATACCAGCAACACCCCAAGGTTGCCCCCAGCCAAATCAAACACCACATGGAGGGCCTCAATACCTGAAATCTCCCGAACTGTATATCTCCTAACTGGCCATGCCTCTCTAAAAATAATAGCTACAACCCCCCCCCCCCCCCCCCCCCCCCCCGCCTCCCCATGCGGGGCTGGTGCTGTACAGCATACTCGGCCAGAACGAGGTCTGCTAAAACTGGTCCTGTCTCCTCATCCAGTCAGGTTTCTGTGATACATGCAAGGTCCGCTGTCTCATCCAGGGTCAAATCCCGGATCACTGGGGCCTTATTCGCTATGGACCTTGCATTCAGCAGCAACAGCCCTTTGCAGGCAGACCTTAGACCCTGATCCTCTCTCACCCTCAGTGGGGGGTTGACTCTCTTAACCTCCACCAGGAGCCTCAGTCCCCTGGGAGGACAAGTCACCTGTCCCCTTGGACCATATCGTCCTTGCCCCATAACTACCCCTATAGCAGCTCCCCTCTCTCGTCTGCTCCATCCTGACACCTACCCCTTGGCTGTTCACCCTTTCTCCAGAGTTGCCCCCTCTCACAACCCTCCACTCCCCGAGTCCCCATATCCCCCAACCCCCTACCCTTAACCAGGCCTCCTGCTGCCACCAGGGGTCAGCATCGGGTATACTACCCCTTCTGCCCCACAACCTCCCCCTCCCCCTCTCACCCTCATTGAGAGGGGGAGCCACCCCAAGATGCTTGTAGCAGGAGGGTGCGGCATACAAATATTATTATAAATAAATAAATAAAATTAAATAAACATGAGTGCACCCCTACTCCACCCCAACTTTTACATGTTCTATGGAGTTTGTACTAATTTTCAAAGTTCCCATGGGAGGAAAACAGTTCTCTTCCCCACTTTTATTGTGACCAGAGACCAAATTGCTTTCTTTGCCATTATGGGATATCATCTCAGTCTAAAGCACCCACTCTACTGCTCATGGAACTCAGTGGGAAAGAGTTGGTCTACAGGACCCCAATAATGATGCATCTTCACCCGCAGCGGCCAGCCCAGTCCCGGAAGAGGGAGCGCGGGTGACTCCTTTCGCTCAAACTGTCAAAACTTGTGGAACCAGCCCGCCCAGCCCGGCAGCGCCGCCGGGGAGAGGAGCCTGCAAGACTTTCAAGCTGGTCTGGATGGAAAAGAAAGCCATGCAGTCATTCCCTCAACTTCAGAAATTATATATAGAGAGAGACTTACCACCTTTCAGCTGGCTGGGACCCCCTGGGGATTGTCGGTGCTGCTGTTGCCACTTGCCGCTGACTGCAAGGCTGCTCCGGGCTGCCGCTTGAGTCCCCGCCGACAACCTGCGGGGAGAAGAAGAGCAATGGTCAGTTTCGGGGGGTTAGGGGAGCAAAGAAGCCGGCACGCTTGGACCGGCTTGCCCCCTGACCCGGACCGGAAACTGCCCGGGGGGCACAAAAGGGAACTGCAGAATCAGGCGGATGAGGTGGTCCCGCAGGTAGGTGGGGCTCAGACTGTTTAAGGCTTTCAAGGTCAACACCAACACCTTGAATTGGGCCTGGAAGACTATGGGCAGCCAGTGCAGAGAACGAAGCACTGGAGTAATGTGCTTGCATCAGCCCGTCCCCTTCAGGAGATGAGGCGCCACATTCTGCACCAGCTGCAGTCTCCAGACCATCACCAAGGGCAGCCCCACGTAGAGTGCGTTACAGTAGTCTAATCTCGAGGTAATAAAAGCATGGATGATTGTGACCATGTCCGAGTCTGAGACATATGGCCTAAGCCAATGTACCAGGTGTAACTGGCAAAATACACACTTCGCCACAGCTTCCACCTGGACATCCAGGTGGAGCTGTGGATCAAGGAGCACCCTCAGACTATGGACCTGGGATAACAGGGGAGGATGGACCCCATCAATGACCCCTCAAGTGCTGAAGATGTTGAAGAAGGAAGAGGAGGCTCCAGAGATCCTGGATCTATGCCTTGGATTCATCCCTTGTCCTTGGCTGCAATCCTACATTTCTGCTCCTTCCAGCTGAGCTCGCTCTTTCAGCGCTCGAGGGGGAGGGAATAGATCCACTGGCCAGATCCAGGAACTAGAAAGATGTCAAACGAAAAAACAAACAACACCACAAATTTGTTGGTGGGAAGCCAGAAAAAACCTGGCTGGTTTATTTGGCTTTCATTAGCGACTTTCCTGCCCCACCTGCTGCACAGGTCATCGTATAGATTAAATCCTGTTTGTAGAGAGGAAGGAGATCAGTCCAGTGGTTGGGTTGTCAACTGGAGAACAGGATCCATTTCCTTGCTCTAACAAGCTCTGGGGCGGGATGTGTAGCTCTCGGGAAGGGTGGCCACCCCTCCCCTTTAAAAGAGGACGGTGATGAAAAATTCATGGTGCAGGGCTGTATTGGTTCCAGCGCAGCCCTGCACCATGTATTTTTTGTAAGTGTCCTCTTTTAAAGGGGAGGGGTGGCCATCGTACTCTTGGGGCAGGGTTAAGTCATTGCGTGTTTTGTTGTTGTTGGGGGGGGGGTGTTTGGTTTTTTTTAAAAACCGATTAAGCACTGTATCTGAGGACTGGGTTTCTCCCATGGGCCGAAGCTTCTCTACTCCTAAACTAGAACATGGACCATGCATAAGCCAGACTCTTCAGAGGTTCTGAGAACCCACAGATCCCATTGACTTCATCTGCAGCTGCTTAGTGCTTCTGAAGAGAAGATAGAGATATAGGTCCATTCTATATACATATGTCCTTACTTCATATCACTGGTTCCTAGAAATCTTCCCCCCTCCCCCCGCCTTCCCTTCCATGCTGTTTTTTCTGAAGATGCACTCATAATCCTGGAGAAAAGCAGGGTAAATAATGAAAAGCCTTCATCAGTATGTTTAATATTATTTTTAAACAGGATTTAAGTTTAAATACCTAAGACATTGGCTTATCCTCAGACTGCGTGGGGCAATAGCATCTGCTTATTCGTTTGTCTTTTCAGCGGGATTTGCTGTTAGGTGTCTGTTATTTTTTAATATTACGTTCCTATCATTGTCTCAATAAATATGAGGCTGAATGGTAGGTAAAGGCAATGGATGGGAGAGACTGGAACGTACACTACTTGGCAGAGGAAAAAAATACAAGGTTTCCTCTTCCAACACTATTTCCTGTATTTACTGAAAGACTCTCGTGGGCATAGAAGCAACGCGTTTTGTTAAGCTGTTTGATTTTTGTTTTCTCCATTAGTCCTTCTCCTTCCCAGCATTCCCATCTCTTTCTGGTTTGCTTGCTCTCAGTAAGAATGGATAAAAGCAGACGTGACTTTGGCCCACTTTGGGTGTTTTGCAACGAGACTGGCAGGGGGCTGTGGTCGATGTGTGGGACAGGTACATCGTGCATGGGGGAGCTCTTCAAATGAGCAGTCCCACGCACGGCCCAGCCCTCTCTGCATGGGGCACTCTGGCTTTTCCTGAAGTGCCCCACTCATGGGTCACAGGAGGGTGCACCCCACGCGCTGAATTCACACGAGCTCTTCCCCACATGGATGGTGGGTGTCAAAACATCCTTTAACCCTCTGTAGCCTGGGACCCACCTGTGCACTGCCAGAAGTTGGACCAGGATTGCCCAGGGCCGTTTTGGTGGCTAGCCCATACTGTGGCCTACCCGGGCCAAAGAAGCCACAGTAGGCAAGCATGTCTATTCCCACACGGCACACCCACTGTGGGCAGGCGTGGGACCCACCATGGCCGGTTATCATGACTGTGCCTGATTCTGCTGCCGCTGCATTAGAATCCCAGGGTCCCACTCGTGTGTTGGGCTCCCTGAGCTCTGCTAGAGCAGGGGGGATGAGTGTGTGTTGACCTTCCCAGTGTGCTCCCGCCTTCCTTCCTTTCCCGGTCGGGTGTGTTTGCACTCAGGCATGTGTGTGTGGTCTGTGTTCTGCTGTGTCCTTAACTTCCCTGTGCCTGTTGTGTGTGCTGCCGCTGTCGCTCTTCTCCCTCCTCCCCCTCCCTTCCCGTTTCCCTTGTGTAAGCATTGCCTTCTGGCGCTTTTGGTTTCCTTTGCCCACAGTCGGCCATGTCTGCCTCCCACCCCACCCTGCCCCGGTGTCTTCTGGGTGTTCTGACCACAGTCCGGAATCGGCGTAACGTCTGTTGTGCTGCCCCGGGCCGTGGTCTGTCCGTCAGTTTCCTTGCCATGGTCCTGCTCCCGTCACGTCTGTTCAGGGCTTTCCTGGACCATGGGATGGGGTTAGCCGGCTTGCCATGGCTGGGAATCCACTGTGGTGACCCGGGAGCACGTAATGTCTGAAATTACCCCTAGTCGTCACAATATCCCTTTGACCTGAAACCTAGGCAAACCTTGTAGCATATTTTATAAATGCAGATATTGGCCCTTTTTAAATGGGCTGCAGCTGGGGGGCGGTTGGTGTGTGCACTGGTGTGGGGTGCGGTGTGGGGGGGACAGGTGTGCACCGATCCCCCTCGCGCAGAGAACCTGGTGTTTTTGCCAGTTGCTCTGTGTGTGAGCGATGGGTGGAGGTGCGTGGGCAACACTGGGCATGCACGCCCACCCACCAGAGGCAGCATTCACATGGGAGGCACCCAGCATGCCCATGCAGTGGACCTGCATGCGCATGTGTGAGTGCGTCTCGTGTAAAAAGGCCTTTGATTCTGGCTCATCATGGGATACCATTTTACTGAAATTAGTATCAAATTTATTTTTTGTAACATAACTAGCTAGACTCATATAGCTTTTAAAAATGAAAGAACAAACCTTCCTGTGCACTTGGCCAGATTATGTTACAGGTTTTGATTGTTCCTTTTGTCCCTAATGGCTTCAGCAGGGATTATGATGGATAACTGAAATAAAGTCTGTCTATTTCCAGAGAGAACTGGCCACATGGGCCTGGCACTGCTATCCCATAGATTTTTGTGCGTGTGTTTGTTGAGAGCAGCTGATGTACAAAATTCAGACATCACTGGGAATTCAACCTGTCACTTCTGTTAAATGTGCCATTTTATGAGCAGCCATCAAAATCTAAGCACTGTAGAGAGTAATTTACTACCAAATGCAATGGCTAATTGTTAAAGACTCAGTAGACAATTATGTGGTAAGGAAAGGTGGATGTGTGTATATATTCTTGTTGACCTGAAGTCTCTAACAGTTTTAATTTTAGATGTCATAAACAACAGTACATCTGTGTTTATGGGGCTTGCACAGTACTTTGAGGGTATTTTCAGAAGTGACGCTACCACGCTTAGACCCAATCCGGGGTAGCAGCCGCCACCCTGCCCCAGAGTAGGCATGACGGTGTGCCTTACCACACTTTGCCCTGAACTGTGGCAGTGCTTACCACCGGCTGTTCCCCTTGATTTTTTCCAAGATCACAACTGGTGGTAACTGCTACCACGACTCAGGGCAAAGCATGGTGAACATCTGGTGGCCACCAAACAGAACTGATGGTAGTAGTGACCCCGGGGTGGGGTTAAGTGTGGCTAAGTGTTGTAGCATCACTTCTGAAAATACCCTGAGGATTGGAGTCTCACTCTCTCTTTAATGATCTCAAAGTGCTTAGTATACATGTAGACTGCAATTCTCCATCCATTGTGGTTAACTGCCCATCTTCCTCTGAACTTGATGCTGGAGGTGGCGCCCTTCGTTTTGACTCACAATTTTATTTTATTTTTAAAAAAATTAAAAATGTTTTCATTTAATTGTTTAGTTGTCAAACATTACTTAATGTTTATCTTTATCTCTTAACAACATTAACAATCAACATATATTAAATTATAAGGACATAAACTAAAGTAAATTAAATTATATATAGAAGAAAAAACAAAAAACGGTTCTTTAATTTTACAGCGTATGGAGATGCTGTTTGGAAGTGTCCAAGCCCATATTGGGGTTTACCAATTCGGTTTGGTAAATCAACTTGAATGTAGATTAATGGATAGTTCCTGCTTCTCCATATCTACATTCTTCGTAATTAAAGTCCAGCTTGGGTTCCAAGTCACATAAAAGTCGTCTAGGGTATCATGGAGTCCTGCCTCGATTCTGTCCATTGAAAGAACATACCAGAGTCTTTGTATCCAATCCGTCATTGTAGGTCCCTCTGGGGATTTCCACTTTTGAACTATTGTATGGATGGCTGCCAGAAATGGATCATTGCTTTACCTGCTGGAACATTTGTTTTTTTCCTCAGTTCCTTTGGCCATATGCCCAATAGTGCCAACTGTGGTGTAAAGGGTATTGTTAAGTGGGTACTTTGTTCTATTTCCCCCCATATTTGCTGCCAATAAGTATTTATTTTGGGGCGCTCCCACCAGTGGTGTGTGTAGGTACCTGTCTGTCCACACTCTCTCCAACACAGGTCGCTGTATCCTCTATTTGCCTGATGGATCTTTTCAGGGTTGAGGTGGAATTGCAGAGTCAATTTGATCTGTGGTTCTCTGACCATCAGAGATCATGCACATTTACTCATATGTGACCAGATTTGTGTCATCTGTGCTTCAGACATCATCAGCCACAACTCCTCCCCAAATACAGATAGATACCCAGCATCTGGTAGGTAGAAAATGTTTCTGACTATTTGGTATAGTCTGGATATTAATTTTCTATGGGGGCTTTTATGAAACAGTTCCATTTCGAGAGGGTGGGGTTCTCTTATAAAGTGTGGCTTGTTTTGGGGATGCAAAAAGTAACTGTATTTTAGTGTAGAGCCAGTGGTCTATGTGTTCTTTACATTTAGTTTGGATAGTTTCTGTTGTAAGTAGGTCCTTATTAACAAAAAGATGTCGTCTGGTTTGTGCCAGGCCTTTTTTTGCCATTTAATCAGGGTTTCCTTTTCTTTCTTATTTAGGGTCCCGCATATTATTGGCTTTAAAGGTGACTTTCATTGATTTCTAATTTGTTTTGATGCATTTTCCAAATTCGCATTGCAATTCCGGCAAAGGGGTATGATGTTCTATCTTGGGTCTGCATTTTTGTGGGGTTTCTTCATCAAATAAATTACTACATTTGTCTACCTTCAGTATTTGCCTTTCCATTTCCACCCAGGTAGGCTCCTTCGCAGCCTCGTACCAGAGTTTAATGCCCCTCAAGATTGAGGCCCAGTAATAAAACTTGAAATTTGAGAGGTTTAGACCTCCCTTTTCTACAGAAGACTGCAGAATTGTTCTTCTGATTCTTGGTTTGTTTTTGTTCCAAATGATATTATATATAATTTTGTTCAGTTTGTCAAAGAACTTTTTTGAGATTTGAATAGGTAGTGCCATTATTGTATATAGTAATTTAGGTAAACGAATAATTCTTACCAGATTTATTTTTCCCATCCAGGAACATCCTATTGTCGCCCATGAATCTCTGAGTTTTTTGGCTTCATCTATTAAAGGTAAGTAGTTGCTTTTATACAAATGTGTAATGTTTTTTGTCAGATTAATTCCTAAATATTTCAGGTATGAATTATACCTGAATGGTATGGAAAGGGGTAATTCTTTCAATTTCCATCCTGGGGTTACCTTGTTTGTTAAGTAGGAACATTTGTGATTTGGATAAGTTCATGTTGTATCCGGAAAGGTTGCCAAATCGTTCTAGCAATTTTATAGTGGCTGGGACGGATTGGTGGAGGTCTGATAGGAACAATATTGTGTCATCTGCGTACAATGCAATTTTAGCTTGCTGATTATCAAATTGTATCCCCTTAATTATTGTATTTTGTTTTATTGCCAACGCAAGTGGCTCTAATCCAATATTGAAAAGCAAGGGTGAAAGGGGACAACCCTGCCTCGTGCCTCTCTGTCACCATTCACTATGAGTTTCGAAGTGGGACATTTATTGATGATTTTTACCCATTCTAGGAATCTTCCCTTTATTCCCATTTGTTCCATTGTTTTTAATAGGAATTGATATTCCAGGCGATCAAAGACCTTGTCTGCATCAAGTGAAATTATGGTCGCAGGTGTCTTATCTTGTTTGATTTTGTGCATAACATTGATCAGTTTTCTTACATTATCTATGCCCATTTGCCCTGTAATGAATCCTGATTGATCTGGAGATATTAAATCTTTGATACAACCTTGTAGTCTGCTGGCCATAATTTTTGTGAATATTTTTAAATCTGAGTTTAATAGGAAGATTGGGCGGTATCCTGCACAATCTTCCAAATTTTTCCCAGACTTAGGACATAATGTTGGCTTCATAGAAGGTGGGGACCAAACTTTTTTGTCTGATGAAGGCCCTGAACACTTTTTCTAGCACCGGTGCTAGCTCTGCACTGTATATTTTGTAAAACTCTGAGGGGTACCCATCTGATCCAGGGGCCTTGTTGCTAGGGAGATCCTTAATCGTATCAACAATTTCATCTATTGTGATTGGGGCATTTAAATAGGCAAGTTGTGGTTCTTTCAGTTTTGGTATAAGAACTCCTTCATGGCTTGTTCTGAAGGCTGTATTGATTGGTAAAGTTCAGTATAAAATTGCACGAATCTATTTTTCATTTGGTCCCCTGTCAAATTAGTTATTCCTGTTTCATGTCTGATGTGTGATATGTTTCTTTTCCCTCCTTCTTTTAACTAGCCAAGCCAGTGCTTTATCTGGCTTGTTTCCCCGTTCAAAGTAAAGTTGTTTGGTATATCTTAGCTTTTTAATTATGTGTTCTGTGTCTATGGCTTCAATCATTCCTCTTATTTCCACTATTTCCCCCCCTCTTTTTGTTGTTGGATTTAATTTTTGCATATTTTGGAGGGCTGCCAATTTTAATTGTAATTCGTTAGTCTCTTTCCTTTTTTCTTTCCATTTATAGGCAGCTGCAGATATGTATGACCCTCTGATGAAAGCCTTCATAGCGTCCCACAGTGTTAACGGGGAGATAACACCCTGATCATTGTTGTTAAATAGTCCTTTAGATATTTTTGTATTCTCTTCTTGATTTGTGGGTCCATTAAAATAGTTTTATTCAGCCTCCAACTGTTGTGTTTGCCTTTATTGTGTTTGGTATTGTCTGTCAATTTTACCCAAATTGCGTTCTGATCTGTGAAGGTTGTTTGTATTATCTGGCTCTGAAAGCCGGTGTTAAATTGTCTTTTTTCTATTACTACATGGTCAATTAAGGAGTAAGTTATATGTTTATTCAAGTAAAAGGAGTAATCTCTCTGTGTTGGGTTCTGGGTTCTCCAGACACTTTTCCATTCCTCTTCCTCTAATAATTTCATAATTTTTTGCTGTTTTTTAGGGATGGGTGAACAGATCGCGGTTCAGCTGCATTTGGTTCAGCTGCGTTTGGTTCGACTGCGTTTGGTTCGGCAGTTCGGTTAGTTCGCCGGGTTCGGCCGTTCTGTTCGGCTGTTCTGTTCGGCCGCTTGTGAAATGTTATGGGTGTTTTTTTTTGTTTTTTATATGGTTTTTTATTGGATTTTATATGGTTTTCTTTTGTTTTGTATTTGTTTTTTTTGTTTTTATATGGGGTTTTTAAATTTATTTTTTAAATTTAATATTATATATATATATATATATATATATACACTAAATCTAACTGCTATTAACTATTCTAAATGCTATGAACTAAATGGATTATCTAATAAGTACACAGGCCTACTCCTACAAACACTAAAACTAAATCACTAACGCT
>QEPC01010859.1:936114-991738 GCA_003113815.1 Sphenodon punctatus
GGACCTTCCCCCGGCTAGCCCGGGAAGCGTGGTTCAAATTGACCCCGTCTGCAGATTCAGCGTGGCCAACATCTGGCGCACGCTGTGCAGACGTGCAGGGGCCTTTCGCCCCGCTGCGGGGTTCACCGTGGTTCAGTGTGGTTCAGCGTGATCTCGTCACGTCTGAAATCACCCATGGATAATGGGGAGTTAAAGGGTGAAAACAGACATGACGCTAACCACCCTTTAACCACCCTTGGTGGCTATGTATGCATGTTGCAGGGCTGTATTGGTGCCCTATGCAGCCATGAAACATGCATAAATGACCACCAAGGGTGGTTAAAGGGTGGTTAGCGTCATGTCTGTTTTCACCCAAAGTCTCCACATAATATCAATCTGCCACTAAGTTCTTTTTTAATAATTAGGATTGTTTCTTTAAAAAAAGTTAGCGTGTTCTTATTAGGGGCGTAGATGCACACAATTGTGTATGTTATATCTGCTATTGTACCTATGACTATCAGGTATCTACCTACCCTCTTTATCCCCTATTGTTTTAAGACGTTTAAAGTTGAGTGTGTCAGCTATTCCTATCAGAACCCCCGGTTTTTTGCTGTTGGTATTGGCAAAGTATATCTCTATGTATTTTTTATTTTTTATTCAAGTTCAAGTTCAAGTTAGTTTATTATGGCGTGACTGGAGGTCATTGCCGACAATACAACAGGCAAAATGATAAACAACAAGAAATCCAGTATACAATAAGTTAGTATAATTCCAGATGAAGGTTAAAACCCCACCAAATTTAAAATTCCCTACAGTGTTGTCTGGCAGAGAATAGTCCATAGCTTTAACTAGTTAACCCACTAATTCCCCACTGAATCCCCAAAAGAGGGGAAAACCACTTTAGACTATTTAACCTCCTCCACAGCGTTTGTTAGATTTGGGAAAAGAAAACGCTTCCTAAGCGCCATGGCAGCCAGCAAGAATTTCTGGACCTGTCGAGTCGCTTCTAAGGAGGTGTCAGCCAGAGCTGTCTGGGCCATATATACAGTAGTGGCACCTGGGACCCTCAAAATAAAGGTGTCTAGGTACTTAACATGAACAGAATCGTATAAGTGACATTCGAATAAAATATGTTGTGTAGTCTCTGCTGTCAGGGCACAGGTGATCGCCATAGGGAATACCCTCAAAACGCCCCGCAAGTATATTTGTGGGCAAGGCGCTAACTCTGGCACAGAGTTATTTTTTATTCTGAAATTATCCTTTCTGTGTAGGTGGGTTTCCTGTCCTGTTATGATGTCAATTTTACTGTGTCCCAACAAGTTACCAGAATTTGCACCTCTTCATGGGGCAGTTTAAGCCCTTCACATTGACTGTGCTTATTTTAAATTCTGCCATATGTATTTTTGTGTTTAATTGTGGAGGTTTTATCCTTAATGTGACTAATTCTTCTCATCTCTTTTCCCAGTCTGTGGTACGTATTGAATTCTGAGTCACCCAATGGATTCTTTTTTTTAAAGTTCCTACCCTCCCACCATTTTAGTTTGTCCATATGCTTTCTCCATTCCCTTCTCCAAGTAATTAAAACAGCATCATATTCCTTTCAAACCTCAACAAAATAAGATAAGAGTGAAAATAAAATATTAAAACACTTAAGCCAGTTCAGGGTTAGCAGCATCCTCGGGGGTGGGGGTGGGGTGGCGGGGTTAATGAACAACATGCTCTGTGTGGTACTGTGCTACCGTATCAGCCCGGGATTTTGAATTTAGCGTTCTCTTTGTAGCCTATTGTTACTTGTTACAACTATATTTACAAACTTCTAGCATATCCATATATTACCATATATACATTTTAACATAAAAACCTCATGAAAAAGAAGAAAAACCCAGTGTCATAATGGTTAAGGCTGCCATGTAGCGGCATTAATGATATTAAGTGAGTAAACTTTTGCCGTGTGTTTTAACACTTCACTTTAAACTTTGTGGGCTAATTAGCCCGTTACCTTAATGACCAGCCCTTTATAAGGATCAAGTTTACTATTGAAAGGGAGCAAGGGTCTCTCTTTTTCTTTAATCTGGATGTTCCTGAAGATCTGAGTTGCTGGAACGTTTAGGTTTCAGTTTGACTCCAGTTGTAATCCGTCATGTATTTCTCCATGTATGAATCCAGCTGTGCCACAGGTTAGAATACTCTGAGTTTATCTTTGTAGTGGAATGAAAATTTGGCTGGGAATAATACCCGTGCCCCTATACCATTCTTACAGAATAAACTGAGATGACTTTTCCACCGTCTTCTCTTGTTTAGTGTTTCCACAGCCAGGTCAGGATAGAAGAAAATCTACTTCCCCTCATATTGTAGCTCTCTGTTTTGTCTTGCTGCAGAGAGTATCGCTTCCTTTGGAATTTTAAGCATTTTAAAATGATTGCTCTTGGGGGTCCTTTTTCCTTTGGTCTGGGTCTGAGACCCCAGTGCGCCCTTTCAATTTCAATTTTATGCAGCTCAGGCTTTGTTGGGAATACCTATTTAATTATTTGCATCACCAAGTCTCTAGCATTGTGGTTTTCTTTCTGTTGAGGCACCCCCACAATTTTTACATTGCAGCACCTGCTGCGATTTTCTAGATCTTCAACTTTAATAATAAAATAATAATAAATAATAATAAATAATAATAATAATAAATAAATAAGCATTTATATAGCACAAGCAATGTACCTGGTGCTTTACAAAGTAATTGAATAGACACGGTCCCTGCCCTAGGGCTTACAATCTGAGAGATGGGTGGGGGGGATACGAAGGAAGGGGAACAGAAGGAGAGACAAGGACAAGGAGGAGCGCAACATTCACGAGGATGCGAGGTCCCAGGTGCACGGCTTGGCTTAGTTACATCAAGAATGATGGCTGGTTGGTCCATGTGGTGAGGATATGAGTACACAGACCTTAGGTAACAGATTGTACTGTATGGAGGGTTTCAGCAGGAGTTAGGTATGGGGAGCAAGAAGTCGGGGAGGGCAGAGTGGAAGAGGTGGGTCTTGAGGAGGGATTTGAAGG
This sequence comes from Sphenodon punctatus, assembly GCA_003113815.1. Taxonomy (NCBI): domain Eukaryota; kingdom Metazoa; phylum Chordata; class Lepidosauria; order Sphenodontia; family Sphenodontidae; genus Sphenodon; species Sphenodon punctatus. The sequence goes on from QEPC01010859.1 coordinate 939,139, forward strand.
TACGAAGGGAGGAGGTGAGGCAGGTATGGGCAGGGAGGGATTTCCAGATGTGTGGGGCAACTAGGGATAAGGGACAAAGGCAGTTAGGGGAGGCATGGGAGGGCAAGAGAGGGGACAGAGGAGGAGTGGAGTTCACGGACTGGAGTATGGAGGGCAATTAGCATAGAGAGGTAGGAAATTAGCGTAGAGAGGAGCAAGGTTGTGAAGAGCTTTATCGGTGAAGACTAGGAGCTTGTGCAGGAGTCGTTCAGGAAGTGGGAGCCACTGAAGAGAAGAGAGGAGAGGAGGGGCTGAACGTGGTCGAAGCGATGAGTGAGGTGGATGACCCTGGCAGCAGAGTTTTGGACGGAGATAAGGGGAGAAAGGTGAGAGCAAGGGAGGCCAGTGAGAAGGAGGTTACAGTAATGGAGGCGAGAGATGACCAGGGTGTGAACAAGGGTTTTGGCAGAGGAGACAGAGAGAAAAGGGCGAATATTAGCAATGTTATGGAGGGAGAAGCGACAGGATTTGGCAACAGAATCGATGTAGGGTTTAAAAGAAAGGGGTGAGAAAGTTAAAGCCTAAGGTATGGGCTTGGGGCATGGGAAGGATGGTGACCCCATCGATGAGGATCGGCAGGGAAGAGGGAGAGGAAGGATGAGGGGGGAAGATAAGGAGTTCAGTTTTAGCCATGTTGAGTTTGAGTTGACGTTGAGACATCCAGGGAGAGATGTCAGAGAGACAGCTGGTGAGGTGAGCTTGAATAGATGGACGGACAGACAGAGGGAGCAGAGAGATAGAGTTGAGTGTCATCAGTGTAGAGATGATATTGGAAGTCATGGGAGGCAATGAGTTTGCCTAGGGACAGGGTATAGATAGAGAAGAGGAGAGGGTCAAGGACAGAGCCTTGGGGAACCCCAACAGAGAGTGGAAGGGAGGGGGAGGGGGAGTTGGCAAGAGACACATTGAAGGAGCGGTGAGAGAGGTAGGAGGAGAACCAGTCGAGACGGAGTCACGGAAGCCAAGAGAGTGAAGTGAATCCAGCAAGAGTGAGTGATCAACAACAGTATTGAAGGCAGCAGACAGGTCAAGGAGGACAAGAATGGAATAGAGGCGATTAGATTTAGTCACGAGAAGATCATTGGTGATCTTAGCGAGAGCAGTTTCAGTAGAGTGAAGGGAGCGAAAGCCAGATTGGAGGGGGTCAAGGGAGGAGTTGGTGGAGAGGAGGTCAAGGCAGCGGGAGTAGACAACACATTCAAGAAGCTTGAAAACAAAAGGAAGGAGGGAGACAGGACGGTAGGTAGAAGGGTCAGAGGGGTTGAGAGTGGACTTTTTGAGGCTAGGAGAGACAGTGGTGTGCTTGAAGGCGGATGGGAAGGAGCCAATAGAGAGGGAGAGGTTGATGATGTGCAGGAGGGAAGGGGCGACAGTGGGAACAATGGAGGTCAGGAGGCGGGAGGAGATGGGGGCAAGTGGAAGGATTGGAGGAGGAGAGCAGGGAGGAGATTTCTTCAAGGGAGGTGGGAGGGAAGGAGGACAGGAAAGGAGGAGGGAGAGGGGAGGGAGTAGGAAGAGGAGAGGAGTGGGAAGTGATGTCGAGGCAGATCTTGTCTGTCTTGGAGATGAAGAAGGAAGCAAGATCATGAGCAGAAAAGGAAGAGGGAGGAGGAGGACAGGGGGGCTTGAGGAGGGAGTCAGAGGTGGAGAACAGGCGGCGAGGGTCCCAAGAACAGGACTTAATGAAGGAGGCATAGTAATTCTGTCTAGCGAGGGAGACAGCAGAAGCAAGGGAGGAGAAACAGAATTTGAAGTGAAGGAAGTCAGCATGAGAGTGGGATTTGCGCCAAAGGTGTTCAGCAGCATGAGTGAAGGAGCGGAGGTGGTGGATACTGGAGATGAGCCAAGGACGGGGGTTGTGGGAGTGGGCAGGGTAGGAGGAGAGGGGGGCAAGGGAGTCAAGGGTGGTGGAGAGAGAGGCATTGAAAGCAGAAATGGCAGAATGAGGCGGAGGAGTGGGGGAGAGAGAGGAGGCAAAGTCCATGGGGTTAATGGCCTGCAGGTCACGGAAGGGGTGTGGAGAAGGGGAAGAGGAAGGGGGACATTGGGAGACATTGAAAGAGGCAAGGAAGTGGTCAGAGATGGGATGATGATCGAAGGAGAAATCAGAGACAGAGCAGTTCCTAGAGACGACGAGGTCAAGAGAATGGCCGTTAGCATGGGTGGGGGAGTTGGTCCAAAGGTGGAGGTCGAAGGAGGCTAGTGAGAGGAAGCAAGAGATGGAGAATATGATGATGATGTATAATTATTAATATAGCACCAGGAATGTGTCTGATGCTGTACTGTTGTGTCTTGAGATGGGTCCCTATCTTCAGGGTTTTACAATCTAGAAGGATGAGAGGAGCACAAGTCGAAACATAAATGAGGAAAATATGGGTGTGAGTAGCTAGGGAAAGCCAGATGGAAGAAGTAGATATTAAGAAGGAATTTGAATGTTTGGAGGGAGCAGAGCATGTGTGTTCATGGAGGGAGTTCTAGGCATAAGACAAAGTATTACAGTGATATCGTTTATTGGACCAACTACAGTTGGTATAGAGATATGCAAGCTTTTGGACCTTACAAAACCTGCTGGTTTTGGGAGCAGGCAACTCGGGCTGGTGATGGTTGTAGTAGAAGAGGAGTGAAGTTCCTGGGAGGAACACATCTCCTGTAGGCATTAGGACACCTATTTAATGCATGAGTAAACTTAGCTACAGTTGACTCATGACTTGTACAAGATCACACACTAATGCCTGCGTAAAGCCATCCCTCTTGGGCATAGCATTTAAGCACACTCTCCAAATGCTTACACCTTAATTAACCAAAGCTACTAGCCGAGAACACAGGAGTCATGACTGGCAGGACCATGACCAAGGTTCCAAATCCAGAAAGTGCTTGCCTAAAGGTAGTTATATATTTAAACCCCACATTTTGAATGCTGTGTGAAATTCGGTGTTACCAGATGTAACCCTAGCTATTTGATTTTTGGCCATAAACACAAAATTCCCTGTTACATTTGTAAATACTGGTTACACAACTGTCTAGGGCCCTTTTCAAACAAGATGCACCTACGCATGTCTACTGCTTGGGCATGCGTGGGTGTGTTTCATTTGCACAGCCATGGCCGGTGGGTGGGCGTGTGTACTCCCACTTACCAAACATCCTCACCCACCTCCACCCATTGCCCTTGCATGGAGCAACTAGAAAAAAATGCTGGTTGCTCAGTGCGGAGGCATGCATGGGGATGTGGGGAATTGGTGTGTGCCCATGTTCACCCCCACCCCCACAGCGGCGTGCCCCCGTACCACTACCCCCCCCCCCCCCACAGCTGCAGCCCGTTTTTTAAAAGGGCCTATGTGTTCAGCATGGTTTGTCTCCCACAATGTCATGGGTGAGGACAACATAAGTTTCCTCCTGGCATGTTAATGGCTGCTGTGTCTAGATATGCACACTGTGTCACTTCCAGTCAGTGTTTATCTGAGAGACCACAGAAACATGGCTTTGTGGGATGCATTGCACTTCATGGAGATGAAGTGCAAAGTAAACACTTGCAGGTCGGGAGGAGGGAAGAATTAAATGTGAATAGTCCTGTACCAACAGCTAAATGAGCATTCTCTCTCATGAGCAAAAAGAGAGGAGGGGAGCAATGTATAGCACCGGTGTGTGGGGAGAGCTGCAAGCTGGGGAGTGGTAGGAAGAGGGGAACACATAGTGCTGGCTTTCCAGAATATATTGTACAGTACAAGGTCATGACCTTGACGGCTTTAGATTAATTCTGAAATTGCCCCAGTCCGGCAACAAATGGTGGGAGGAGAACTACCAGGTAGCAGCGGATCCAACATGCAGCTTCTGTAGCATTTATATAACCAGATAGGCAGGTAATCATGATGATGCCACTAAATTAATACACAATGGCTTTGCAACGGGTTTGTAATTTTATCTAGTAACATCCACGGTTATCACTCTTTGGGGTCCTTGACTATCCCTTGTGCTCTGCCCTCTAACACAAGGAGTAGGCTGCTGAAATGCAGAGAAATCAGCCGTTGTGTGAACGCATCGTACCAGACAAGGTGAAAACAGATTAAGGAACAAGTAGTAAGTTTGCAAGGGGCAAGGCTGTTGTGTGAACGAGCTCTTACTTTGAGCGGACAACTAAGACTGTCCCTGTTTGGCAAAGCTTGTTAAGGCCTTGGTTCAGTGAGGTGTTCAGTGTTTCCCTGGAACAAACTGAGCTGGCCCTGCCAAGGGTTAATGGTCTTGGCCCTCCTGCACCTAGCCCTGCACCTCTCCATTCAGCCTCCCAGCTGGAATGTGTGAAGGGAGGCTTGAGATGAGGAGTCATCTGACCAGATAAGGATAAAAGCTCCCCAGCTCATGGAGTAGAGGCTGGAAGGAGCTGCCTCCAGGTTGGGGTGACATGTTTAGGAGGTTGATTCCTGGAGGGAAGGGAAGGGATATTAGGAATATTTACGTTTGAGACTTTTTTTTTGTTGGGTTAACTTTGTAAACTGAAGTTCACGGCCAGGTGTGAACCCTGCACTCAACGGGGGAAATAGAGACTGTAAAATAAAATGGCTCTCTCAAAGGACTTTGAGTTTAGTGATTGATTTGAGGGAAACTGAGGCATGGACCCCCTGCCGGTGAGTTAAGTTGGGGCCATCTTGACGCAGCCCCTATCTTCAAACACAACTCAATGGGCTTAAAATTAAACAAATACTTCTGGGTTTTCCTGAATTGGTATCCTAGACAGCTGAGGATTTTGGCTCAGTATTTTGTGTCACTTTGCAACCAGGTGGAAATGCAATAGGTGGGCAGAACAGGGATGAATGCTGCCTTATCTACTCCCCTGGCAGATTCTGCTTTGCTGTCAATCAAGCCCCATTCATGAGCAATACACTCACCCAATAATGAGGAAAGAATAGCTATCCTTAGCCTGTTTACAGTTGACACCACAGTAAATGTGCCTCTGGGGTTTCCAGCCATTCAGGAAATGCAGTAAATATTACCTGTGGCTTGCTGGCAAGAATATAGCCCTTTGGTCCATATTTACACAGTTTAATTTGGCTGGTGGGTGGTGGTTTTTTTAAATGTACTTCATTCCGTTCGTTGTGGAAGCTCTAAGTGCATGCCACCTAGCACAGTAGGGAAGATATTAATTTAGAAAAATGCTATCAACTTGAGCCGTAATTTATTTGCCTCTCATCCTGGGGCGTTCTACGTGCTGCTATCATTCTTCTTCTGCTGCTGCTTTCTTAAAAAAAAAAGAGAGAGAGAGAGAGGAAAAATAGAGGCCTCCACCAAATAAATAATTCATTGCCAGGGTATCTCCTATCTGGGAATGCTCAAATTAAAATTCCCAAATATGCATTTCATTTAAACTTGATTAGGAAATGGATTGTATTTTGGGTTGTGTTTTTTTTAACACCGCCGTAATTAAAATCGCATTTAGTGAGGCGCTGGCCGCGATGGATACGGATGCTTTTTGCATGCGGCGGCTTCTAATTAAGGGGGCGATAATCAACATGTCGGGGGGGGGGCGTATTTTGCAAGGCAATCATCAGGCTCCCAAGTGGAGAGTTTGGAAACGCTTGAAGGCAAAGTGACTGAGCGCAATGAGGGAATCAAATTATTGCAGAGGCAAACGAGACCTCCTCCCCCCCCCCCGTTATGCCTTGTCTGGGCTGTTTGGTTTATTGTGCTGTGCTTTTGGGTGAGTCCCTCTCCAGCTCCCTCCTCACATCTTTGCCTCCAGCTACATTCTGCTTCTTGCTTCAGGCATGTGAGATAGTTGTGACCAGGGAGTGTTTTCAGCACAACTTGTTTTTATTGAAAACCCCAAACCCTCAAATTTAATAATCAAACATTAAAGGGAGAAAAATTCTGAAGTTTTAGTGTCTGGTTTTTCCATTATTTTGGCAATAAATTTTGTGGAAATGTTGGGTGGGTGGGTGGGTGGGGTGTCCAACCTGCTCTTGCTCCATCCTATATGCATGCGCATGGCCTACATTCACTGTATTTTCCCCGCTGGCGGCAATGGGGGGGAAAGACAGTGAACATCATGGGTCCCTGGTCAGAGGCAAGACATACTTTGTCTGTAACACTGCCGTGGGCCCTTTAAGAGAGCACAGCTTGTGCCGGCTGAAGACTGGGCAAGCTGAGCTGTAGGCGCTTACAGAAACCTGGGACAGCACTAAAGCAGGAGCAGCTGGGTTAGAGCATAGCCCAGCCAGTCTAAGAGACTAAAAGCCAGAGAGGGATTTTTGTCCATTTTCCAGCATTTTCTGACCGTTTTCAGCTTCAGAATGCTGCAGAAAACAAGGGTTAGCCTTCGAAATACAACAATCAAAACAGGTTTTCAAGGACTAATAAGGGAAATGAGGAAAGTTACGTTGTGAACTTGAGATTTTATTTATTTAATTTTTAAAATTCCTACTCCGCCCATCCTGCCTCAGGCAGCTGTGGGCGGCTTACAAGCAACAATAAAAACAATTTAAAAGACTCAAAAAAAGGAGGAAATAACATATCCCTAACCACCCCTGAACTGGCTGCAGTGCTAACTACCTACAACCCTGGTGACCTGAGGGTCCCTAGCCCATGCCTCTCGGGTGTCTCCTTTCTGCTTCCTTCTGCAGCTGAGCCCATCTCTCCTAAGCCTGGAGGTTAGAGCTAGGTTGAGAGAATGACTGTTCCTGAACTGTCAGGAAATAACTACCTTTCAGGAGAGCTTGCAACTATTTGTTGGTATTGCCTCATTATCCATTAACTTCACGCTTCCATTGTTGTCAAGATGGGTGCCTGTGATAGTCTGCTAGGGATGTGTGAACACGGTTCAGGAGTTCGGACCGAACTCGAATAGTTCAGTCAATCGAACCAAACTTTCGAACTGAACTCGAATTCGACCGAACAGTTCGGTCGGATTCGAACCAGTTCGGAAGGCCCCCCAAAAACAGTTTTGAATGTATGAACTCGGTTTGGAAGTTTGGAATTCAACTGAACTCGAATAGTTCGGTCGACTGAACCGAACTTTCAAGCCGAACTCAATTTTCAAACCGAACCGAATTTCTGAACTTGGTTCTGTTCACACATCCCTATAGTCTGCCATTTTGTAGCTGTGCTACATTGTAGCCTTCAGTCACCATCGGGGGTTTGTTCTCCTGCCGCTGTTGCCGCTCCTGCTGCCGCCGCGATGAGGGGATCCTGCCGAGCACCTGCAGAGAAAGGGGGTGAAGGTGAGGGGGATTGGGACAGTTCACACGCCCCCTCCCTGCCGCCCTCCCCCCCCCACGCGGAGAACCGGAAGTGCCGGGAGGCTTTTAAACCAAGCCCCGGCGGCTGTGCCGCAGGCCGCCAGCCGGCGTCTACGAGCCGAAGGGCCGCGGCCAAAGGGTGCGGCCCTTTGGGGCCAGGAGGGGGGGGAAGGGGGGAAAGGTCTGTTGGGAAAGAGAGTGGAAGGGGGTTGAGATGGGGGAGAAGGGAGGGAATGTAGTTGGGGAGGTAGTATGGGTGTCAGTGGAGGAGGAGGAGAGGAGGGAGGGGGAGGGGCAGGAAGGAGGGGGTTGTGGTGGTGGGTTAAGGATAGGGGATTGTTGGAGAGGGATTATTGGAGGGTTGTGGAAAAAGGGAAAGGAGAGTTATGTTGTGATGGGGTACCGTGGGTGGGGCTGGGTAAGGAATTAGGAGAGTGGGAAGAGTTAGATGATTTAGTATTGATTAGTGATGTGGGTTTAGTGGGGCCGCCTCCCCCTGGTGAGAGGGGCGTGGAGGTGGTAAGGTTTTTTGCAGGGGCAATGGGAGATAAGACAGTGGCAGGTGGGATTTACCCTGTTTTCGTAGGAGAGGTGATCGAGTGGGATATAGGTTAGGTGGGTAGGTGATTATGGAGATGTTGGGGTGTTATGTGGGGTCCCTGCGTGGACTACCTGGAATGTGATTTATTAATTTGTAAAATTGTAGATTTTTGGTCCATTGTGGGGCCTAAGGGGTTGATGGGGTGGGTATTATTGTTGAACGAGGTAATGTTGGCTGGCCCCTCCCGGTGAGAGAGGGTGGGAGCCAGCTGAGTATCCTGGTGGGAGCAGGATATGTGGAAGGTTGGGCCACTGCCTGAATGTAGGGGTGGCCAGATAGGGCGTTATTGAGGATTTTGTGAATTTTGATATTGGATTGTTTTTGTATTTAATGTACTTGTAATGATGTTGTGTGCTGGACCCCTGTGTGGGATAGGATCTCCAGCAAATGTATTATTTTTTGCTGTGTGCCGCCTCGAGTCTCCGGAAATGAGTGTGGGATATAAATAAATATGATGATGATGATGATGATGATTTTTTGGCATTTTGGGTTATTTTTCAGTACTTTCTGGTAATTTCTCGCCAATTAGTTTCCTCGAGGAGAGCACCCCCCCGATGACCACAGGGGCAGATCCAGGACTCGGGGAGTGAGGCGGTCTCACAGATAGGTCAGGCAGAGGCCATTTAGGGCTTTATAGGCAAGCACCAACACCTTGTATCGGGCCTGGAAGACTATAAGCAGCTGGTGCAGAGACTGAAGAACTGGTGTAATATGTTCCCATCAGCCCAATCTCACCAGGAGCCGGGCCGCCCTGTTCTGCACCAGCTGTAGTCTCCAAACCATCACCATCATACACAAGCAAACATAAGAAGCTTGTAAGGAATCTTATGTGGTGTGTGGCTGCTCCTGTCTGGAAAGAATTACCAGAAGTACTTAACAGTGACAATTGCTAATTGGGAACTAGTGAAAAAGCTGCTAAATTTCCTCATCACGCGAGCACAGGTGAATGGCCTGTTTCTGACAGAAATAGCTTTCGTTGCAATTACTCGATTCAGCACTTTTGGAGGTTGGGCATCCTTCTTGCTCAAGTCCTCCATCTGATCCTTTTGGGGATCCCTCTGCCCTGGGTGCTCCCCCTTTGCAGGCAACTGGCTCTCCCGATGGGCCTGACTTGGTCTGTAACACCCTTTTCTCTATGGATTAAGCTGGCTACTACTCCCTCCAGGGTTGCTTGCCTTTCAGCCTGGGCCCACGCCCTCGGTCAGGCCCTCAGAACATGCATGTGGAACTCACCGGTCTCATCACTGGGATTTCCTTCTGGCCGCCTCACCTGAACCCTTGCTGGCATACTGCCCAAGCTCTCCCCAGCTGGGCTACCCTCTCTGCTTCTGGTGGGCTACCAGCTGTAATGCCCTTGGCCTACTCCTACTAGGCACAAGGGGTTGCCCCACCATTAGCTAGTGCCTCCCTAGGCAGCTTTCTCTTTCCCTAGCATCTCCTGGGGTATGCCCTCCAGGGCCCTCAACTCCTACCTCCCCAGCCACGGTAGCTCCAGCTGGCTTTGGAGCACCTTGCTCTGCTGTCATCAAGCTAACATTCCTCTTGGGCTGGGCTAACCTTCTCTATATAGTTCCAGACCAGGTCATGTGAACCACCCACTTTTGGTCACCTGACCTCTGCTCCCTGTTAACCCTTTCAGAGCCATTCCCAGGCCAGCATGTGGTAAAGTGCTCTGAAACTGTGGGCCTGCTCCTGCAATTTCTTACTCTGCGCTTCACCACACATTCCAAAATGGAAAATGAGGAATATAATTTAGCTGCCTTTTTGGTAGAATGTCAACCTATGCTACACAAGAAGTGGGGAAACATTTCTCCTTCCATAGGCCGCTTTGTATTTAGTAAGCCAGCTGGCTGTATACAGGTTGAGTGTCTTGACGTGGAGGTTGAGGTGAGGACTGAGGAGATGTGCTTTGGAGAAGGAAGCAGAGAGGCTGAAGGAGTACCTTAGGGAGATGAAGCAGAGATGAGGTGCCCGCTAAGCAGGGTAGGAGCTGAGACAGGTAAGAACATAAGTGCCATACTGGGTCAGACTAATGGTCCATCAAGCCCAGAACCTGTCTCAGACAGTGGCCAATTTCTGTGTCTTGGAAGAAGAAGTACCCAACAGGTCCCAATGGGGTGATCCATTCACTGTTGTTCACTCCCAGCTCCCGACAGTAAGAGGTTACATTCCCCAAACCTACCTGGCTAATAGCTGCTAATGGACCTGTCCTGCAGAAACTTTTCCAATCCTTTCTTAAACCCAGCTGTAGTACCTTGACCACATCTTCTGACAACAAATTCCACAACTTAATTGTGCATTGAGTGAAAAATACTTTTATTTGTTTTAATCTGCTACCTGTTAGTTTCATGGAGTGTCCCCTAGTTTTAGTACTATGAGAGGGTAAATAACTATTCCCTATCAACTTGTTTCACACCACTCATGATTTTATAAACTTCTATCCTATCTCCGCTCAGTTGTCTCTTCTCCAGGTTAAAGAGCCCTAGTCTCTCTTCATAGGGGAGCTATTCCATACCCCTTATAATTTTTATTGCCCTTATCTGTACCTTTTGTATTAGGAGTGTACATCAGGGCCCCATGTTGTTTTTCATTATCATTTTCATTATTAAAATGTCATTTTTGTTAATAACAAAATGTCATTTTTACAGATCATTAATGAATACGTTAAACAGCACTGGTTCCAGTACAGATGCCTGGTGCACTCCCGTGTCAGAAAGTGGGTGGGCCTTAGTGACTTTCTCAGCCCTCGCGGACATGGCTCCAACTTGTGGAGCACCATGCTGTCATGACGTTCCACAATGGCATGATTATGACAGAAAGGAGCGTGACAGCCCCTTTTGCCCTGACCCCATTTTGACATTACTCCACCTATGTGCCGCCATAATGCTCTATAAGGGGCGGGTTTATGTCAGAAAGGGGTGTGATAGCCTCTTTGCTCCATTCTTGCTAGTGTGCTAGAAACTCTCTGGGTTTCCTTCTGGAAGGAGATGGCAGCTGGCAGCCCTATCGGTGGACCGGTTTCATGAATCGGAAAAGGAGATGCATAAGGTTCGTGGGCCATAGTCAGCCCACAAGCCTAGGGCTCCCCTCCTGCGCTACTGTCTAATGCTACCCTGGGCAAGGATGTTCTACTGTAGACAAGAGATAAGAGATTGCTCCCTGCACAACCATCAGAGTTTCACAATCTCATTGGTCTGCTGGTGTCTGAATTGTTCTCCGAGAAGCCAGTGCATTGGTATTCCTGTCACTGCTAGCCAGAGTGAAAAAAACAAAGTCCTTGGGTCCCCAAGCACCAATTTAGAAGAACTTGCTATATGGTGTTTTGAAGAGAGAGTGTTTCTAAAACAAAGATGAATCTGATTGTGAAAATGAATGACTGATGATGCTGTCAGGACTCTGAAATCAGTGTGTCAAAGCAAATCTGACTTTGCAAGGTCACTTAACTAGGCCCCTTTGCTTGCCACTGGGGAGGGTGTTGGGAAAAAACCCTTCTTGTGGAAAGGCAGGAGCAAGACTTCTGCATAGGGTGGCCTCCCCTGGCTCTTCACCTCCCTTCTCCGTCCCCAATTCTTATATGACTGATTTGTTGCTGTTAGAATTGCCACAGGTACCCAGTTTGGTACCTGTGGGTGATAGGGATGGGCGAACACGGTTCGGAGTTCGGACCGAACTTAACCAGTTCGGTCAACTGAACGAAACTTCCGAACCGAACTCGATTTTTGAACTGAACCGAATTTCCAAACTCGGCTCTGTTCGCTCATCCCTAAAAGATAATATTCCATTTAGTTCAATGGGGTTTGAATTTCCAAAACTTTGTTCGGAATTTCGGAGTTCGGACCGAACTCGAATAGTTTGGTCGACCGAACCGAACTTCCGAACCGAACCGAATTTCTGAACTGAACCGAACCGAATTTCTGAACTCGGTTCTGTTCGCCCATCCCTAGTGGGTAATACCTGCATTGTTGGATAATGTTTTGGATATCCATATCAATACCGAAACCCGAGTACCAGTTGAGTGTTTGAAAAACCCTCATTTTGGTCACCGGTTTTTCCAAGTACTCAAAATTACCCAAAAAACCTAAATAACACCTGGAAATTTTTCCAAAATCTGGCTGAAATCAGTGTTTTGGTCTACCAGTTTGTCAGTATGTCAACAGTTTGGTATTTCGGGTACCAAAAAGTACCCAAAATTTTCAGTTAGAGAGTTCCCTCCCCCTATAGGGCCACAAGCAGATGGCCTTTTAGGGCTCTACGGAAGCTGTGGCAGCTTATACTGGTCACACACATATATGGCACTTTGTGTTCATAAGAAAGCACCAGACTGCCAAATGTTAAAGGGGGTGGAGCCATGGTAAGGGGTGGAGGTTGTGGCCCCCACATTTTATTTTCACCCTGGGCCCTGCAAATTTTAAGGCTGACTCAGAGTCTGGGGATCTGTCCTTAACAATGGATATCGTTACATACTGGCCAGGTTCATGGAATGATTCCTTCATAAACACTATGGGGGGGTGGGGTGGAGGAGGGGGATGGGTAACTGGCACATCAGGAAGGACGCTGCTGTCCAGCTGAGAGAGAGAGCGAGAGAGAGCCAGTATAGAAGGCTAGGGCCCAGGTAGCGGTTTGCCTCACCAAGACAGCTCGAGAGGGTTAGCAATTCAGAGCAGTGTATTTGTAAATATCTGTGGGAGTGGTGCACTATAGACGGGGCTTAATTTGGGGGAAGCTCTAGCAATTAAATTCAAGGAGGGGGGCTGAGTTCCAGGAAATGTCCCCAATAGGAGTGCGCAGCTTGGAATGTGAAAGCCCGGGGAAAGGATGATACTAGCCACTTCAGAGTTGGCAACAAGAGTCAGAAAAAAACCTGGATGGCTAATCTGGCTTTCACTAATGACTTTTCTGCTGCAACCCCGCACTCCGCTGGCCATCATGTAGATTAAAATCACTGAAACTCCTGTTTGATATTCAACTGCAGAGAGGCAGTTAAGTCCAGTGGCTGGGTTGCTAGCTGGAGAGAGAAAAGGGTACATTTATGCTCTGGGCTGAGAGGCAAGGCTTCTGTGGGGGGAGGGCATGGCTTCTGGGGCAGGTTTATGTCCCGGCAAGTCCCTTTGAGATAAATTAAGTACTGACTCTAGAGTGCAATGAAACGCACCTAGGTGAGCAAAGCTTGTGTGCAGTTTGGGCCCTAACTCAGGTGGCCAGATATGCAAATGTTTAGAGGACACTTATGAGAAATACAGGTTGCAGGGCTGCATTGGAACCAGTGCTCCAATGCAGTGCTCCATTGCTGGGGGCCGTCATCGATAGTAGAGGTGGGACCCCGGGCCCATTACCGGCTACCAGATTTACCGGTTACCGGTTCTCTGAAAACCGGATTCCCGGATTAAATCTGGTATACCGGTACCGGATTTATTTCATTGATTTCAATGGGGCGCTGTGTCCCCATTGAAATCAATGAAATAAATGAATTCCCTCCCCCTCCCAGGCTGCGCGGGTGGAAGGGGGGACACCCCCCACCCACCCTGCCCAGCCTGGATTTTTGTTTAAAAAAAGACCCAGAGGCGAGCCCACCCCCCAGCACCAGCGGCCGCGGCGTCCCCGCAGCCGCCGGTAAGTATGACCCGATCCCTGGGGGGGGTGTTTAACACCCCCCCAACCCCCCAGGGATCACCCCTACTAAAGTTCAGTGCGCTTACCTTGCGGAGCTCCGGCGGCGGCGGGGGGCGGTCCGGCGGCCTCAGCGCCGGCTGTGGCTGCCGGCGTCAGAGACGCTCTAGGCCTTCCGGGGAAACCCGGAAGTTCCCCGGAAGGCCTAGAGCGTCTCTGACGCCGGCAGCCACAGCCGGCGCTGAGGCCGCCGGACCGCCCGCCGCCGCCGCCGCAGCTCCGCAAGGTAAGCAAAGCAAGCACTGAACTTTAGTAGGGGTGATCCCTGGGGGGTTGGGGGGGTGTTAAACACCCCCCCCAGGGATCGGGTCATACTTACCGGCGGCTGCGGGGACGCCGCGGCCGCTGGTGCTGGGGGGTGGGCTCGCCTCTGAGTCTTTTTTTAAACAAAAATCCAGGCTGGGCAGGGTGGGTGGGGGGTGTCCCCCCTTCCACCCGCGCAGCCTGGACTCGGGGAGGGTTTGTTTTTTTTAACTTTTTTGGTGGGGCTTTAAGTTTTTACATTGCAGCCATTTTTAAATGGCTGCAATTTAAAAAAATCCGGTACCCGGAATCCGGTACCCCGGACCGGATTACCGGGTCGAATCCGATAATGCTGGTACGCCCGGTACCGGCATTATCGGATACCGGATTTTACCGGTTTCCCGCCCCTAATCGATAGGGTGGCTCCGAGACGTCCCCTGCTCCTGTCTCGTCGCCGCAGGGCCCCTTGGTTTATTGAGGGGCTGTGGTGTATGAAGCGGGTAGGCAGGAGACTAGAGCGACGCTGGCGTTGGACTCGCTCTGAATCTGATTGACTTCTCCATAGGACCCATTTGTGGTCCTATGTTGAGGCAATGAGGACAGCAAAGAAGGAATTCTTTGCTGCCCTCATAGCATCTGCAAAGTCACATCCAGCGGAGCTGTTCTGGGTGGTGCGGGGGTTTGTCAGTCCGGCTTCCCTCCGCCTGGATGGGGACTTGTCCCAGGCCTGCTGTGAGGAGTTTGCCACCTACTTTGCAGACAAGATCGCTCAGATCCAGAGTAACTTCGACACCGGGTTGGATGCAGTAGGAGAGGAGCGTGAGGTTATGGAGGCACCGTCTGGTCGATCTTCCTGGGAGGAGTTTCAGGAAGTGACGCCGTCGATGCGGTGTATGTCTTGGGGTCTGTTCAAGCCACAAGTTGTGAATTAGATCTGTGCCCATCCTGGTTGGTAAAAACTTCCAGGGAGACATTGGGGTCAGCTCTGGCGAGGGTGGTCAACATGTCCCTTCGACAGGGGAGGCTGTCGCCCAGTCTCAAGGAGGCTGTGGTGTGCCCGCTGCTGAAGAAGCCTTCGCTGGATGTGGACGCACTCGTCAGTTACCGTCCTGTCTCTAATCTTCCCTTTTTAGGGCAGATTATTGAACGGGCAGTGGCTCTGCAGCTCCAGGCACATCTGGACCGTATCGGTTTCCTTGACCCTTTTCAATCTGGGTTTCGCCCTGGCTATGGCACTGAAACGACGATGGTGGCTTTGGTGGACGATCTTTGCCGAGAGATGGATGCAGGATGTTCTACATTCTTGATCCTGCTAGATCTCTCGGCCGCTTTTGATACTGTGGACCATGGGCTGCTGCTGAGATGGCTGCGAGACCTGGGGGCTCTGGACGGGGCTGTTCTTGGGTGGTTCTGCTCATTCCTCTTGGGGAGAAGCCAGCGGGTGGTGCTGGGGGCTGAAACATCGAGCCCCTGGGTCTTGAGCTGCGGCGTTCCGCAGGGTTCAATTCTGTCTCTGCTGTTGTTTAATGTATATATGCAGCCCCTGGGGGAGATCATGAGAGGGTTCGGGGTGCGATGTCACCAATATGCTGATGATACTAAGCTGTACCTCTCGTTTTTGACTGACCCAGGTCCTGCTGTCTCGTTGCTTTCCCAATGTTTGGAGGCTGTGGTGGATTGGATGCAGCAGAGCAGACTGAAGCTCAATCCTGATAAGACGGAGGTGATGGTGGTGGACAGGGCCAGGGAGGTGCCGACCCCTCTGGTGGGGGGGGGGGTCTGCCCTCCCATAGCCCAGCAGGTTCAGAGTCTGGGGGTGGTGTTGGATCCGAGCCTCCGTCTGAATCGGCAGGTGGAGGTGGTGGCTAAAGCCACCTTCCACCAGCTGTATCTGGTGCGGAGGCTGCGCCCATACATCTCTGGGCCCAACCTGGCCACTCTTATTCACGCCTTCATCACCTCGAGGCTAGACTACTGCAACGCGCTCTACGTGGGGCTTCCCTTGGTTCTGATTCGGAGGCTGCAGCTGGTGCAGAATTCAGTTGCCTTTCTCCTTACGGGGACGAGGCGATGGGAGCATATTACACCTGTGCTCCGCACTGTGCACTGGCTGCCTATAGCGTACCGAGCCAGATTCCAGGTGTTGGTGTTGGTTTGTAAAGCCCTATATGGTCTGGGCACCTCATACCTTGGGAACCGCGTCGCCTTCTGCACCCCAGGGCAGCCCCTGCAGTCTGCCGGGGGCACCTTCCTGGAGGTCCCCTGTGGTAAACGGGGGCCCACGATGGAGAGGGTGTTCTTGGTGGCCGGGCCGCGGTTTTGGAACTCCCTCCCGGAGGAAGCTCGCCTGGCCCCGGGTCTGATGGCTTTTCGTCGAGCCTGTAAGACCTGGAGGGGAGGGTGGGAGGGTAGGGTAGGGAGGGGGAATGTTTTTTTCGGGGGTAATTTTAAATTATTTATATTGTGGTTTTATGTATTTTATTATTATTTTAGTTGTGAGCCGCCCGGAGATGCCGTAGGCATGAGGGGGCGGCCAATAAATGTAAGTAAATAAATAAATAAACATTTGCATATTTGGCCACCCTAGCCCTAACTCTCTGGAGATTTGGGATGAAGAGGGGTGTTTCTGTTTCAATAAGCTTAGCACAAATTAGGGCTCATTCAGAAGTGTGTTTAAATTGCACAGCTGCGGCGGCGGCATCGTGAGATTTAAAGAACCCCGCACTTCCGGGTTGGTGTGAATGTGGTGAGCGTGCACATTTCCACCTAGCCCGAATTTTTGGAGCGCGTTTTGAAAAGTTGCTCCGAACAGCTTTTCAAACCACGCTCCAAAAATTTGGGCTAGGTGGAAATGTGCACGCTCACCGCATTCACACCAACCCGGAAGTGCGGGGTTCTTTAAATCGCACAATGCCGCCGCCGCAGCTGTGCGATTTAAACACACGTCTGAATGGGCTCTTAATTACAAGAAGGTCCCATGGTAAATCAGTGGCAGAGCAGGATTAGGAAGTCGGGCACTCTGACTCCAGATTGATTCTCTGCTTTTATTACTAGAGTGGATCAACATTTTCCCAAAGAATCCGTTTCATAGAAAGGTTGCCCTGCAACTGCAGTGAAGTAAATGGGGAATGTGCCCATAAAGATCGGAACCCCTATATTTTCAATTTCTCACCCGAACCCCACCCCACAACAGATTTTAACCAAAAATGATTTGTGAGCACTTAAACACATTTGCACAGACGGGGGGGGGCAAGAATCCAAGTAGCTCAGCAGTAACTCAACTGTCTCCCAGAAACTATTGTCTGAATAATTGCATAAATTAGGTGCTAGTTACAGTAGTTATGTTAGAAACGTGGATGCCAGCCAAAGTCTGCTGGCGATTCCCAGAATACTTAACCCCTGGTGGATTGCCGTCTATCTGGCTCCTTTTGGATGGTGAAGCAAGATGAAACACTGCATAGGCTCCCAAAGAGAAAATAGATGTCATACAATATTTAAATAGTTTCTTTCAGAAAGAAAGCTACTGAAGCATTTCCAATCAGCTCGAGAAAGTGTCACCCGAGAAAGCATGAATCTAATTTGTTAGCGGGTAGGATGGCTAGTGTGTTTTTAAATATACATTTCTCTTGCCCTGACAACTTAATTCTTACCCTTCTGCTTTTGCCTGGCTTCCATCCCCCTCTCCCCCAAGATGACACAATGGGCCAAGCTATTGTCCAAATATGAAGGGAGTTATTAAGACAACTTGTATAAGTCTAGAAGTTCAGAATGACAGCACAGATTAAATCTGGAGCTTCAAGAATGCTGTCTCAGTCCTTGCTATAGAACTGCAGGGTTGGAGAGGACCTTAATAGTAATTTTGGAGGTCATCCTCTGAGGCAGACAGATGTTTGTCCAGTCTGTGGATGTTTTTATATGAGATGCTACCCCACATGGCCACCCAGGAGCCACGGAGCCGCCTGCCTGTCTGAAGGTGGAGCGGCCGGATGCGTTCACCTGTGAGGCTTGGAGCTCCCACTTGTGGTCACGCACAGAGCCCTGTTGGGAAACCCCAAGTGTTCCACGCGGGGCAAGCCAAATCGATCCGTGGCAATGGGGGTACTTTTCTGGGAGCTGGAGTAGTTCTACATTCATGAATAAGCCTCAGTCCTCCCACCCTAGAGACTAGGGATGGGAATTTTGGTTTTGGAAAGAAACAAATTTTGGTTCTCATTTCAGTTTAGGTGGTGGTGTTTTTTTTTTGCTTTTTTGCATTGATTCTTTCCCCCAATGCAACCCCCCCCCCCCAAAAAAAAATTAAATGCAAAAACCCTGAACGTAGAATGAGAACTGAAATTCTCAGAGAACCAAAACCGAAAAAAACCAAACCGAAAATCATTCTGGAATCCCATCCCTAAGAACCAACCATCTTCCCCATTCGGGCCTGCCACAGCCTGGCTATGCCACTGGTTATTCAATATTTAATTACTTCATTTCGGGACTGTTTCATGCTATTTTAGGAGTATTTCACACTAGTCTGAAAATACTGACATGATGCTGCTGTTGCTGCCATTTTGAAAAAAAGGCACACGTGGAGAACGGTCCAGCGGCCATTCATTTTCCATTCAATTGCCAATTGATTTTACCATGTTCAGCCCTTCCTCTCTGCCCGCCACTGGCTCCCTCTACCTCAGGGGTGGGGAACCTTAGGTCTGGGGGCCAAATGCGTCCCTCAGCAAGTTTTTATGTGGCCCTTTTCTAGTGCCTGGATCTGGCAATTGGATCCAGTGTCTACCCCCAAGCACTGAAAAACTGAGCTCAGGATAAGGGAGCAGAGAGGAGGGCCTGCACACAAGGGTAGGGGACAGATCCATGGCCCAGATCCATGATCTGGGTCCTTCTCTTCTTGAATAAACCCATTAAGCCTCAACCTCTATATGGCCCTCAGAGCTCGTACTAATTTTCAAAATGGCCCCTGGGACAGAAAAGATTCCCCACCCCTGCTCTACTTGAATACATTCAGCACAAGCGCCTGGTCTTCACTTTCAAGGCTTCTCGTAGTCTTGCTTCCCCCATATCTTTCTGCGCTTATTTTCTGCCACATTCCCACACGGGAGCTTCACTCCTCTACCACCACCCTTGCCACTTTTGTCTCCCTTGCTCCTCAAAATGTATTCTACCCTTTTTCTCTTGTTGCTCCCCATGCTTGGAACTCCCTCCCTGCAGACATCTGTTCTGCTTCCTCCCTCACAAACTTCAAATCCCTCCTGAAAACCTACCTCTTATGTCAGACTTTCCATAGCTCCTTATCTCCATAGACTTGTCACAGATGCCTCTTCACTCCTTCTCTTAGAATTTTCCTCTAGGGATGTGCGAACGTGGTTCAGATGTTCGGAGTTCGGGCTGAACTCGGCCTGTTCGGACGACCGAACTGAACGTCCGAACTGAATGTTCGAATGGCCGAACAGTTCGGAAAAGCTTGGATGAGTTCGGGGGTGGGGAAAATGTGACTTTGGGTGGGGAAAATGTGTCTGGAAGGGGGAGACCAGGGGTGGTTTCAGGGCCAAACGATACCGATACAAAAAATTTTCCCCCCGATTTCAGTATCAGTATTGGTACCACTATTTTTGGATCAAACCGAACTCTGCTGAACCAAACAACCGAACCCAAACTCGGGTTTCGAACCGAATGACCGAACGTCCGAACATCCAAACCGTGTTCTGTTCGTACATCCCTATTCTCCTCATCCCTGCAACAAAGCTCAACTCCATGACTTCTCAACTCCATGACTGTATCCTTGGCTCTTTTCACATGGGCCATGGTGGGTGGGTGGATGGATGGGTAGGTGGGTGGGTGCTGCGGTGGGTGCGCTGTGCGTGGGGGTACGTTCCCACAGATCCCCACCCACCTCCATTCATCTCCACGTACGGAGCATCGGGTATTGGCGCCCATTGCTCCATGCGTGGGTGATAGGTGGAAGTGGGTGGAGTACGGGAGTGTGCACACCCCCCCACCCATGGTGTTCCCATGGGCACCCATCCATCCCCCCGCACCTGCTGCGGTGTTCGCATGGGCATCCCCCCCACCCGCACACGTGTACGAGGGTGTGTGTGCATGTGAAACGGGCCCTTGTCTCTTCCTGTATTTCCCCTACCCTTTGCCTCCCCACTCTTGTCTCTCAGATTGTAAGCTCCTTGGAGTAGGGACTGATCTCTAACTACTGATTGTACAGCACCAGATATGTTGCTGGTGCTATATAAATAAATAATAATTTTAGTGGCATCTGTACTGGTGCTAGCACTTGGCACAGGTGTTCAGTTTGGAGGAGCTCAACTGGGGAGAGGGGTTGGCAATGTGAATCTTTCTCAAAGCGTCCTTCCTGTCCTCATTGAAGTTAATGGTTCCTCTCCCATTGACTTGAATCGAGGAGAATTACACACAAAGAATGCTAAATGCACTGTGGGACAAATGCAACCGGACCCTCCTCTAAACAGAGACTTTGGCTGCAACATTCAAAGCACTAACTCTGGAGTAGGCTCATTGACTTCAGTGGGACTACCCTGAAGAAAGTGCTTTGAGGATTGCGGCCTTTATCGCCTACCAGGCTTCAAGGTGCTGAACCTGGCGTGTGATGCTAGTTTTAAAAGCAGAATGTGTGTATTCTCCTTGAAGGCTTGGTATCCCATTGATTGTTAATACAAAAGGCATGAATGAGAGAGAGCCACCCCTGGTTTAACTCCATTTATCCACAGCAGGAAATCCAAAGTAATAACTCTTCCTGGCTGAGCTGTGAGATGATGCATAGAAAAGCTACCTGTGAGGTTTTATTTATCCAGGGCCATGATTTTGATTTGTAGTCTGGATTTTCTCTGTTAACAAATTTTTGATCCATTATTCCTGTGCTCTGTTGTTCTGAATGCTGAGGCATCCCCTCTCTACTTACTTCTGAGCCAGCCCTGCCTTGTTCACTCACGGATTTTAGCCTAGCTGATATTAAGATTCTCTCTTTCCAGCATTGCTGGACTTCTGTCTGTGCAGTGTTTAGACTTAGTGGTAGCAGGGTGTGATTAAAGCAGAGAAATGCCATATCCCTGACCCCCTGGATCCACACACACAGCCCTGGAACTATGTCTAGTCATACAATGAGCTTCACTGATTGCTAGGAAGTTGCTAGTAGCAGTTTGTCCCTAGGAACTACTAGTTTTTCCCTGTGCAGTGGAGGGATTTCCAGTAGAGCGGCTTGCTACTATCCTTAAAACATGATCCCAACTATGACAAATTTCCAAGGTGAAGATGCCTTTTGTTCTACTGTGAAGTGAAGTCTGTTCTGGTCTTCTTATTAGGGCTGTGTCTTCAGGTTTGGATAAAATGCAAACTCAAAAAAGCGCTTTTCAGCTTCCATATTCGGTACTGAAAGCAGACTAGATGTCAGAAATACAAAATTTAACCCCCCACCCCACCCCCCTTGCCATGCTCCTAGTCTTTATGCTTTACCCTGTTAGGAAGATTTCCTAGACACGTCATGTTGGTTGGGTACTGCTAGTTGAATTCAACTGTTCATACGAGATCATTGCACCTTCCGAGGACACCGCCCAATTAGGCAATGCTTGCAAAGTGCTACATTAGACTATGATGGGGAAGATGGAGGGGGAAAAAATCTTGTTCTTGTATAAGAAATTCCTATTGGCAGAAATTTTCCCCTTTGGAGGAGAAAAGACTCTGAGCATCTCCTAAACTAAAATACTGAATAAACGTAAACACACAAAGTTTCATCCGTGTGCATGATAAAGCAGAATGTGTCCCCCCCCCCCCATCTCCTACCCCCAACAGCTGGGACTGGCAATTACTCTAGAGATCATAAGGAAATCAGTCTACGTTTATAAAATGCAACGCACAGGCATATCATTTTAACTGACAATGTTCCCATACCTTAAAGCCTCCAAAATGCAATATAACCTGGAGTGAAAGAGAGAGGCTTTCGCAAGAGAGATACTGCCACTAGCACTAAGATTTGATTTTTGCCCTGGCAAAGAAACCCAAATGATGTTGCACTTTATCTCTACCGTCTAATTCCCCCCCCTCCCCCCTTTTAAAAAAAATTGTTTTTACTAAAATTTTAGAGACCAAAAATATAGGGGAGATGGAACAGGCTAAAGAAGAATTGTACGGAATGGAAATACAATTTACAAACAAGCTCTAAGTTGCTTTTAAGAATAAAGAGACAGGATCATATTCTTAGCTGGCTTAAATCAGCCATAGCCCAGTCGACTTCACTTAAATCAGTTGAGGCTCCGAGCTATATTTTTGAGGTATCTTACACAAACGTTAACCTCTCGCTGGCCTTGTGCAGGGTGTGGGGCACACAAGCCTGCTCCCAGAAATGTCATCCCTTTACCTTGGAAGCCTGGGGAGGCCATTCAGAGGGACTAGTAGAGTTGCCCTCCCGGCTTCCTCCCATACCCCACCAGCTCCTGTCTCCATTACTCAAGACTGGGACTGCTGCTTCTCAGCTTTGACCATCGATCAGACCCCCAACCCATTCAGAGGAGGGGACAGACTGAGGATGAGGCTGGTGTGTCTGCATTCCGGCCTGGGTGTGGTCTTGCAGAGTAGCAGGAGTGAAGGGGAGGGAAGTCTGGAAGATTAATTAATTGATTAAATATACTTCTATCCTGCCCCTCTCGCCAATGGTGACTCGAGAGGTGCTGGGGGGCTGCATCCTGGCACAAATGAAGCATTGTCTGTGTCTATCATCATGTCGAATGGGGTTTTAAAATCGGACTATATTTTGTACTTGAAATAAAATAGTTGAATTGGGGATTAATGTTTCCTAGCGCTACCTCGTCCTCCCACAAACGGGCTGGTGCCTTCATTTTTGGGCTGGGGGTGGGAAGTAAACTCATGAGACTTGACCACACTAAAGTTTATAGCAAGGCTCATAAAACCGGGTTCTCTATTGGGCCTCAGAACGTGAGGTCAAACGAATGTGTGTATTCTAGTTCATTTAAAAATATACATATTTTTTGCTTGAATACACTGTTTTTGTTTAAAAAGGATTGAGCTTTTACAAAAGAAACAAAACCAGGTTGGAGTCGTGATACTGTCAGTAAATGGGAAAGAGGGCTGGGGGGTAGCATAGTGCTAAGATCATCCATATCTCTTACAGAAAAGCTGGCTTCACATAAAATGTCTTACCCGGGAGTAATTTACTCCCAGGTTATTTTACCCAGCGGTAGAGCCATCCATGTGCTCCAATTCTGTGGTTAAATTACCTGTGGTTAAAGAACGGACTGCGATCAGCATCTTCTAATAGGGAACATTATGTGTGTGGTGCAGACTCGCAGATTGCCCACAAGCTTTTTCGTTTCTTAAATGATACTGTTGGGTGTGAGTCATTTGGGATAATTCCATGAGAACAAAATTCTGTTTCAGGCAGCGCTGTGTCCCTGTCCAGCAAATAGATTTACTTTTTACCTTGGTTCTTGTTTATCCTTGCAGTTAGAACATCATGTTCACTGCAAAGTAGTCGCAGATGTATCCTGCTGCAATAGCTAGAAAATACCAAGAGGGAAATGTTGGTGTCTTTATTGCCGTGTGTAATTTTTCGATGCCAGTCGCTGTCACAAAAGTTGTGGATAATGGATGTTAAGATGTTCCAGGCAACTCCGGTGGAAACGAAAAACACGTGGGTAAATATATTCTTTTTGTTTCAAAATCAAAACTGAGAGCTTTTCCTCTTGGTTCCAACTTTTCTAACCACGTTTGCCTTCCCTGTTATAAGATGTTAGTCATATAACCACTTATAGCTACGGTGTCCATTTTCAATGTACAGTGGACATTACTTTGCCAGCTGGAGCGCCTCCATTCTAAGTGAGGAATGTGCTCTAACTGGTGATGACGGGTGAACCCCCAAAAGTTTGGACAAGCATCTTAGATTTGTAAAACTGGGCTAAAGCTCTCTTGCTCTCATCCCGTGAGAACTGCAAAGATTTGCAGAATGTTGTTTTCCTCTAATGCTGAACAAGGAACTTGATTTAAATATAAGAAAAACAGTAATCTCGCCAAGGGTTGCCACCTATTCAGGTTTGACCTGGAGGTGGCCTGAAATATGCTCCTGAACTTGGCTTGAGTTGAGACCTGACTCCATTTTGATACATGAACACCCACGCACCAGTGCACATGCCCCACCCCCCTAAGCCACGGCATGTTTAAAAAGGGCCTGTAGCTGAAGATGGGGCACCTCTTGGGCCTGAAGGAATATGTACCAACTGAAATGAGGTCGCCTGAAATGAGGGGGCAGCCCAGTCAAGGAGGCCCAGGCAGCATAGACCAGCTGAGGCGCAGGGTGTGAAGGTAAGTCCGATGATGAGGCTGGCGAGTTCCACCTGCTTGTTTTGAGGGCATGACTGATGGCAGGGCCTAAAGAGATAGAAAGCCATCCCAGGGGACAGTAGCCAGCTAAGTTCCCAGAGATGGGGGCGACAAGGCAGACTCGGAGAGAGACAACAAGTCTGGCGACCAGGGTGAACATCCCAACCGCAATGTAGAGGTCAGGTGAGTGTCATCTACTGCCTAAAGAGCCAGGAGGGAATTACCCAGGGCAGCGGGGCCAAGGGACAGGAGCCATGCTCCTGGGAGTAGGCTGGGATCCCCATAGTGGCGGACTGTGGCATAGGTATCTTGAGCTACAAGGAGGCAGCTGAGGCAGTGGCTTAAGGAGGAGTGCAAAGCTGGGGGAATAGAGCTGATGGAGGGGTCTGGTGGTAGTGAGTAGTAGACCGCAGTGGGAGGGGGCGGTGCCCTGGTGACGTAACGCCAGAAAGGGAGAAGGCATCATGGTGCCGACGTACCACCTCCAAGGGTGAGGCAAGAGGGTGATGCACTGCTGTAAAGGGAGGCGGTATCAAGGTGCTGGGGTACCACCTCCAAGGTTGACGCCAGAGGCCCATCATCAATGACTCAGTTGGGGAACCCCTCAAGAAGGGTGTGCGGGCAGGCATGGACCGTGTAAGAACTCCAACAATCCCACAGCAGGAATTAATTCCCCATCAATGATAACATCAGTGGGCATTTTTACACATGCCTTAAAGTTCCGGATTTTTCAATCTTCTGAGTTGTAAGTTCCGGATGCATTTTTCACACACGCACACACACACTGCCCTGAGGCAGCTCCTGGATGCATTCTTCACACAAACACTGCCCTGAGGTAGCCTAAAGTAGCCGCAGCTGCAGACGTGACAGGCTGCCATGGAAACCAAGTGACCACAGCTGCCTGGAACAAAGCAGTTTACCAGGAGAACCTTTTACACACAAGTTCTGGGAGAAGTTCTATGCAGAAGTTCAAAGAGCTGGATGTTTAAGATCTGGGTGAGTGATTTAGACACACATAAAGTTCAGGATGTAACAGCAAGCATACAGGAGAAATTGTGTGTAAAAACACCTAGTGATGGGTAACACCTGTGTCCGGTGCTGGAGGCATCCTACAGTGAAGAGGTAGAGAGAGCAGATTATGGTACAACAGGGAGAAGATCTTCCTCCACCAAGAGAGAGTCAAACCAGCCAAGAGGACCGAGAATCAGTGAATGGTACTGGTTCTTCAAGGACTTACGGTTGGGATGCAGGCTGCGATCCTTCACAGTGTGTAAGAAGTAATTTCCTTTTTTCCTGGTGGAAATGAATGGAATAAATGAAACTAATCAAAACAGATGAAATACCTGAAACTCTGGAAAAAAACAGGTGCTTGATCAAGTAGTGTTTGCACTCGGCTTGCTTTGGGTTGGATCATTTGGATTTGGTGGGTTTGCTCATTTTTGAGGGTCCTTGTTTCAGCACTGTATATGACCAACCTCACTGAGGTGAAGGGGACAAGTAACACTTTGGCAGTTTTAACGTGAGATGCTCCCCTGCATGTCCGCCCAGTGGGTGGAGATGGGTGTACACCCGTCTGATGCTTCCCCCCCATGCACGGTCCCCTCAGTAGCATGCACACAGACTACCCCCCCCCCCCTCAACTGCAGTCCGTAAAAAAACAATCTTAGCAAAGCTGTTCAGTGCTCTTCATGGTCTCCTGCAGAATAGCTGCCTTGATTACATTCTAGTCACACTTCTGAAGTTCTCCCTCTGCCCTGAGCAGTTAGAGATTTTCTTCAGTAAAAGTTGAGATTCTAGAGAACAAGACAGTTGCTTCAAAGACGACCTCTGCCGAGAGATGGATTTAGGACATTCAAAATTTTTGGTCCTATTGGATCTCTCGGCAGCGTTTGATACGGTGGACCATGGGTTGCTTTTGAGATGGTGGCGGACCCTGGGGGGGCGGGGGCTGTCTTGGGATGGTTCCAATTGTTCCTCTTAGGGAGAAGCCAGAGGGTGGTGCTGGGGGAAGAAACATCTAGCCCCCGGGATCTTGCTTGTGGCGTACTGCAAGGTTCAATCCTGTCTGCATTGTTATTTAACATCTATATGCAACCCTTGGGCAAGGTCGTGAGAGGGTTTGGTGTGCGTTGCCATCAGTATGCTGATGACACCCAGCCGTACCTCTCTTTTTCAACAGACCCAGGTCCTGCCGTCTCGGTGCTCTCCCAGTGCTTGTCATCAGTGAGTGACTGGATGAGGCTAAGCAGACTGAAGCTGAACCCAGATAAGATGGCGGTGATGTTGGGTGGGTAGGGCAATGAAGAAGATGGCCCCCCTTGTGGAGAGGATCCGCTCCATGATGGCCCCGCAGGTGCGGAGTTTGGGGGTCCTGTTGGACCCTGGCCTCCGCTTGGATCATCAGGTGGAGGCGGTGGCAAAGGGAGCCTTTCACCAATTACATCTTGTGCAGAGGATCCGGCCATATGTTTCAAACTCCGACCTGGCCGCCCTCGTCCATGCATTCATCACCTCAAGGCTAGATTTCTGCAACACGCTCTACGTGGGGCTGCCCTTGGTGATGACTCGGGAGTGCAGCTGGTGCAGAATGCGGCGGCCCACCTCCTGATAAGGACGGGCCGTAGGGAGCACATTACACCAGTGCCCCAGGCTCTGCACTGGCTGCCTATAGCATTCCAGGCCCGATTCAAGGTGTGGGTTTTGACCTTTAAAGCCCTACACGGTCTGGGCCCCTCTGACCTGAGAGACCGCCTCACTCTCCGGGCCCTGGAGCGACCTCTGTGATCTGCCGGGGGCGCTTTTTTCGGGGTCCCCCGCGTGAACCGGGGGGCCACAATGGAGAGGGCATTCTCGGTGGCTGTGGAACTCCCTCCCAGAGGAAGCTTGCCTAACTCCCAGCCTGTCGGCCTTTCATTGGGCCTGTAAGACCTGGCTGTTTGTCCAGGCTTTTGGGGTGGGGGGATGGGTGTTTGCCAGTGGCTTTTACTTCTTTTATGGTTTGTTTTATATTGTTTAAGTAACCGTTTTGTAGATTATGGATTGTTTTAATTGTTTTAACTGTATTTGTGAGCTGCCCTGAGCTGTCAGTCGGCTGGAGGAAGCGGGATATAAATTATTAAATAAATAAATAATGAATCTGTACCTCCATATGCTACAGTGGTCCCCCAGTTTTCTGCCTATGTTACCCCATTTTGAGATGTCAAATCTAATCCTGGCAACAAAGACATGCAAATTATATGAAAGATCAGTTGAGATCATGGCCCCATTTGGAGTGGTGCAACTGCATTTGGCGTCATGACTCATATTTTGGGAACTGCTCCTTGCAGGCTTTGGATACAGAATTGGAATTTTCATTTGGACACTCTGACAAGTCCTTTTAATCGCTGTGCAACTCAGTTTCCCCATCTGTAAAATGGGGCAAGCGATTTTTATCCAGCTTTGTGCTCTAGCTGCAAATAATGACTGTGTTGTGTTTGAGAGATTTGGGATTGGATAAGATGTTGGACTTGGACCTGGGAGACCAGGACTCAGATTCTGCCTTAGCCATGAATTTGCTAGATGGCCTTGGGAAAGTCACACTCTCTCTCCACCTCCATTGCCCATCTGTAAAATGGGAAGAATAATGACCTTCCTCATAGAACTGTTGTGAGGTTGAGCTGGATAAGGATTGGACAGCACTCTGAACACTGAAAGCACTATGTAAGTGATAAATAATACCAGATGCACTAAATTCCAAATTATAAGCCCTTTAGGGCAGAGGCCTGTCTCTACAATCACAACAGCTCAGTGCCCGGCACGTTGCTAGTGCTATATAAATAATTAATAATAAATCTCACTCTGTCGCACTTGTGCAAGCCATGCCATGTTGATCTCATAGCACAGCAAAATGTAGCCCGTTATATCTTACTCTTTGGATCCAACTCAAGACATTAACCCTTCACAGTAACCCACACCTCCCCTAGCCATTGAACTTCACTCCCTCAAATCTAAGAAAAAGAACTCTGATTATTGTAAAGAGAATGGCTTTACATATTTGGGCTTGTTAACTCTGATGTCGGCCCTTGTTACATTCTTGAAATAACAATTTAAGGTTTGATCCTACGTACATGACTAAGACTATTGAACTTTTAAGGGTTTGTAGGATCAGGACCTAATTAACAGCTTGGGGGTGTGACTCATGTTGCATTATCTATGCAAGGAAGGTAGGAACCCTCCTTCCCTCATGCTCTCTTGACCATGGGAGTACCTAGCTATATGCCTCTTCGCACACACCCCCTGGAGTGGGGGAAGAAGAGGGTGTGTAACACTGGCTCCCAGTTCTCTCTTTGGTAGCAAGTACTGTTAGTGTATAGACCAGCAGCAAATCTACTACCGCTCTCCCAGCAAGGAAGAAGAAGGGGAGGGATTGTGAGTCAGGAATGTGTCTCTGAATCACGTTGCCTGTGGGGCGCTGTAGCTTACTCTGGCTCAGGGCCGTGCCAAGAGCTGTAAGTAATTCCTGAGTACTTGCAATGGGTACCCTTGCTCCTACAGTATTCTTAAAATAATCAAGAAGATTCATAGTCCGCCTACCAAAAAAGAATTAACCACAGCATTGCACTGAAACAGTCAGACAAGTTACAAATGAAAACATTGGTATCTTCCTTAATTTGATTCCACCCCCCCTTCCTCTTTGAAAATACTTACTTATTAAAAAACACCCTACAACCTGCAGGTGCTTTAGCTCTGTGAATTTATTAAATGAACTCTCAATGATGGGGCCCAAGCAAACTTGAATATCAATAACTAGAAATGAGGACTTTGGTTTCACAGAATTTCTTTTTTACCTCTTCCAAATGTATTCATCAGGCGGTGTTTGCAGACCTAGAATTCTAATGAGCAATTGGTGCTTACTATTGTTTATTGCTCTGATGTGAAATCATTTTTATTTATTTATCTAGAATTCAGCCCAGCATAGTGGATTATTGCTTTATCCATGTCCGGTCTTAAAATATTTGATTTAAGCTTTCAGAATACAAATTAATCTAGATGCACTTGTAAATGGAAGAGCTGCACCGGCTTCTATTTTTATGACCCTCAAGATAGCGGAGACACAATAGTGATAATGGAACCAAATATTTGCATTTACCAAAGGAAACTGCAACATCTAAAAGTCTTATTTTTTTTAAAAAAATATATATTTTCCAGCCACTGAAATGGGGAAGAAAGACATAATAAGTTAGTCACCTTCATTATATCTACATCCATAGAATGACTGCTAATATCTAAATGCTCTTTTTCCCATTGCAATGATGGGTCCAGGGAAGTTGGGGCCTTGTGCAAAATGGGTGTGTGGCCCCTTCCTAGCCAGTGCTTAATTTGTTAAATAAATAAATAATTAATGAATTGCCAGGGCCTAAACCTTTCCCAAAAGCCACGCCCACTGTCCCAGAAGCCACACCTCCCACCATGGGGCTTGTCATAGCAGGGAAATGAATCCTATTCTCCAGCTAGCAACCCAGCCACTAGCCTAACCTGCCTCTCTCTATAGCATAATCTAAAATAGAAGCGCTTGCGATGTAATCTATATGACAGACAGTGCAGGGGGCTGGGCAGGAAAGTCACTAATGAAAGCCAAATAAACCATCCAGTTGTTTTCTGGCTTTTGTCCCTCTGCCCAATATTGGCCCTTTCCTAGTCTTTCATTTTTTAGAGTACACACTCTTACTGGGAATATTTCCTGAGGCTCAGCCCCCCCCCCCCCCGAATTTAATTGCTGAGGCTGAGTCCTGGCAAGCCTCCCCACCCCCAAATTAAGCACTGCTCCTAACATAGGAATTCATGAGCTCCTTACATAGAGGACT
This sequence comes from Sphenodon punctatus, assembly GCA_003113815.1. NCBI lineage: Eukaryota > Metazoa > Chordata > Lepidosauria > Sphenodontia > Sphenodontidae > Sphenodon > Sphenodon punctatus. Next base: position 969,108 of record QEPC01010859.1, read on the forward strand.
CCTTCCTGAATCACCATAGGCCCTTCATGTGCTGGGATCCTTGTGTCTCAGGCCTTGTTGGGCCCTCCAACACACGGGGCCCTGAGCACTTACACAGCCTGCACATACCTAAGTCCAGCCTATAACAGGGCCGTCTCCCTGGTGAGTGGGTGGGAGATAAGTCTTTTCAGGATCTGCCCCTCAGTCACACAGTCCACGTGGGATCTTTGCCTTTAGGTGTCCTTTATTGACACAGGGCTCAAGCATGTCACCAGTCATTCTATACAACAGTTGGTACATATCCTTAGGCGCCTTTTCCAGTCATTCCTGGCCAGGCATAATCTCTCCCAACCAGTCTGTCTCTCATGTAGCATTTTCCTAAGTACCTGAACATAGGCCCCGTGGCATGGCACTGTTTCCCTCCAGCCACGCTCATTCCAGGGCCATTCCTTCAGCTCGCCCTTTTCAGCTATGATGACTGGCTTGGCTACGCCTAGCCCAGCTTGGACTACTCAATCACTCTTAGTCTGTTTGGCCTCCTTAAAGGGCTAGCTGCCCCCCAGGGCTTCTGGGCCCAACATCAGTTAGGTGCTGTCCTTTGGTACCCCAGCGCCTGCACCTCTTTGGCACCTGCTCATGTCGTGATCCCCTCTAGTACGTGTCTCTGCACCTTTCAGGCCAGTGCTAACCCATCCCTACTATACACAGCCTTTTTTATGAGCTTGCTCTGATAGAAAAGAGGTTTTCAAAATGTGGTCCTTGCTTGGGGTACTGGTGTTTTCTTGAGGCCATAGTAAGAATTGGTCCGCAGAATTCCACAGCAGGCTTTGGTCCCTACTGGCGCAATGGTCTGTTTATTTATTTATTTATTTATTTATTTATATTATTTTCATTATTTATACCCCGCCTCTCCTGCCTAGGCAGCTCGAGGCAGAAGTTAAAATATTTAAAAATATACATAAAAGGGAAGCATAAAAATAAGAATAAGAAAATTAAAAAAAACATCCTCCTCACCCACCCTCCCTCACCAAAGGCCTGGCGGAACAGCCAGGCCGTGCACTGTCATCGCTGGGGGAGAAGTAGATGACTACAACGTGCACGTGCGGACTCCAGGGAAGCTGAAGCCAGCTGTGTTTTACTGCCTAGAAGACCCAGTCCTGCTCCCATCTCCTTCCCTGGACCCTCGTTTCCCAAGGTCCAGACTCTTCTCCTGCCCTTGCCCTACATCCCACCCTTCTCAGACAGACTCCACACCCTTTTCACCCTTGCTCTGGATTTTAGACTATGGTTCTACCTCCTCTCTGGTTCTGTCTCTTTGCTCTGACCATGCCTCAGCACCTGACTCTAACTGTGGTGCTAACCTCACATGGTACCCATGTACCTCACGCTAACAATCCCATTTAAGTAGACTTTAGTAACAAATAAGCAGAGGACTTAGTTGGCTCACATCACGATACATGTTGTCAGCCTATAGAGAGGCTGTGGATGGACCTGGAACAATGACTGCTGTCTTTTTCTGCTTCAAAAACAGTATCTCCTTCCTTCGGGCGGTTTACAAGGCAGAGAGAGAACCTGCTCCCCATGGATCACCAGCCTCTACCTACCAGAATTGTAGCTGAGTATCCACACCTCATACTGGCCTGGCCATGTGTGGGGGCCCAAATCCAGGTCTGTTGCTCTGGTTTATTTTGGAGTAGCGGAGCTCAGTTTGTCACATAGCCATTTGTGAGTATGGGAGTATTACGTGACTAATAATATGACAGGTAGTCGTAGAAACACGCCTCTGAAAGGCGGCATGTTTGAAAATTGGTACAAGTTCAAAGAGCTGCGTAGAAGTTGGGGGCAGGGCCAGGGGTGCTTAAAGGATGAAGTCAAGAAGAAGGATACAAGGAGCTGCCTGAGTCAGACCAATGGTCCATCTTAGCCCAGTATTGTCACAACCTGACACGGCAGCAAGGTTTCAAATTCAGCTCTCCAGGGTCTCTGGAAGAGGTCTGAACCAGGCGTGCTACCTGAGACCCTCCAGGATCCATGGCAGAGGCCTTGCCCCGGCATACTACCAGCGATCCTGAACTGGAGATGCCGGGGATTGAACAGGGCCTTTTCATGTGTGTGTGTGCGTGGGGGTGCCCATGGGAACACCACTGGTGGAGGGTGAGGATGTGTGCGTACTCCCGCACTCCACCCAGCTCCACCCATCACCCACGCATGGAGCAACAGACTCCAATGCCCGTTGCTCTGTGCGTGGAGGTGGGTGGAGATGGGTGTGCGCCTGTGGGAATGTCCGCGCACCCATCTCCACCCACCGTAGGCACCCCCCCACTGCAGCCCATTTGAAAAGGGCTAAAGTTTATGGGAGTCTTTCTGTTAACTTCAGTAGGAACCAGCTAAATACATGCTTGCTTCTCTCTTGATGATGGATGCCAGTTTAATCGCTTGAATCAATTCAAGCAGTAATGCTGCTTAGCATGGCAGACTGGTTTGAAGCATATGCTATACTGTGTTAACGAAATTTGTAATTTACTTAACGGTTGATTGCCAAAGCCTAATTGTACACAAATAATGCCATTCTGCATGGTAATTATTGTGTGGTTAAAATTAGCCACATTAAATACACATGTTGCCATCAGATGCTTTTCTTCTGTACATGATACTTTACTACTCATCTGTTCTCATTTTCTGCCCTGCAGAAGGTATTTTGAGCCTAAAACGTGGTTTAAGTTGACACTTGGTCATTTTCTTTATTGCTCTTGATCTGAATCTGCTTTTACAGATGAATATTACAAGGTTTGTGGCTCCATTTGAAAGATCATAGAATTGTTGGGTTGAAAGGGACCTTGAGGGTCATCTAGTCCAACTCCCTTCTCGAAGACAGGAAGGATATCCTTTGCCTAAAGCATCATAGACAGATGCTTGTCCAGACAGGTTTTGAAAATGTTCAGGGAGGGAGATTTCACAGCCTTTGCAAGCAACTTATTTCATTGCCCCAAAGTTCCTACAGCTAGGAAGTTATCCCCCAAGATGTCCCTGAAATCTGCATGGCTGCAATTTAAGCCCATTCCTTTTTGTTCTGACTTCTGTGACAGCAGAAAACAAACATTCACCATCTTTTTTTGGTGGCATCAATAGATATTTGGAAACTGCTCTCTTTTCTCATCTCCCCATATTGTGCGCTGGCACGTATTGCCTGGTGGGGGGTGGGGGGAACTTCTGTGAGGGCAATCCTGTCTCTATTGTCGTGGGAATTAGCACGCGTAGGAATGTGCTATTCTGGTTTTCTCCTGTGAAAACACTCGCGCATGACCTGATCCCCAAATGTAGCTCTTACAGTCACGGGTGTTTTCACTTGTGCTCACGGGAGAAACGTGGAAAAGCGCTCTCTGACGTGTGCTAATTCTCGTGACAATAGAGAGACGTAGACGTGATTGTCTTCACGGACGTCCCCACCCCACCTCCAGTAACATGTACAAGCACCCATAGTCTTTCTTTCTCTGGGCTTGTCTTGTTCCACCCCCTTAGTTGATGATGGATTCTTACTGAAACACTGTGAGACAGGTGGTCACCTGGATATTGATAAAGGGAGAATATTTTTTGGAATCCATCGGTGATTCTCAACTGCAACAGAGCAAAGAACACTCTTAATGCCGTCTTTAATTGCCCTGTTGAAAACAAAAATCATAGGGATACATTATCAAGCAGGTTTTTTTTAATTTTATTTTTTTAAATTGCTCTGGATCCCACTTTTGGTGTGATGCAGTTTTGGATTATTATCATAATTATTATTTGATAGCAATGTACAATCGTTAATTATAGACAGTTCCCTGCACCTGCATGCTTACATTGTAGCAAAGATAAGGGAGGAGAGACAAAGAAGAGAGGAACATAGGGAGAGACAGGGATACATTCATGAAATTGAGAAGCTGCAGTTGGATGTGCTTGGTGTAATTAGTAGAGAGTACCCAGAATTAATACCAACCAGGATTATGGGGGTGATTATTTTGAATCCGATTAAACTTCTACCTGGTTTTGCCGAATTTCAGAATGGTTTCATTCGTTAGTATGGACCACATAAAAAGCCTTTTCTTCAAGAAGTTAGTCTTAAGAAACTTTTCTGAACATCCTGAGGTCTGTTGGATAAACACAGAATGGTGTAAATGAAACATTCCATAACGTCCCTCTACCTTCGCCAGTCCAGCCAAAGTAAAGACTCCAGGAGGATATTAGCTCATTTCAAGTTGACAGGAGGGATTCTTGCTTTGGTCTGATGCTACAGAAATTTGACAGTCATCCTTTTCTGAACTTTTTTTGTTGTTGCCAAAAATTGGTCAATTTAGTACAAAAGAGAAAACCACTTGGGAAAATACACCAAGGGTACAGCCACACAAGACCCAGTCCCCTGCCTGCCACAGGGAGGGTGAACGCAACTGCCACACTTTGGGCTGGAGAGATGAGCTGGCCAAACGAGCAGCCTCCCCTGCGGCCATCACCAGCCCCTCCATGCCCTGGGGCAGGCCGAGGAATCTGCCACATAGGATGCCCAGACTCCTGCTGTGCTTCAGGACTTGGCCCACTTCCACTAGGCAGCTGTTGGGGTGGGGGGGGAGGGAGAGGAGCGCGAGTGCTGCTCCCCCTGCCTAACAACTGATCCTCAGACCTCACCTTGTGGCAGGGCTGCACGAGTCCGGCCACATGAGACGAGAACCAGCCCATTAACCCATTTTGGGCAGCATTATCCCACTTCGAGCAACGTTACTATGCACTGTGTCCCCAGCCTTTTTCAGAGGACGCATCGCTTAGTAGCTGGCTGCCCATCCTGTCCTGGGGCGGAGTGAACATCTGATGGCCATATGAGCCACTGTATTGTGTGTTGTTAATGGTGTCTAAAGTGGGCTAATGTCTCGTGTGGCTTCACGTGAAATAAGCTTGCCTGCTAAACTTTTTCTTTGATCTTATCTATTATTTCTCCCTGAATGGTGGGAAGTTTGAAGAGCCCTTTCATTTTAGGCAACTGCTTAATCCCATCAATATAATCATTTATAGCCTTTTCCCACTCCCATTCTAATAAATCGCATTCTGTCCATTGACTTCAGCTGATATTAGATAAGGCTTTTAATGGAGCTGCCCTATCTACCAAAGGTTGGGTACATTTTGTAACGGAAATGCTCTCCATCACAAGTGCACCTTTGTTTTCCCTTTGCAAAAGAAAAAAAAATACCACAGGTAAAAATAATGACAACAACATTACCTAGTGGTAGAATTCAAAAGGTCAATAAAGAACACAATACCCCAGAGGCTTCTTCATTTGGACAGGAAGGTGCTATTTTGAAATGTACAAGGAATTAATAAAAAATGCCAATAAATGGACAAATAGGCAGCATTGGTATTTTCTTGAAATTGTTCATCTTGTAAAGACTGCTTTTTACTTGCTCCGTTTGTGCCCGTTGTTCCAAAGCTGCAAAACCAAGGGACAGAAAATCATTCAAGGAGTCCTGTTTCATACCGAAGGGGGAAGTGGCTCCTCTTATCTCCTTCAGATCGATGTCCCTGTTGCCAGATTACCAGGAATTGTCAATTGGTAACAAGTGGACCCATTTCCTTTGGAATATCCTTTATGCCATGGGGCATATGGAGTCTTCAGGGAGGCATCTCCACTCTTCTCTGTCAGAGGATGATCTCCGGTCCCACCAAACCAGCACCCCTACGGTTTTTCTGGGGATGGTTAGCAGCCCTCCACTGCCTTTGCCATGCCTTAGTCACTACCGATTCAGCTCCTTATTTTAGCACCCTTGACACTCCACCCCCTATTTTCTTGATTGGTTGTCTGTTCCAGTTGAAAAGCTTCTATAGGAAACTCGGCAAAGCAATGCCTCACTTCCTACTCTGAACTTGTGTCTATTCCTGGACTGGTTCCTTGCTCCTGACTCCTTTTGCCTTGACTCCCAGCCTTAGACCCTACTCTTGGCCCCGATCTGGGAAGGGGCCACCAGGGGCCCTGTATTTCATCTTTACCCTGGAGTCCTGCGAATTCTAAAACGAGTTCCCTGCCTACTTGACTAATAGCCATTTGACATCCTCCAAGAACTGATCTAGTCCTTTCTTGCTTAAACCCAGCTATGCTGCTGGTCTTCACAACATCCTCCGGCAACAAGTTCCACAAGTTAATTGTACGCTGAGTGCCTTTTGTTTGTTTGTTCTGTATTTGGTTTTCCGAGGCTTTCAAGGCATTGGCAATATCAGCCAGCAGACTAGATAATGTGTCCATTCTATGTAGGCATGAGATCCATCTTGGGTCTCTGTAATCGTTTTGTTTTAATGGACTGGATGCTTGGTCCACTGCTTCACTCGTCTCCTTTCTCACCTTAGCCTAGCTTAGTTAGTTAAATTTATTACATTTTAACGCCGCCCCCTCCTGCTTCCGCAGCTCAGGGCAGCTTAAGCTTACAACAATAAAAAATAATAAATAATAGAAAATTCAATATAAAACAACATAAAACATTAAAACCTGGAAAACAGACAGAGCCTCCCCCCCACAATCCTCGCCCTCCCCATCACCCATCTCCCTCACCAAAGGCCCAGCAGAACAGCCAGGTCTTACACTGTCTACGAAAAGAGGGAGGTCTGTGGCCAGGTGGACCTCCGGCAGGAGGGAGTTCCACAGCTGCGGTGTGGCCACTGAGAACGTCCTCCTCATAGTCGACACCCTGGAAACCCGGGGAACCTCAAGGAGGGCGCGCCCCGCCGACCGCAGGGGTCGATCCAGAACCTGGGGGCTGAGGCGATCCTGCAGATAGGTGTGGTCCAGGCCATTTAGGGCTTTAAAGGTCAAATCCAACACCTTGAATTGGGCCCGGTAGACTACTGGCAGCCAGTGCAGAGAACAGAACACTGGTGTAATGTGCTCATGACAACTCACCCCTCTAAGGAGGCAAGCCGCCACATTCTGTACCAGTTGCAGTCTCTGGACCGTCACTAAGGGTAGCCCCACATAGAGCGCGTTACAGTAATCCAATCTTGAGGTAAAAAAAGCATATGTGATGGTGGCAAGATCCGTGTCTGAGACATATGGCTTACGCCATCGCACCAGATGTAATTGACAAAATACATCGTTCACCACAACCGCCACCTGGACATCCAGGTGGAGCTGTGATTCCAGGAACACCCCCAGACTATGGATCTGAGACACCGGGGGTGGATGGGTGGGTGGGTGGACCCCATCAATGATTGGGGCCATCACATCCCCAGCTTTGCCCGGCACCATCACCTCTGTCTTGTCAGGATTCAATTTCAGACGGCTTGCCCTCATTCAGTCCCCAACAGCTGATACAGACACTGGGTAAGCACCAAGACTGCAGGGCCTGGGTCAGTTGTAAAAGAGGTACAGTTGGGTGTCATCAGCATATTGATGACACCTCACCCCAAACCCTCTGACGACCACCCCCAATGGCTGCATGTACATGTTGAACAAGAGAGGGGATAAAATGGAACCTTCCTGGACTCCACATGTGAGGTCTCAGGGGAAAAGATGAACAATCACCCAGCACCACACACTGAGTTCTCCCAGCCAGGAAGAAGTGGAACCACTCAAAAACGGTACCACCCACTCCGGCTCGGTCCTGCACCCGAGTCACCAACAACTCATGATCAACGGCATCAAGCTTATGACTTGCAATGGTGGAGTTTCTTTCTGCAACACATAAAAGGAAAATAGCATCAGGAGTCTGGGAAGGAAGCTCTTTACTGTATCTGCTCATGATATTGACAGTCGGCATGTCCCTTTCTACATTATTTTACAGATGCTTCTTTTATGTCTCATTTGCACCATAATTCTGCACACCAGTATGTCCTCTCTTCCTTGCCAGCATGTTCTTTTTATTTATTTATTTTTATTTTCTTTCATTTACTGTCCCGCTCTTCTCGCCTCTGGTGACCTGCGGAGGCTTACAAAGTAATAAAACAATTACAAAATAAATGCATATATAATATAAAACACTGCCGGTTGAAATAGAAATATACGCCCTCCCCCGTCTTGTGGCCCATCTTGTCAGGTGGCGGTGATGGCAAAGAGACTCTGTTTCTGATTTTCCTACCACGCCATTATAATCACCCGTATTGGTGAAAGAGTCTCGGATGTAAACTTCCTGGGGTCATTTTTCTTTTTATGCATATGAGGCGTTGGAGGGAGAAGGCTTCCATTAACAGTAATCAGCTCTGCATCTCCTTCCTCACGCTAGATATTACCGTCCTGTTTGCAGCTCATGTGGACTTATGAGTTAGCTAGCTCATTCTGTAACAAGTGAAATTACACTCTTTGGTTGAGATGTCTTTGGAGGCTTGGCAAGGAGAGAAAACAACTCAGCCTCTTAATCTCGGGGGAAGGGGAATGCTTTTATTGGAGACATTTCTGCTGATGCTCCACTCGGGGCTCTGAATTACTTCAGTGGTGTGTATCTTGGACAGCCAAGCCCTCATGCTTGTGATACATCTTATAGGATATGGTCCTGACTCAGAATAATAGGGTTAATAAAAGCAGGATTATATGAGATGCTGTCCCTTCAGTTTCTATTAGGATGTTGTGGGAACAGGAAGAGCAGAGTTGAAAGACCCTCAGGAACACACTGTGCATTTCAAAAATGACACGTCTAAAGCAAATCATTGATTTTTAATTTGAATTCTTCTATTGTTGAACATAAAGGGAATCTAAAATGTTGCCTTTTTTTTTTTTTTTCCACCAGAGATAGTCTAAAACCTGTTTGTCTCTGTGAAATTGGAGTCGTTTAATTCACATACCGCAGAGTATGGACAGCGTGAGGCTGGGAGTGAGCTGCTCTGAGAATTGAATGGTCAATAACAGCACAGCTGTTACCAGTGCAGCCTCAAAGAGCTTTTAATTGTGGCCATGGGATTTTGCACATTCTGCTTGCCTTTTAGCACGTGCTAGAATAAAATCTGAATTAAGTAACAATAAATAAATAATGGCAATGCTGAGTTTCTCTAAAGATAAACAAGCGGTCCTATAATCTTAAAGGCGGCATGGGGAGCCTTTTCCGTTCCATGGGCCACTTTGAAAATTAGTACAAGCTCTGTGGGCTTCATGGGAAGATGGGTCCTTAAGGAGTGTGCTCAGGATGGGGCAATGGAGAGTCCAAATCATGGACCTATGCCATGGCTCCGTCCCCTACCTTTGAGGGCATGCCCTCCTCTCCAACTCCTCCCCCTTGAGCTCATTTTTAGTGCCTGAGAAAGGGACTGCATCTAAGGGACAGATTCAGGAATTGCAAAAGGACAAATAAAAACCAGCCATTTTCACCAGCATAGGTTTTCTCTCCACCCCGCCCCCCAGTAAAAGAGCAAGTGGCACAACAGCTCATCTCTCACAACGCTCCTCAATGGAAACCCTTCGGAGTTACTCTAAGGACTTGGTGGCCACAGGTCTACAAGCCAGGTCCTCCAGGATGCTAAATAGAGCTATTGCCTCAGGGCTACTACTACTTAGCATTTCTATAGCGCTACTAGGCATACGCAGTGCTTTACAGTCACAGATGGATCTCTGCCCAGTGGGCTTACATTTAAGACAGACAAGGATGAGGGGAACACAGAAAAAGACAGACACACACACATTCCCATTTTACAGATGGAGAACTGAGGCTGAGAGGTTGTGACTTACCCAAGGCCATCCAGAGAGTTCATAGTGAGGGCAGGATTTAACCCTGGCTTCAAGTCCAAGGACTAGCTACGGAGTTCTAAGCACAGGAGCTTGGGAACAACTGAAGACCCATGATCCTTTAGAAGCTCTCTGACCCAGGGACCTGATTGGCTGGTAGAGTCCTGCCCGTGATTGGCTGATGGCCATATATGCCTCCTGGGTCAGGATCAGTCTTTTACTCCTGAGTTAGGACTCAACCTGCTCACAGCCAGAACCGCCTTGCTTCATCTCCTTGCCCTTCTGGACTGTTTCTTGAATCACAGACCCTTGCTACAGACCCGTCCCTCCCTCTGGACTTGACACCCAATGGGGTGTCATATTGTAAGGAGTGTAACTACTTTTCTGTTTTTAAAACAGAGTGTTTTTAAAACAGAGTGATGGTGTCTGGAATTTCAGACACGCAGCCCTAGGAATATGCTTATTTCAATCAATAAATACTGCCAAGAGTGGCCTGTTAAACCAAAACAAATCCTTGCAGAGTATTCCTTCTGAGCAAAGCATGAGGCCAACTTTATTTATGGTAAAGCAGGAGCCAACCCCACCTGTGTGACTTGATGCCTGCCTAGTAATGTACCATAAATAGATGGGTTTCTCATCATTGCTGAAGACTGGCTTGACTCCCATTTAAAGATGATGGTAAGAAGGAATCCCATTGGCTTTTTAGTGGATGATGAATTGGGTCTACACTCATCACATTTGAAAACCCAGTGTACTCTATACTACCTATAGCTGGGATATTAATCTAATTGAGAACATTGAACTGATTTGTTCTGAAGTCGTTGCCTGTCCTTTGAGACCTATTCCGACACGACTGGCATGGTCTCCTCTGGATTTTCCTCCTTCCCACCATAATCTCTCCAGTGATACTTCATCATCTTCTTGGCATGAAAGAACTGGTGTTGGACAGGCCTTTGAAATGTGCCTAGCATTTGTCCATTGCCCTACATCATCATTAAAGACTGCGGCCTGTTCTTTCAGAGTTCTTCCAAGTAATTTCCATTGATAAGAAATGCCTGTCACATTGTTTCATGGTCTTCTATCTGTTAGGAGGACTGTATTCCCCCTCCCCCCCAAATTATCTCGCAACCTGTTAAACCAGGTGCTAACCTTCTATGCTTCCCTGAGCAAAGCAGCTGAGCTCTACTTACTTCCATTAAATCTGGCTGCCCCTCTTAAGACAAAGATAGCCCCCATTTCCCCTTAATTAAACTCCACCATCTAGCCTCTTAAGGAGCTATCATTATCACAGGTAGAGCTGAAAGTGGGTATCTGCAAAATCAGGTAACCCGTCAAATTTCCAGTACCTGATTTTACCCACTAATGATTGGATACCATGTCATACCACATTACAACCCAATCAGGTATTCAATGTCCTGAAATGTCAACTTCCAGTCCCAGAATGCTGCCCCGAGCTGCCATTGTGAACAGGACGGTGAGGGATATAAGTGTATAGAAATAAATAAAAAGAATGTCGACTTCTGGTGCAGATTTTTCAACATTTTTGTTGATATACTGACTCCTGACATCTATTTATCAGGTTTCTGTCAAGTTCCAAGAATTTTTCAACAACGTCCGGCCCCAGAAAACTACTTGTTATAGTTTTTTTAGTGTTTTTTTCTCCATTGATTTTTCTTCTTATAACACTTATTTATGAGTTTTCCATCCCAGAAAATTAACTTTCCTATCCTGGAAAGGCAACTTGTGGTCCCAGGAAACTACTTCCAGTCACTTTTTAAAAAAACAAACAATTCATGCCAATGTTTCAGTTTTCCAACTCTATATAGTGATTGGTATACCAATTGGGAATTGGTAAATCAAAAAATCGATACTGGAAGAACTCAGTTTTGGGATATTTGGGTACCCAATTGGTGCCCGGGTAATTTGCCGAATACCCGCTACGGTAGTCAAAGTGGGTATTACCCATGGACACTAAATTTAGTACCCATTTCAGCTCTAATCACAGGGAATCACCCTGGGTGTGACACTATGCTTGGGGGTAAGCCAGACACATCAGTCCTCCTAATAGGTAAAACCTGAATCTGAATACTATGTCTGTTTACACCCTGGAGTCAGGTGAACAAGGTTTGTTTGTGTCTTATGTGATCTTAAGTGCATAAGAATCAGATGTTTGTATTGTTAGCTTAGTCTGGTCTAGAGCTGAAATGGGTTCCCATACAAGTAGTTAAACCCGTCAGTGTCTTGATAATGAAACCAACTTGGTATTGTTGGGTACTAAACAATACCAATTTACTACCTGGTGAGTTACTCAAGTTACGGAGTTACTGATTGCAAATTTCCATACATTTTCACATTTCTGGCTGTTTGTCCATTATTGACCTTTCCCCTGGGCACACACGTTTATCACCTAATGCAATCTACAGAATGCAATGGAGGACAGTGCTCTTATGTGCTTACAGGAGTAGGGAGGGATGGGTGGTTGGCGTGCTGTGTAGATTCAAAGTGATTGGCTACATTGGAGTAACCATGCAATGGACAAAAACCTGGAAATGGTAAATTGGCAACACAGAAACTAGCAAACCAGAAAGTCTGTAACCCAATGATGTTATTACCTGGAATTTCAGGTTGTTGGTTGTCCGCCTCAATAATCCGTTCCCAGTTGAACAAGTGGTAAGCTGGCCAAAATTACAGATATTTCCCATGGGTAGCAAATCCATACCACCCATTTCATGTATAGTCTGGTCTGAATCAGGCTGCTGTGTGCTTAGGGCATTCAGTGATCTGGTCTGAACATGGGCCAGACTCCTTTATTATTTATGATATTTTAATAAAAGAAATGTGACAATATTATATGTGCTCTGTCTCCCTGGCGGTGGAACGGAGCAGGGGGATTGCACTCCAAAACCCTACATTTAGCATTTGTGTACTGCCCCACACCGACACTGAAAACTGTAGGTTCTTCCAGAAGCACTGCTAAGTCCTTCTCCATTGATAACAAATGCCTGTTGTTCTGCTGCTTTATGTAAGCTTTATCTTGGGCTGATTTTCAATAAGCTTGTTATGCTTCAAAACTTCTTTTATCAATGATGCATTAAAGCACTGGGAGCAAAGAGTAACTGTAGTAGCATCACGCCATCCTACTCTTAGTGCTGGAAGCAGTGTTTGTTGTAAGCTGAGTCACTTGTGGGACTAAGACTATTGGCTCATAGAACCCTGGCGCTACTCTCCTGAAAGAATTCCAGCCTGTCAGTTATGTATGACTAGCTCTTCCTGTTGCATGGCCTTAATTAGCTGCATTCCTTGCCAAATCTCTCCTTTGCTGCTCCAGCTCTGAGACTTCTCTGATCCATGATATCAAACAGGTCTTCTTCAGACCCACCTCTCTGCACACGTGCTGTGCTTCCTACATGCATGCTGCCCTCCAATATTATGCATGGGGAGAGATGTGGCACTAAACGAGGCATGTTACTGATTTACCGTTTTCAGATTTCCATCTGTTGTTTGGTTACTCCGTTTTAGTTCACCCCATTGAATCTACACAGGCACACCACATTCCCTCCCTCTCGCCTCTCCTTTAAGTATATAAGAGCACTGTCTTTCACTTGACTTTGTGGGTTTTGGTAGGAGGTAAGCTTGTGACCAGGGTGAAGGTAAACAATGCGCAGTTGGAAATAAATGAAAATGCATGGGAATGAGCGAACAGTAACTCAGGTAACTTGTTGGGATGTAAATAAGGTTTCCCTTAGTACCCAGTAAGGAGTTGGTTTGATTACTGACAGGGACCTGTGTTCACAGCATTTTCCCCATTGAAAAGCCTCTCTTTTCAGGCTTTCAGAACGCACCTCTTCAAAGCACCGCATCTCCAGCTGCTGCCACTGCCAACAACGGGGAGCACGTCACTTCCGGCAGCGCGGGGAGTGTGTAAACATAAACACTCCCTGCATGGCTCAATGCTGGGCTCAGGAGGCGCTTTTCAGCGCCTAGTTTAAAAACGGCCAAAGGTAGGACTGAAACTTGGTCTTGTTTTTTTTTCTTGATTCTCATTGAGAATCAAGTTTTTTGATGAGAATTGAGAAAAGCCCCAATCTCAACAATTTCTTGTCGAGATTTCCCCCCTCAATTTTAAAAAGCAAACAAAGAAACCACCCCATCACAGGCACAAAATGGCCACCATGGCTGTTCTACACATGAACAGGCCTTTTCCAAAATGATGCCTACAGTGTCACTGCCATTTTGGAAAAGGGCACCTGTTCTACGCATGCGCAGTGGCCATTTTGAACATGCAAAGAAAAACGGCCCCTTTTGGAAAAGCCCACACAAATGCAGAATGACCTGGTGACCATTTTGTGCATGCGCAGGGTTTTGGTTTTTTTTTTAGCAAGAATCTTGAAATGTTAGCAAGATCCCAGTGAGATCTTGCTAATATTTCTTGATTCTCATGAGATTCTTGCGCGATTCAAATTGATTCTCGTTTCAACCATAAACTAAGGGGGAACACTTTTGCACTGTAAACAAAGCATGGTGATAATAGGAGCTAATAGACATTAACCCAGTATGTGTGGAAGATTGCTAACATGGGCAACCCTCCACATGTACTGAGTTGTATATATGTACCAGCTCATGGGGTAGCCACTAGTACAAGCAATGGCTACCCATGAGGTGGCTATGGATGGAGAGGAGCTTACTAGTCTGGGTGATTTTCCTGTTTTTGAAGCTTTTGGTGGTTAATTTGTTTGCTTGGGTGTTTTAAAAATGTTTTTAACCTGCTGAATCCAAATCTGTCTGTACCTTGTTGATACACTTTAGGTTTCTCCCTTAGATAGACATGGTAGCCAAGATGGGTGTCACCAACACCCTACCAGCATAAACCCAGCTCTTTCAGCTGCACTGTTGAACTGGTATTAATGAAATTTTGGGTGCAAGCTAATATTAGGCCTATATCTTATCCCAAAGCTTTTTAGAGGCCTATGTTCAAAAATGAAAAAAATGGCAGCCCTTTGAAATTTATTTTGGGCAACAGCGAAAAATCTGTTTACTATATTAAGGAAACTGACCAAGGTACCCGTAGAACATTAAATGACGCATAGTTTGAGGTGCAAACCAGCCTTCTGTTTGTTTATTTATTTATTTATTTATTTATTTATTATTATTATTATTATTATTATTATTAGCTTTTATATAGCGCCAGCGATGTACCTGGCGCTTTACAGAGAATAAAATAAACACGGTCCCTGCCCGAGAGCTTACAATCTAAAGACAGGGGGAGGAAATGGAAATGTAATAATCAAAAATTGCCACCAAATTCACATCTTAATTAAAACTGAGATACACGCACTATTTTGTAAGCAGAATACCAATTAAAGTTTTAGAACTAAAAAAATGGAATATGATATTACCTTAGAACTACTTCTGGTTGGTTTTTTTATTAGACCGTTATATCTGTTTTTATATCAGCACATTCAATATGTCTATTGAAGATAGTCAAACGCACAATATGATTGAAAGCAATGAAAAGTGCCAGTATTTTGTAGAAAACAGTTTCACTTGACAGTTTTTATTTAGCAAAACATTAGATTTTAAAAACAGAAGATGTGAAAACACCTAAATCAATAAATGCAAGATTGGGTTTCTGCACACATTACAGTGGTATCACTGATTCCCCATAGTGATTTCATTTTTCAATAGTACACAAATTGTCGACTTCTGCGGTGCCACATGGCATATGGTATTACAACCTTTTGCTATGTCTAGTTGTTTACATAACAATGATTTCATTGCATGTGTAATGTATGCAGGTCAGCTGCTAAAGGGTTAAGAGGCCCTGAGAGGAAGGGGGAGGGGCCAGAGCTGAGAGGACTTGGTTGTCTCTGAGGCATGAGAGGGAGAGACTCTGAGCAAGGGATGAGAAGAAGGTGGTCACGCAGAGACCAAATTTCCAGAAGAAAGTTACAACCTTTGAGACACGGAAAAGCTTTATCCAGTATTTGCCCGTTGTACCATACAAACCAGATGACACTATCGGCAAGTGGTACTTAGACTACGTGAAGAAACTTGCTTAAAAAAATCTGCAAAATCTCTTTTGTTCACAGTGATCAGGCAGTGTGCAGCAAACTTGTACAAATAATGTGGAAGGAATGTCTGCAGAAATATCCTGAAATTATTAATCTTCTTGGAGATCTGCATACACTGTTTGAGAACCAGAGAATACTATACAAGCGATTTGCAGCACTTGGCCTACGAGACTGGTGGATGAGAGCAGGCGCGGTTGCACAGGGTTCTGTGGATTGAGCACTGGAAGGCCGCAACTATGTCCGCTATACACATCTCCACAAACAGAGCTTTAAAACACTTGTGTGATTCAAAGTTGAAGTCGATGTATTGAAATTGTTTGTTCTTTTGAATTAGTACAGTGAAAGCTCAAACAATATGGTGCCAAGAAAGTTATTTTATTTTATATACAGCATAAAGAATAAAAGTACACAACATAAAAGATATACAAAGCAATTCACATCCCTTTCTGCAAGCCAGAGAACCCCAACAACAGCTGTGGGATGAGCCCCAGGTGGGCCCCAGGTTCTGCTACGCCCACTTAACACGTCTGCGGAGTGACCAGCAGTGACGTTCTTTCAATGTGGGTGTCCAGTCTCTGTGGTTTTATAGTATTCTGCTGTTACACAACCCACTAGGCAATTACTGCGCATGTGCTAATGATTCCTCTGGCCTGAGTCATTCAGCTTCCAATTAAGGAGCCTTTCTCTCTAGGTACTGATAAGCACTTCCCATAACATCTTTGACTGGCCTTGACATCCTGAACAACAACTTATACAATACAGGAAAGTTGCCAAAGATACTTACATAAGATACATCCATTGCATGAAATGAGTTGCCAGTTCTCAATTTTTACATTACATATATATTTTTACACATGTCAATCAAGATGGATTCTACAGCATATACAGGCCAAATAAAATATATAAATGCCCACTAATCTGGCTCCACCGGTGCACAAAGGTCTTCTCGCAATCTTTTCACTACAGCCCTCCTTCCTTAGACAGTAACCTCTATTGCAAACAACTAAGTCTACGTAGGGTGCCCTCATCTGCTAGCCTACAGAATGTACTTGATGATCCAGATTTTGCTCACTTTTACACTCCGATTTTACACATGGACACTAATAATCCTGAAGCTGTGTGGATTGCTGATTACATGCAGTGCATAAGCAAGTTTATGGCCATCATAAGTGCTTGTAGAGAGCAAAATCTGGAACTACACATGCAAGCCCAGCACCATCTTCTATGTCTCGTGTTTTATTATGACATTCATAATTGCTCCAGGTACACGACTTTGGCCCTTTTCACATGATACATCTCCACCCACCTCCATGCACACACCCATCCCACCTTGCCCCGCTCCCCCCGTCCATTAAAAAATGTCCTTTGGCACACGTGGACCTCCAGCTACTTAAGCAGGAAAATCAACAGGCTGGCTTACCATGATCTGGTAGAAAATGGGTTTGGTGTGAGCTTGACTAGTAAGCCATTTTCTTCCATCCATGGTGACCACCTTGTTGAAGTGACAGTCAATAGAGAAGTCAAGGTGCGTGGTGGGCCACACTGCGGAGGATACAATACATTCATAGAGGCTGCAGACAACTTTGTTGTTAACTCCCACAATCTAGCCAAACTACGTACAGCTCTCCAGGAGTGAATCAACCTTCTTGTGAAGCCTACACATAATGAAGAAACTAGAACAGCTACCACAAGAAATGAAGGGTTTGTAGCCAGATTCGTTGAGGAACTCAGGAAATACAAAAACATCTTTGAAAGTTTGGGTAGAAATATAGTAACAGGAGCTGAAGTCCCTCTTGAGATCATCAGTGACATGCTTTGTGCCTATAATATTGGTGAGGTGTTACTGCAGAAGTTCATGAAGAAGAGTGATGTCTAACAATGTTAACTTTTTTGCTCCACTACTGCAGAATAGGGCTAAGACAGGACTTGAAAAAAATAAAACCCTATTGAAGGCTACTGAACTCAGCATGGAAGACAAAGAAGCATTTGCTTTGTTGTATTCTAAGTGTGCTAACAAAAGAGCTGCCTTCTCTTACTGTGTGACATTACCACTTTCTGTTGCGGATCTGGATGGTAGTATGTGAACAGGCGATAAAACCAAGCTCAGAAATTACCTGATTGAGGAATTCAGTGCTGCCAGCAATATGGTGCCAATGAAAGCAACATGGGTTATTGATGGAATGGCAGCAGTCAATGTCTTACCCACAAAACCAACATGGGTTCAGTATGGAGATTCACTGTTGAGATACTGCATGCCTCCACCTTCAAGCAATCCTATTGTCCTCCACATTGTGTTTGATGTATACAAAATGGACAGCATAAAGGCTCAAACAAGGAATAGAAGAGGCAAGCTTGACATATGGGTCCATATTAGTTCTTCAGAACAGGAGATGCCTCTAGGAGCCAAGTGGACCAGCTTTCTTCACAACCCTGAGAATAAGGGAGAACTAACTAAGTTCTTAGTGAGCTTTTGGATGACAGAAGACTGCAGGAAGAAACTTGCATTTCCTCTTGTTTTAACAGAAGGAGAGTACTCTTGGGTTCTTGCATCTCGTGACATCGTGCAAGAGCAGGAATGATGCAACCACGAGGAGGCTGACACACACATAGTTCTTCATGCTGTGATATCTTCCTCTCCCATACAGGTGTTCTTGTGCTCCTAGTGTATGCCTACTCAAAAAGTGAGATGGTCATGGTGGTGGTGGACAGAGATTGATATGTTGATGTAAAGACCATCTGTGACGCCTTAGGACATGTCATTCATGCAGTCTTCTTTCTTATTTAGAATCAGCAAAACAAAGGTTTTAAAGAACATTATATGCCATCCAGAACTAAGAAGTGTCCTAAAAGATATTAGATCAGAACCCAGCCTCAGCAGAAAATCTGAACAAAGTGGCATGAAGTTCCTTCAGTGTGCTTGTTATGCGGGTAAAGAGGGAGAAGACTACATCGCAACTAGAATCAGGCTGTATGATAGGCAGAAGAAGAACCAGAGAACCCAGATGCTACCTCCAGATCCTCTTCGTGCTCTGCAACACCTTCGTGCTCTGCAACACTTGTTATTGATTATCTGAACCCAGAGACCAGTGGATAGAAAAAAACAGAGCAGGGTTTGCAACCTTTGTGGTACTACAGCTTAGGGATGGGCGAACGCGGTTCGGAAGTTTGGAGTTTGGCCCGAACTCAGCCTGTTTGGATGACCAAGTCCGAATCCGAACACGAACAGACCGAACTGAACTCAATTCCGAACGTCAAAATGACCGAACAGTTCAGTCAGTTCGGATTGCGTTTGGGTGAGTTCGGGTGGCAAAAGCGTGTGACTGGAAGGCCAAACGTGACAGGGAGGGGGAGTCAGCTGAGGAGCAGACTTCCAGGCACCAGGGGTGGAGAGGCTTGGAGTAGCAGCCAGCCTACCGAATCACCATCCCTTTTCACCTCAGACCACTGGCTTCGCAGTCTGCGATTGGGCATGGGCTAGGCTGCACGGAGCCAATGGGACTTGCAGTGAGGCGGGCGCAGCAAGAAACAAAACTGATTGCCTCCCCCCTTCCCAACACCTTCTGAGCTAGTCACTGTTCCTGAACAGCAGGCATTTCAGAAGGCTCCCTCTTACAGCAGTTTTCTTCTCCTCAATCCATTGCAATCCTCCTCCTATTTCACCCATCCAACCCATCTACCTCCATAGTATCATTTATTTAGCTTAGCTTAGATAGATTTAGGTGTTGTTTTTTGTTTTTACCCTTCCCTGTGTTCAATCTTCCTTCCTCCCTCCCCCCTCCATTGAATCCTTTCCCTCTCCCTCTCTTATTCCATCCCTGATTCTCTTCCCCTGTTTTAAGTTTTGGATTTATTTAGAGTAGTATTATTATTAGATTGATTTTCATTTCAGTTTTGTACCCCTCCCTGTGTTCTTTGTGTTTCCCCCTGTGTAATATTGTATATATAGAGATAAATAGTTATTAGATAGGAAGTTACTAGATAGATATACATAGTAGTTAGCTTAGTTATAGAGATAGAGATACAGTGTGTTTGTAGGACAAGGCCTTTGTAGTTAATTATTAGGATATTCCATTTAGTTCAATAGGTTTTAGAATAGTTAATAGCAGTTAGATTTAGGGTAGAGATAGATAGATATAAAAAAAGAAACAGCCACTCCAGCCCCAGGACCCACCGTCAGGGTTCTGGGGCCAAGTTACAGGCAGGGAAGACTGGGGCCAATACCCATAAGCTGCCACTCTAGCCCCAGGACCCACCATCATGGGTCTGGGGCCCGTCATTCCTCGCACAGAGAGCCAATTTTCAACTGCATCAAGAAACAACCACTCCAGCTCCAGGACCCACTGTCAGGGTTCTGGGGCCAGGTTACAGGCAGGGAGGGCTGTAGCCAATATCTATAAGCTGCCACTCTAGCCCCAGGACCCACCGTCATGGGTCTGGGGCCATCATTCCTTGCACGGAGGCGATGTCTTTCCACAGCCTCAAGAAACAGCCACTCCAGTCCCAGGACCTGCCGTCAGGGTTCTGGGGCCAAGTTACTGGCAGGGAGGGCTGTGGCCAATATCTAGAAGCTGCCACTCCAGCCCCAGGACCCACCCTCAGGGTTCTTGTGTCCTGTCATTCTGCTCACGGGGCACTGTCATTCCACCTTTTCTTTGCGCAACCTGCTGTTCATGAAGAGAGAGCGAGAGAGACAGAGACAGAGAAATAATTGAGAGAGAGAGAAAGTCTCCCCACTGCTAGAAGGAGAGACAGACATGATCCCACCCATGATGTCACCTGCACTATATGACCAGAGAGAGAGAGAGAGAGATGGAAGTTGGAGCAGGAGAGGTAGGTGTATCCAGCTACCCTGGCTGCCACCTGCCAAAACCAGGAAGAACTCCTATCTGTGCTCATGCGCCCAATACCCATTGCCCAGATCCAGCACGCAGCAAACCTATGATAATGAGATGGAATATAACACAATGTATCCTATGTGCCTGCCTGCCTGCCTATGTGCGTTCCTGTACCTGCTGCTACCACCTATTGCATGATTGAATGAAGTGTGCCCGACAGGCTTTAGGCTGTCATTCCACTATCCCTGAATCAGTTATGCCCGCCCGTCCCAGGAACCATCAACTAGATTCTGGGACCATCATTCCAGTCACTGTTAGCCGCATTCCATTCCACTGCATCCAGAAGTCCGGTGCCCACATGCCAGCTGAACCCCCCCAACAGCCTACTCCTCTGTACCCACCTAACCGAACGGCCTGTTCGGACGACCGAAACAAACAGCCTGTTCGGACGACCAAACTGAGCAGCCGAACCCGAACTTGGCAGACGAACCGAACGCAGCCGAACTGAACGGACGAACCGAACGCAGCCGAACCGAACGGCCGAACCCGAACCGCGATCTGTTCACCCATCCCTAGCAGGCACACACCAGAACCTCCACAGAGCTTCCTCCTTTAAATTTCTGCTGCCGCCAGTGAGTTTTTGCAGGTGGAAATTTCCCAGAAAAACCTGGAATTCTGTGTTTTTCTCTGGTTTTCACGCTAAATGGAAAACCAGGAACCCTGCTGATGACACATTCATGAAATTGCAGGTGCATGGGCTTAGTTAGTTGCAAGGGGGTAGGAAACCTGAAAAATACAACAGTATAAGAAGCATCATTGAGCAATTTATGATGGACAGGAGCTGGGTTTGAAAGCCTGGCAGAAGAGGCCGCTTTTTAGGAGGGAACTGAAGTTTGTGAGGGAGGGGGCAGGGTGTATGAACTTAGGGAGGGAGTTCCAGTTGTAGGGGGCAACATGGGAGACTTCCCCCCATGATGCACCATTGTCTATCTAATGCATTTGATATGGCTGTTGTTATTGCAGTTTCTGAGCTCCTAACAATGTAATTTCTCTCCATGCCACCTTTTGACAGATAGGGAAGCTTCTCCCCATTTATACAGAGGGTAACTGAGGCACAGACAGAGGGCCTCTTGTTTAAGGTGGTACTGAATGTCTTTGGCAGAATGGGAGCTGGACCAGGCATCTGGCAAGAATGTATACATATTCATTATTTTGAGTTCCTAATGTCTGTCTGTGTAGGGCAGAGAGACAGCATTGGGATATGGTCTTCTCCAAATCTGGGGTAGAGGGACATGTGATTCCAGGTCATTCATGGGCACTGGACTAGACAGTGGCGGCCCTAGGCTGAGGGCACCTGGGGCAGTGCCCTGCCCACGCTCTCCCCCGTCCCTGGTGCCACTGACAGTAGCGCTCACTAGCGCTACTGTCAGTGGCCCCGGGGACGGGGGAGAGCGGGGGCAGGGCACGCCGCGCGCTCTGACTGAGCACTCTCTGCCTCTGTCTCTGCTGGCGCGGCGGCTAAAACTGACATCGGAGCACGGCGCTCCGATGTCAATTTCAGGCTGCCGCCGGCAGAGGCAGACAGCGCTCAGTCAGTGAGCTTTAGCTGCCTGGACTCCTTCTGGGACTCTGGAGTGTGGAGAAGGGACAAACTTACCTTGAACGTGAGCTGGGCGGCTCAGCTTTCAGACCAAGTGCGCCGCTAAGGAAATGAAATTTCCCTGAGCGGCAGCTTTGCATTGAGCCCTATGGGCTCAATGCAAAGCCTCACCTGGGCTTTCGGTGGAGACGCTCAGTGGCGAGAGGTGCTGCAGTGTGCATGCTTGACTGAGTTGAACATTCGCTCCGCAGCACATCTCCCCACTGAGCGCCTCCATTGAACAGTGAACTGCCTGCCAGACAGTGGTGCCAGCAGCCAGTCCCCGGGACCCCGACAACTGTAAGTAAATGTGCACACGGGTGTGTGTGTGTCAGGGAGCAGAGGTTGGGGGCTTGGGATGGAAGGGGGGGAGGGTGTGCAAGACTGGGGAATGGGGGGGAGGGTGTGCACACCTACCCTCCACCCCCATTCCCCAGTCTCGCACA
>QEPC01010859.1:991922-1001981 GCA_003113815.1 Sphenodon punctatus
AGATGGGGGATTTTGGTGGGGGGGAAGGTGTTGTGGGAACAGACAGACTGGGGGGATTTGGTGGGGGGGAGGGTGTTGCTCTGTGTTTGCATGATGACAAAATGGCCTCTCTACTCATGCTTGGGAGGGGTGAAGGAAAGTAGCAGCAATGCTTCAATTATTTTGCTGTTTCACTGCTGCTTCCTGCTGTTGCTGGAAAGTAGTTTGTGTGGACAGGCATTTGGCTGCCGGGGATGATGCTGGTTGGACTTGGGGCCTGCTTTGGTGGGAATGCTTGCACAGGTGTTTGGCTGCCGGGGATGCCTTTGGGGGCTTGTGGGAATGGTTTGTTTTGTTTGTGTGGTTTTCTGGTTTTGATATGGTTTTGTTCACTTGATGATGTGGAGTGTTAAATACTAATCCCCCCCCCCCAACACACATGCAGCAGAGGGTGAGGAGGAATTAGTATTTAATGCCCCGTGTTTCAATTGAGGTTTTGAAATCGTGAGATGTAATGGTTAGTCTGGTGATCTTATGGGTGTTCAAAATCCTAGAAATGTGATGTTTGTGATAAAATTGAGGTTTTGAAATCGTGAGATGTAATTGTTAGTTTGGTGATCTGCCTGATTTTAAACCTGGCAGAGGTGAATATAACCTGCCTAACTGAAATTGCTGGATTAAGTAATGCAATGTCCATCCAATGTTAACCCTGGGAACTCCTTGCTTCTGGCTGGGTTATGCCCTGGCTCCGCCTACTGTATCCCTGGCTCCGCCTACCGTACCCCTGGCTCCACCCCTAGGCTAGGCTCCGCCCTTAGGCCCGCCGGCCTTACTACCCCAGTGCCCCTCCAACATCAAAACCCACCAGCCGCCCCTGGGACTAGATGACCCTTGAGGCTGTTCCAACCCTATGATTCTATGTTCATGACTCTGTTACATATTTGCATACAGTGGCGTAATACGGCTGTGATGGAATCAGGCTTATGCTTCAATTATGGGCCTAAAGGGATGGGATCTCCAGGTTGTGGGCAGAACTCTACTCCCACCCACCCTGAAAGCGATTTTCTTGGCAGGACCGCTTGCAAATGGTCTGAACGCTGCTAAGAAATCTTCAATGTGGATACGGGTGGTGTGTTAACTCCGATCCCTAGCAATACTCGGATCACTTGCAAAGGGCCCCTTCAGAATTCAGGATATCCTGAATCCTGTGTGGGTTCCGTGCAGTACAATGTGCTGTCAACAGACATGCACGTGGTTTGCGCACATGTGTGAAGGTTGCACCTGGCATGCGCAGGGCATGGGATTGGCCCCACTGGCTCAACTGAGCCCCCTTGTTCTGCAGTAGCTAAGCATGTGTTTGTAAGTTTTACAAAATTAAATCTGCTCCTCATACACATTTCTGTTTTCACAGTGGGCATCTAGGCAATTATTGGTCTATCCAAAGGATTCCTTATTTCTACATTCAACCTCCTTTGTGTCCTGGTATGATCGACAGGCTCTCGGCATTATTTATATCATGATCTCTAAATACTTGAGAGATACTGGGCTTCCACTGACTTCTCAAATCTGGCTCATCTTGGTGTATCTTTTGATTCCCATTCTCAACTCTCGCCAAATAACGCAGATATATTTGACTTCCCTTTTGTGACTCCACAACCAGTGTACAGAAGGACAATTAGAAAACAGTGGCCGTAATCGCTAATTCAGCAGCCCTTTCTAGAGTGGATTATCTATACGTCTTAATGTATGCTGAGCTGTATGTTAATAAAAAGGAGAGATGTCTGTATAACTGGCACATTACATAATCCTATTTAAATACCCATGGCCGTCGGCTACAATTAGGAGTTGCTAAATGAGGCTATTACATCAGTGAATAGGATAACATTCTTACAAATATTTAGAACAATTCAGCATCATTAACATTAATAGCGCAGCAAGCAGTTATGTGTTGAATATTTTGTGTAATAATTAGTCTGTTTGTTCTTAGCTAATGCATTTCTCCCCCGCCCCCCTTCCAATAAATGCCTGGAATGTGTAACATTTTATGTTCAGGGGGAAATGTCTATGAATAGAAGTTATATGGTGTGTGTTTGTGTAAGCTTTGGATGGCTTTTAATAAATCCCCACAACAAACTGAGTGCATTTGTTAAAGTCATAGTGACAAATGAATGATCTCTTAGAAACAAGAATAGAAAGAACGTTTCTAGGTACGCCAGTAGCATCCTATTATTAGTCTGTATTCATTGAGAGATTGCCATCTATAGAAGTGGTAAATGGAAATGCAAATGTTGACTTGCCAGTGCTAGTTGACAGAGAATGAAATGACTTTGCATACTAGCAGCTGGAGGGGGTTTGCTACCCCCTGTTCCATTCAAAGGCCACAATCCACCAACCACTTACTCTGGAGTAGGCCCACTGGAAGGCCTACTCTTGAGTAAACTGTTTTGAATTGTAGCCAGCGAGTTCTATGGAAATCCTTAAATCGAGGGTGGGGAACCTTTCCCATCCTGTGGATGACTTTGGACATTAGTAAAAGATCCATGGGCCACATAAGTGTTTAGGAGGTGTGCTCAGGAAGAGGAGGCGGAGCCTCTTAGATATGGAACATGGTTCTGTCCCCACTCCTTACGTAAATGCCTTCATTTGTATCCTGAGCTCGTCTTTCAGTACTTGGGGGTAGGAACTGGAATCAGAAACTGGAAAGGGGCCAAAAATCCCCGAACAAGCCAAACCTAGTCGCAGGCTGCGTTTGGCTTACAGGGCTGAGGTTTCCCACTCCTGCATTAAACCGAAAGGCCTGTCTAGTAAATTGCTATTCGAGCAAACACCGTTGCCAGATACAGAATTTTAGAGGTGTGCACCAGGGACCCATGTCGTTTTTGGTTTTCATTTTTGTTATTAAAAACTGTTGTTATTCGTTTTAGTTAATAATGAAATTTTGTGTTTTGTTATCAGTGTTGTTGTTGGTACTGGTATCGCACGAAATGGAAAATTTTGTCCGTTTTCGTCAGCGTGTGTGTGTGTGACTATGTATGTGTGTTAGAAGTGACAACAGACTGCATCTCATTATTGCCTCCACCCCGCCCCCATGTGCGCTGACGAAAACGGAAATGAAACTGAAGCTAAACTGAAAACAAAATGTTTGGTTTTGTGTGATACCGACACTGATAATGAAAAACAAAATTTTGTTATTGATTCATTATCATTTTCATTTCCGTCATTGTAATAACGAAAACAAAAATGTTTTTGTTATCGGAATAACGAAAATGAAGTGCACACCCCTACAGAATTTGATGATTTCAGGCTATTTTTTGGTTTGGTTTAAGTGGATACATATCCGCATTTGCTTCCTGAAATGAATATCCATTTAGGATGTTTTTTGGGGGGTGGGGAGGGGATTTGTGTTATTTTTAGTTCAGAGTATTTTGGTCACTTTGGTTGTGTTAATTAGCACAAAATACTACTACTGAAGTACCCAGTGTAAGACCTGGGGTTGAATGGATGCCTTTGGAACCCTGTTCGGACTATGATGACTCTACAGCACCGCCACCATACTAGTGCCCAGGTCCTGGGAGCTCCCCTGCACCAGTCAGGCCATACCCCTCCAGCCTTTGATTTGGTCTGTAGACCTCAGCCTTTGTCCATGCCCCCAGCTTCCTGACTGGCTGCCAACAAGGATAATATAAGGCTGGCTAGGAATAACAGGAAGCCGGGAAAAACAATGAACCATTTCCTGTTCCTGGAGCTGCCTTGTGCATGAGCCTTGGTCTTGCCCATCCAGCCTGGGTCTTATTTCCTCTCGCTTCCCCTTTCCACCCTGACTCCCAGCCTTGCTCCCCTTCTGGCCCCGATCCCAGCTTCATGTCCCAGGCAGGAATGGACACTCAT
Source organism: Sphenodon punctatus (assembly GCA_003113815.1). Taxonomy (NCBI): domain Eukaryota; kingdom Metazoa; phylum Chordata; class Lepidosauria; order Sphenodontia; family Sphenodontidae; genus Sphenodon; species Sphenodon punctatus. The sequence goes on from QEPC01010859.1 coordinate 995,790, forward strand.
CAATGGCAACAGCTATGGATGGGGCCCAAGAAATTGAGCTCCCTTGTTCCCTAGCCTCGCTAGAGAAGATATAACCTCAAAGTCTATGAGAGATCCAAACTTTGCAGACTAATGAACCGCAGTCGCCCCTCAAAGCTTCTTTTGGATCACCATCCCACTGGATTTGGCTAGGGCCTGGTGGATGACTTTGACATCTGCCACCACCATAGTCATTGACAGGAAGGAGGGAAGGGAGCAGAGGCAAGTGGTTGGGAGAGTGCACTTGCCTGCCTGGATTTTTCATGCCCCTGCTCCTTTGAGTGCCATGTCACAATGGTCTGTAAGGAGTGTGGCCACATTTGCTACATGGTGTCAGTGGGGTAGGGGAGTTGGGAGGATAGGAGACCCCCTTTCCACTCACGCAAGACGAGCACTCGCATGGAGCACTCTGCACTGGAGGTCATGGGAGAAAATATCCGTTAGGATAGAATGGTGGCCCTATACCCCGATAGGGGTAGCGGCCTCTATCATCATTGGGCTCAGAGCTATGGAAGGACAGCGTGACCCACTCACTCACCCAAACACTCAGAGAGGGGCTAGGAAGGAGGGTGAGGTGGTGCAAGGCGGAGGATAGGGCCCACGGGTCAGGAACAAGGGTGCGGGCAGAAGCGCTTTCACACTCCAGGGGGAGGGGAAAAGGGGGGCCCAGGAGGGGAAGATGGAGGTCTACAGTCCAAGCCCCGCCCGCCTGCGTGCCTGCAGTGCCTGCAGGTGAGCGGAGCGGCGTTCTGGAGGGCGGGGCGGCCTGACATCGTGTCAGGAGGCAACGTGGTCCACCAGCGTCACGTTGTCAGGGGTTGCCTTGGCAACTGGCGACAGCGGTGCTCCTGGGGGCGCTGCTGGGATTGAAGCGGCGGGCATGGGGGCCGCATCCTGTATCGGAGCCGCAGGGGTGAGTGTGCGGGGACCCCACTGCAGTCATCCCCTGTGGAGCAACGGCTGTGGCTGACACATGGCTGTAAAAAGGGCCGGGTCAAGGGACTCTTCCCCCTTTTCACCTCCCCCCCATGCTTTCTGATGTGCCTCCTCTCCCAGATTTGGGAATTTGGGGTTCAAGGGCACTGACATAACTTTGTTTGGAGGGGGAGGGGAAGGAGAACTGCTTGCCCCCACCCCTTTCTGAACATCGTGACATCATGACACTTGGGAAAGGGGTATGTGGTCATGTTGGAAAGGGGTGGGGTGAAGGGAATTCCCACCCCCTTCCTGACAGGACCACATCCCTTTTCCAAGCATCATGATGCTTGGAAAAGGCAGGGCCAGGCAGGAGCCCAGGGACTGCAACTGCATCCCCTTGCACTCTCCCCCTGGGGTCCACATTGGGGCGGGGGGTAAGGGATTCTAACTAGTTTTGTGCGTACTGCAACCCAACCTGAGACCTTGGAATGGAGCGGCCTAACAAATTCAAACAAACAATAGTTCCGGTAGTGTTTGGTGGCCAGAGAATGACCCTCGTGCCCTGTGGTCAGCATTATGGTCATCCCCTCTCCATTTTCTCCCTGCTGTGATGCTCACAAGGACCACAGCCTATTTTTTTCATAGCTGTGACTGTTTCCATGAACCAGTTGCAGACCATTTACCATGACAATCGGGTAAAAACAAACGTGCGGCCGGTGGGACCACTCTCTGGGCTGCCCTTGGGCAGAATATCTGGTCAGGTGGGGACACCGATCTGACGTGAGCTGTCCCACCATCCTGGGTAGGACCGGGAGCACAACAGACGTTCAGATGGCCTTCCCTGCCCACACTGTGCTCCCAGCGTCTCATCTCCGCCATGACAGGCAGCCATTGCAGTCAATGAGGCACAGCCATGGTGGCCCTCGGGGTGGGTATGCCATGGCTATGGAAACGTGGTAGCCTGCTTTGGCCTGATCAGAGCCAAAGGCTGTGACCTTGGAGATTTTCCAAGGTTACAGCCTAGGCTAGCTGCCAACACGGTCTGGGGCAGAAGCAGGACAACGTCTGGTGGTGCCAAAAAACAGACGTGTCGGTGGCTGGCTTGTGGGCAAACATTTGTTTCTTTTTACCCATCAATCACATCTGCCAACATTTTGAGCAAACAAAGTGGGACAAGCCCCTTCCTCTTGGCCAACATGCTCTACCCTTCAGTGAATAAGCTCTGTCCCCTCACACACTTGTATGCATATACCTCCCAGCATTCCAAGTGCATAAAGAAGGACAGCAGTTCTCCTGCTTCTCATTCCACTTCGTTTCTTGTCATCCCATTGTCTCTCCATTGTTATCTCAAGGGCTTTTCCTGGGAGGCAACCAGGATTCCAGGAAAGAGGTTTGAACACGGGTCTTTTTGTCCCTATCTCATAAAAGAGGGACTTCATTCCGCTGAAAGATGGACAGTGGGATAGAACAACGTTCTCACCTAATCAGGGACCATTGGAAGGTATGCATCATGGACCACCAGTGATGTCCAGATCATGGTTTGAGAACACTTGGTCTGTTACAGCTTTTCTGACATCTACACCATTGAGGGGGAAAGGGGAGGCATGGTTGGTAATGGATTAACATAATCTCTTCAGGGACCTTTCATAAATTGGATAGCCAGGACATGGATCCACACTGGTAGTTGAAATCTACATGCAAGCCATGTGCCTGGAATAAGAGAAGTCTTTGATAGATGGGAATGGCAATTGACTAACTGGCAGGGAAGAATGTGGTTTTTCAAATCAAGGAGCATTTGCTAGTTGTGACACATGGATGCTGCAACTTGAGGTAAATTGCAACAACTTTGGACAATTGCCTTGAAAATGAGACTTGCAATCTGTAGGAGCAACTAAATGCAAGAACACAGTAAATGACGAAGTGGAACAGGCAGCCCGTAATGGAATCAAGACATCAAATGCTTTCTATTACATTGTTGTCTGTCTTGCTTGATGTCAAAGCAGTTAAGTTTGGATAAAAGTAAAACTATAAACATTGAAGTCAAGAAGTAAGTAAGCAGGAGTCAGGAGGATGTTGTATTGCTAAATTGAAACCAAATGCAGGTGCTTTCGAACATGGCACTCATTCCCTAGGATGTGGGTGGGGTTGCTTGGAATAATGCATTCCTTTTCAATTACAAAAGCCCATTTGAATACAGGCAATCTTCAAATAAGCGTATATAATTGAAAACTGAGCTTTAAGAGCTTCAGAAGTGGCCATGGGGACTAGCTAGCTGCTCACAAGGAGTAAATCTAAGCTGACAGCCAAGAGTCCCCACAGAACCCTGCAAAATCCTGTGTTTGGGGTCCTCCTGTTGCTTTGAAATGCCCGCTACTCCAATGAGATCAAAGGGACACTTCTTACCTTATATTGGAATCTCTGCAGAAGAGCCACCTTTGGGGGAATGCTGCTGCCTGTCTCCCTCCTGTGTGTTATTGAGAGGCAATGTGACCCAGTGCTTAGAACCCTGCATTTGGGAATAGAGCAATGTGGGCTCTATTCTCATCTCTACTTAGGGGGGCCAGATGTGCAAATTGTAGAGGACATTTATGAGAAATACAGGTTGCAGGGCTGCATTGGAGTCACCCTGTCTCTGCTGGGTGACCTTGAACAAATCTTTTCTCCTCTAGGGCAGGAGCAGTGGAGTGTGGGCCCTCACCACCCAAGGCTCCTGCGGTGGTTAAGTTATGTCCTGTTACCGAGAGAGAGAGAGAGATCGAGATCTTTGACTCGCCAATTATCAAAATGTGAAAACAGAAGATATTGTTAAGGGCATTCAGGAAAGGGAAAAACAATAGGGAAACATGGAATGAAACAGAAAAGAAACAAAAGTGTTAAAACTCCTACCACTTTACTAGGTTTTGTACACTCGGCTGGTCTTTCACAGACCTGTATGCTATAGGAAACGGCTCCCTCCAACGGCCAAGGGCCTCCTTTCCTGAAAACCTGCACCTTTTGACTCTTTCCCTCAGGTGCCTCATTTTTCGTTCCTCCAGGCCAATTCCCAAATGCCATTCTGTGACTGACGCTCACCAACAGCCAATCAGCAGCAGGGGTCCCCTCCCCCCACCTTGGAATTCCACAGGTACATACCGAGCACCTTCCTCCAGGCCACACCAATGTGTTAATTAACTATTTCAAGTTACTGAACAACCTAAGAACTTCAGTTTAATTGTTTAAAAGGAACTAAGTACAGCAGACTTTCACACCCCATCCCCCACCCTTTGTCTATTATTTAGACTGAATTCATTAAAGCAGAGACTGTTTCACTGCGTGTCTGTACAGCAATTAGCACTACGGGCCATGAACTCAGTTGGAGAGACTTGAGGCCATGCTGAACTAATTGCGGTTTTGTAAAATTCGTAGTCTTTGCCACCTCTTCTCCTGTTGCGCTAGTAAATAAGGGTGGGAAAAGTAATAGTCAGGTGCACTGGGCATCGTCACACAGCAATGGAATTGAGTGTTTCAGGATGTGCGAAGGGCAAATTCAGCAGTGGTGTAACAGGTGAGAGCAGGATTGATCCTAATGTGACCCATGGAAGCCAGTTGGTTGCCCTAATGAACCATAATGGTTGAATCAGGAAAACAAATGTTAAAGGAGATAGAAAACCATACAAAAAATATTATAACAACATTATAGTTGACTGCTCAATAAATATCGCTTAGAACCTAAGCATAGCCCTAGTGGACCAGGGAGACGAAGGTTTTGAATCCTGTGACCTCATTGGATGGCTTTGGGCAAGTCTTGTTGTCTTCTGACGGTAAACTAAGTAAGGATTGTCAAGCACCATATAAATGATTACTCAAGCCTTGATATACAGTGGAACTGGGGAAAATCCAGAGAAGGATCATGAAACAAATGTTGAGATGATCCTTTTTTATTGGTCCAAGTTGGGTTTGTGTAGACTCTTGCCTCAGTTTTCCCCCAAAGGGTATTATGTTAAGTTGACTTCAAAGGCGAAAGCTTCACGAGTAAAACTAACTAGGGAAAAGGTCAGTCAAAGCTTCCTATAAACTAGATAAAATTGTTGGTGTTAAAGAAAGCTGAGCATCAGAAAGTCTATGAATACTCAAAACATCTTTCTATTTTTGGATTAAATGAGATGCAAGCATGTTGTTTTGATGCAGTTGAGTTTAGTCAATCAAATATTATTTTGTGATATGTTGGAAATAAGAGACCAATCAGGATCTGATCCTGATCAGTCAACATGTGCCTTAACGTATATGAGCCATGTTTTGTGAAACAATCGGGAATCATCTGAACGTAGGCATACACATGAGCATTCTTTGCAAAGACTTCTACTTTAAGTGGGCATAAGAACATAAGAAGTGCCATACTTGGTCAGACCAATGGTCCATCTAGCCCAGCATCCTGTCTCCGACAGTGGCCAATCACGATGGCTTGGGAGAAGCACCCAACAGGTCACAATGGGGAATCCATTCCCTGTTGTTTTCCCCCAGCTCCCGTCATGTACTCTGATCCTGTCTGGCTAATTCCCTCCCGTTGGAGGCCCATCTGTCCCCTGACCTTCCCTCTTTCTGTAGATGTTGTAAGACCTGGTTGTTCCGTCAGGCCTTCAGGGAGGGGTGTGGGGAGGGGGTGTGTGGGGGGGGTTATTTGCCTTAGCTGCTATCAAATTTTATGTGATCATTTTTATATATTGTAGTTTTAGATGGTTTTATTATTGTGCTTTATGTTGTGCGCTGCCCTGAGTTGTCGAAGTGCAGGAGAGTGCGGGATAAAAGATTTTGTAATAAATAAATAAATAAAAAAATAATAGCTGCTAATGGATATATCTTCCAGAAACTTGTCCAAACCTCTTTTAAACTCAGCTATAGTATTGTCCCTTACCACAGCCTCTGGCAGTAGATTCCACAACCCAATTATACGCTGAGTGAAAAAATATTCTCTTTTATTTGTTTTAAACTTGCCACCCGTGAGTTTCATGGAGTGTCCCCTAGTTCTAGTACTAGCTGAGAGGGTAAGTAACTGGTCCTTGTTTAGTTCCACACCACTCATGATTTTATAGACCTCTATTGTATCTCCTCTCAGTTGTCTCTTCTCCAAGCTGAAGAGCCCCAACTAACCAAGCCAAGTACATGCACCTGAGACTTCGCATCCGCCTGAATGTTTGTTTGTCTTCTCCCATGTCTCTCCCGCTGTCCCCTCTCCTTGTCTCCCCCTCCTTGTCTTTTAGATTGTAAGCCACAGGTAGG
>QEPC01010859.1:1002482-1013894 GCA_003113815.1 Sphenodon punctatus
ACCTTGAATAACTTGGTGTCATCTGCAAATCTGATCACCTCACTCTTAACACCCTTTTCCAAATCATTAATGAATACATTAAACAGCACCAGTCCCAATACAGATCCCTGAGGCACACCACTTTTTACATCTCTCCATTGTGAAAACTGACCATTTAGTCCAACCCTTTGCTTTCTATCTTTTAACCAGTTTAAAAGACAGTATATTACTGTCCAATCCTTTGTTCTCTTGATTTCACTGTAATTTTCCTTATTTTTTTTCTCTTCCATTCTTTATGCAAGTTGTTGTACTTGATTTTACATTTTATATTTTAAGTAAAGGTTTAGATAAGTCAAAAGCTATTTGAAATGTTTTCCTTTTGAAAAGAGGAACTGTACCTTGTTATCTCATTTAAACTGAAAAAACAGATGGTGCCACCATTCAGAAATGGCGATAATGGGGACAATGTGACCAGCTTTTTCTGAACCTCCAAATATGTCTAATGAAGTTACAAAAAAGAAACAGAGGGTACGTAACAGTGTACACAGGACTTCTCCCAGCTGCTTCATTTACAAGCATAAACTGCAAGGCTAATGACTTCGCTCTCTTAGGCATTTGTAAGTTTACAGTTGGAAGGTTGGTGTAGGCTTTTATGTACACTCACCAACAGAAGCTGGTTCAAGAAAAGTTATCCTCATAACCACGTTGTCTCTTGACTCTCTCATATGTAGGACCAAGATGGCTACCACATCTACCAAGATGGCTGATGCACGGAAGGGCCATGTGGTTGATCAGGGACACAGGAAAGCTTTTACTATCCAAAGAGTTTGAAAAGATTCACGCTGTTCAGTTTAGAGGAAAATCAAAATTGCTGGCAAATGGGGAATCAGATGACAGTAAGGTGGTGGCAAGGGAGAGATTTTAAAATTGAAGCTGTAGCATATCAAAGAGTCCTTATAATGGGGGGGAGAAGACTCTTTCTTTGAAAATGCATACTCAAGAAACAGATGGGGCTGCAATACAAACAATAAATTGCTCTGATCATTGATGTCTAGAGTGTTGTTGCTGTGCTGGTCCCAGGGTATAAGAGAGTAAAGATATTACCTTAGTTACTTTGTGTGTGTCTCTCAGTAATAATCATTGAGGAAGATAGAATGGTTGAAAAAACAGAGGAAGACTCCATGCTGGTAAGGGGATGAAAGAGGAGAGTGCTAGGCGGCAAGGCTAAGGTGCTGGGAAGGGCAAGGTCCATGGGCTGGTGGGAGTCTAGTTGAGGGAGACTGTTGGGGAATCTTGGACAAGAGTTAGCGCTGAAGCGGCAACTCCTTTTTCCGTGCCACTATTTAATTTCGCCATTTCAGAATTGCCTGTGACTTTCCGCAACTTTTTTGCCGCCATTCTGCTAATTCCGCTGGCATACTGCTAATTCGGAAACTGTCGGAAAAATCTCGGAAACTGTCAGAACAAGCATTGTTCCACTACTTCGCATTCGCAGTGCTGGTGGAAATTGTGGAAGACAGAAACTGTCGCAACTCCTATTTTCGCAACCGGCAGAAGAAGCAGAATGAAAGTAGCGGACTGAAAGTAGCAGAATGGTGGAAGTAGCAGAATGAAAATAGCAGAATGGTGGAAATAGCAGAATGAAAGTAGCGGAATGACGTAGGTAGTGGAATGAAAGTAGCAGAATGGCAGAAGTAGTGGAAGGAAAGTAGCAGAATGAACGTGTCTATCATACCATGCGCTCATTGCAGAAAAGCTTTTTCCGTTGGAAAAAGTTACCACAGCAACTTTCTGTTTCAGCCCTAGTGTGAACTAGAGAGCTGCCTTTATGTCACTGACGGGACTGGGTGAAGAGACCTTAGACATGGAGAACTTAACTTGGAATGAGGGACTGTAGAGACCAGAGGCTGAGAGAGACTGTGTGAATTAAAGCCACTGACTGAAGTGAGTGTCTGTCTGGTGCCTGGGTTTTGAGTTTTTTTGGGGTGGGGACTTGGGAGATGGGGTGGAAACTGAGGCACAGAACTGTGCGGAGTCGCAACTTTGGTGTGAAGCTGTTCCAAGAACTCTTGGGTCACATCTGTCCTGTAGAGTTCTCCATGGGTGGAAATCCATGGGTTTAGGGGGGCCCAGCAGGCCCTCACTCACAAGAAGAGACATTATTAGGTACTATAGTCACAGTGGGATACTTCCTGTAAAGGGGGAGCACGGGAGGCACCTCTATACCTGGATCATGCTTATAAATGATCAGACCTCCCTTGAGTGCTGCTGACCATGTGCAAGTGCGGCTGTGCTGGATTCTGAGGGAGGGCAAGTGGTTACATGTGCAAGTGAGGATGGGTGATGGACACCAGTGCTTCTTGTGGGAATGAGGACTTGAATTCCACTTTGGTGCACAACTTACACATACGTGTAGCGGGGTGAGCTGGAGAGCCTCATCTACACAAAAAGTCTGATTGCCCTGATTACCCAAGACTTGGTTAAGGGGCTGAGTAGCTCAAGTGGGACTACTAGAGCTAATTGGGGCAGATAGGTGATTTGTCAACAGCTGGCCAGGCGACCAGAAGCCTTGACTATTTAAGGCAGGGCTGGAAACCTACCGGAATAGAGAGATTCACAAGGGAATCCTGGCAGAGGAAATCTGTTTCTTGAAGCTGGAGTGAAGATCAGGCCTTTTCGGACTGGAAGCTCAGAGTGTGTTGGTCTATTGGCTGTGGGTCTCCCTTATGCTTCCAATAAATTGAATTTGGGGAACAGAAGGCCTGTGTAAGGATTTTATTTGGGTCCTAATCCTGCATCAGTCTACCGTGCAAAAGACTACTTGATAACCATGCATAACCCCCTTGCCCACATGGATGAATGAGGATTGTGCCCTGATTTTTTATTTATTTATTTATTTTTGTCAAAAAGTGAGGGGCCATAGCTTCTATCCCTTCCCAGTTTCAGGGTCCTGGAACACCACAGAAGAGGGGATATATACCATGCTATATTTTTTATCCATTAGTTCCTTTCTTTAAAGTGGCTTACCTTTGTTAGAAACAGCTTTGTTCTCTTCTGCCTTCTTTTACTTTATAATATTTTTGAAAAAAATATTCTGACAAACGTGACTCTCTTACAAATATTGATGCAGTTAACTGAAATGCATCTCGTGTTTAAAAGGTTCTAGAAAGGGTTCCTTCCCCCTATCCCTTCCTTGAAAACAGTTGAATTATACAAAGCTATTGTCCTCTTGAAGGTTCGTTCTATAATTCCTGCATCCAAAAATGTGTCTATCTTTGCATGCCTGGTCCCACCCCGAACTCTTTTTTTATTTTGCATCATGTGAAAGTTTTCTAGTTGAGTTTTCAGTATCGTTTACTTGAAGAATTCTCCCAGGCCATCTTGATGAAGATCACTCCTGCCTTGAAAGTCACCTGGGCTTTTCCCTCTTTGCTCCAAGCCATGAATCTTCAGATCCTCTCATTGTTTCTGATCTTCCTGTGGGGAATTCTTAGTCGTTTTTCTATAGGTATGTTTCCACTTTGTTTCATATTAAAAAAAAAAGGAAGGAAAGTTTCAGTTCTGCTGGAGTTTTTCCAGTTCAAGACATCATTCTGCTTGTGTTGCTTCTACCCCCTAAAGCTTCCCAGTTTTCAGGTGGCCTCGGAATAAAGAAGAATCTCTTTACTGTAACAATAGAAAAAGGAGGACAAGGAGAAGAATGCATCTGTCATTTGTGGCACTTCCTTGTTTGAAGCTCACAGGTGATTCTGGGGAAAACAATTGTCAGCAAATCACTTGAAGAGAACAGGAAAGCAGGCAGCGCATGTTACAACAACAAAACAATTCATGCCATTATGCAGATCTTTGCAGTGACACACGACCCACACGGTGTGTTTAAATTAGACGTGTCCACACATGCCCCCACCCCACCCGCATCCAAATGCTCATGTGACGGTGGTGCGTGGGGAGGCGCACTCCCATGAGTGCCCCGTGCGGGTCTCAGTGGACAGGGCAGCCATGCTGGGAGGCGCCCATGTGAAGCCCTTGCCCCGCACATCACGCGTATGGGCACCCAGCAGCCATGCCGCTCAGAGGACAAGGTCGGACCCACTCTCGAGCGCAGCTCATTTAAAAACATGCACCATTTGTGTGCGTGGCCCAGAACAATAGACCTAAAATTAAAGTGTTAATAGCACAAGGAAGAATTAGTTTTTCCTGTGGTCAGTGATATTGTAAAGTAGGGGTAGGGAACTTTTTCCCTCCCAGGGGCTATTTTGAAAATGAGTACAAGCTCTGAGAGCCACTTAAAAGTTGGGGGTGGGGATGCTTAAGGAGTATGGTAAAGAAAAGGAGGGTCCAGCTCATGGATCAGTGTCATGGATCTCTACCCTATCTTTGTGTGCATGACCCCATTGCTGCTCCGTTACCATGAGCTCAGTTTTTCAGTGCTTGGGGGTAGGAACTGGATCCAAGGGCCAGATCCAGAAACTGGAAAATGGGACACATAAAAATATGCTAGGGGCCACTTAAAAACAAGCTGAGGGGGTCACATTTGGCTTGCAGGCCTGAGCTTCCCCATCGCTGTTGTAAGGTAAGAGTGGTGAGCTGTAGCAGGGTGAGTTAGTGCGCGCTGGGAATCCTCTTGCCCTTAAGGGCCTTAATTAACTGGAGCTCAGGTGACATAATCAAGACTGCTTGGGAGAGGGCTCTGAAGGTCAGGTAACCAGGGCTGGGCTGGTGGGAGTCTAGTTGAGGGAGACTGCCGGGTTCTATTAAATGTGTTGTATACGGAGTCTTTGGGCGAGGTCGTGAGAGGATTCGGAATGCAGCGTCATCAATACGCTGATGACACCCAGCTCTACCTCTCATTTTCAGCAGACTCAAGCCCGGAAGTCTCGCTGCTTACTCGGTGTGTAACAGCTGTGGGGGACTGGATGAGGGCGAGTCGCCTGAAGTTGAATCCCAACACGACGGAGGTGATGCTGGTGAGGTGGGCCGAGGGAGTGGAGGCCCCTATCATTGATGGGGTTTGCCCTGCTTCAGTTCCTCAGGCTGGCTATGCTCCTCAACTCGCAGCTCCACATGGATGCCCAAATGGTGGCTGTGGCGAGGAGTCCATTTTGTAAATTGCATTTGGTATGGGTGTTACAGTCATATATCGCAGACTGTGACCATGCCACCATCATCCATGCCTTCATCACCTTGAGGCTTGATTACTGCAACACGCTCTACATAGGGCTACCCCTGACGGGGGTTCGGAGGCTGCAGCTGGTGCAGAATGCGGTGGCCCGCCTCCTTACGGGGACGGCCCACCGGGAGCATATAACTCTGGTGCTCCGTCACTGCACTGGCTGCCTATAGCCTTCCGGGCCTGATTCAAGCTGTTGGTGCTGACCTATAAAATCCTACACAGCCTGGGTCCACCTACCTCCGAGACCGCCTCACCCCTCCCCTGGGTTTTGGAGCAGCCTCTGCAGTCAGCCAGGGGTGCTCTTTTGGAGGTCCCTCTTGTTCGGCAGGGGGCCACACTGGAGAGGGACTTCTCGGTCCCTGCACCTCATTTGTGGAATTCTCTCCCAGCGGAGGCCCAGTGGGCCCTGGACCTCCCTTCCTTCAGGCATCAATGTCAAACTTGGTTGTTCCGCCGGGCTTTTGGTGGGGAGGAGATGGGTAGATGGAGGGTTGGGGTGGTGGGTTATTTAAGACCTGTAGGAAGTTTTGTTTTAATTGTATTTGTATTTATATTTATATCTTATGTTTTATATTGTACGCTGAGGGGGCAGGATATTAGATTTTTGAATAAATAAATTAAATAAATAAATCCTGGACAAGAGTGTGAACTGTAGAGAGCTGCCTGAATATCGCTGAATGGTCTGGTAGGAGACCATGGACATGGAGAACTTGAACTCGGAGTGAGGGAGAGACTGTGTGAAATAACACCACCTCCTGAGGTGAGTGTCTGTCTGGTGCATGGGTTTTTGGGGGTGGGGTGGGCTGGAAACTGAGGCACAGAACTGTGCAGAGTTGTGACTTTGGTGTGAACCTGTTCCAAGAACTCGGACCTGCCCTGTAAAGTTCTCCATGGGTGAATCCATGGGGTCAGTGCCCAGCAGGCCTGCTGGAGAGATCTGGTTGGCCCCGGCATCCCTGGCGACCCTGCCCTCTCAGCCTGACCCATAGCAGGGAAAAGGTTCCCCACCCCTGTGTAAAGCAGTTAACCTTTGCAAAAATGACACTTCACTGTCATATAGCAGAATATTTATTTATTTATTTATTTATTACATTTATTAGCCGCCCCCCTCATGCCCATGGCATCTCGGGGCGGCTTACAGCACAAGATAACAACAATTTAAAACAACAATCAGTACCACGGTTAAAACATCTAAAAATCACCTAGATTCGAGGGTGTGTGGGGGTGGAGGGGGTGAAGGGAGTTAACTGATTTTCTAGAAATGGACTATAAACAGAAAAGTAACTTTTTACATGTATGGTTTAAGCAAGGACTAACAATATACATATTTCTGTTCTGATTGGATTCTGGCAATTTCTAAACCTAATGCGGAAAGCTACATTGTAGTAATAACAAATTCCTAGGAGGAATGCTACCCTGTTCCTAGACTTTTGTTCCCTAGCCCTGTTGTTCCGAATGGACAAGTCAGACCCCAAAGTGGTGGTTTTATTAGGTCTTACAATCCTTAGCAAGTTCACCCTCATGACAACCTGTTGTGGGTTCTTGCTAAGAGGAATTTTAGAATTCTGATCAAGTTTGGAACTCCCAGGTTTATGTCTAACACCTTACCCGCTAGCCTACATGGACTCAACAAATAGCTCATGGACCACCAGGGGAACTGGCTGTTGCCGCACAAGGTGGATGTCTGTTCCCTGTGGATGCCACAGAAGGGGAAGGGATGGGCTGAGGGACCACATTGGGCTTATACCACAATATACACTTGTGGATTTTGGGTCCTGGAGCCACAATTATGTGTCTCATTTAGTCATCTTCCAACTCTCCCCACCACCTTCCCTCCAGAGATTGCTGTGATTGGGATGGACACCCACTTTACCGTAGCTGTGCCTGGAAAACTAAGTAGGCAGAGGAGGTTGCTAATGGCAAAGGCAAAAACAAATAACACGGTAGCCACCCATGAGTGGTTGTTCATGTAGTTATTTTTTATTATTATTATTATTATTATTAAGCATTTATATAGCACAAGCAATGTACCTGGCACTTTATAATTGCAAGAAAGAGACACGGTCCCTGCCCCAGCAGGTTTACAATCTGAGAGAGACAGGGGGGCTGGGGAGACAAAGATTGGGGGAAACAGATGATGAGACAAGGATACATACATGAACTTGTGAGGTCTCAGGTGCACGTGCTTGGCTTAGTTACAAAGGTGTAGTTACTCACCTTTACTCAAAGGTGTAGTTGTTTATTTGGTTTGTAACTCACCTGGACATGTGTTCCCCATCAGCTGCCCATGAATGTCGGCCTGCGACGGAACACGGGGAACGCTGTATATGGGGCTAATGTGCACTTGCATGTTAGTGCGCCATTTTCTGGTGGGGAAGCAACGGCAGTGATAGCAGCGTTTGGAGAGCTGGCTTGGAGCGCGTTATGCTCACCCACATCCAGGGACCCATGTTTGCTGTTGCTTTCCCCATTGCTGCCGATGAGGAAAACGCAATGAACATAGGTCTCTGCCCACATGCCATTTGTTAGCTTTAGGTACTCATGGGATGTGGACGAGTGTAACACCACACTCATAATTCACAATCATGGCTATCGTGTTGTTCATTAATGGTGGGGCCGATTCCATGCCCTGTAAGCAACCGCCACATGTGCGCAAATTGCATGCATGTCTACTGAGAACACATTGTGCCACATGGAAACCACGTGAATCCCATGCAGAGCCTGCTTGGATTGCGGCCATTGACAACAGTCTCCTCTCACCAATCACCATGGATTTGCCATGTGACAGAATTACTTTATTTTATTTATTTTATCAAATTTCTACCCCGCCACTCCTAAAACAGATCGGGGCGGCTTTAAATCTATGGTGAATTGTCACCCAGTGCTTTGTACAGCAGTCTCACAAGTGTTCGCACAAGTGTTCTCACAACAGTATCAGATAACAGTATCCTTCCACAGGTATCTCTTGATTTTCTTTCATGCCATGCCCTTCAGATGGGACACCCTTCTTGGATTTGCTCAGAAAGCCACTTTTGTTTGTGGTGTAAGATTCAGCGTTCACACACACTGATGACATTTCTATCCCAGAGTGCACTTTCAGTGTCCAGACGCAACGATAAATCCATGGAAAATCCATTGTGTGTTGAAATCGCTGACATCCTCCTGATTGCTTAGCTGCTCCTATCGATGCTCATCCTGTTGTATGTTCCAGCTGTTACCCCAAAGTCTCTTTCCAACACCAGATGTTGCCTCAATATGTTTTTATGGGCTCTTGAATTACCACACACTAGACGTGCATGTGCATATGCATATGCATAAATATAACAGCGGCTATGAGTCAGTGGTGGCTACTTGTTATCACCTCCTGAGATTTTTCAGATCCCAATCCATGATAAAGCAACGTTGGCACAAACCGATGTAACAACTGAATGTGTGGTTAACCCAGTAAAAGGAGTAGTTCGTGATACTTCTGATAATGCCCCTTGTGTCAGTCTTCTGGAGATGTTTGCATGCTCATTGTTCCCTTGCAAGCATTTTTGTCGTCATCACACATGGTATTATTTTTAGAAATTAGGCGACACTGTTTGCTCCATTATCCTTTTGAGCTGCTCAGCTTAACAGGTTGTCTCCAAATCCTTTGGAAGCGTAGCTCAGAGGCTGATCCAGCCAAATTATGCTGGCAGTGGCTTCCCTCTGACTCGGTGGGGCTTCTGTAGTGCAGGAGCAAGAGCCAAGCATCTCTTCTCCTGGCTTGGGACCAAGATGCCTAGTATCCTGAGGACTTTACCAATCCAGTAGAATAATCAGTGCAGCCCACATTCGACCAACTGCCACCCCCAGACAGATGGCTCTGTTTTTTACATATTACTTTATAAGGTTAGGATAGGGCACAAACACTCCCCCACCCCTACTGAATAATTTTGGTACTTGTATAATTTAAAACAACAACCCCCGTTGCTGCGGAGATGGCTAATTTATTGCAAACTAGCCAACTTAATGAATCAGATGGAGCTGAACCAGGGAAGAGGCGACTCCTTTCCTTCATTACATCCTGCACTTCGTAAGAGCGCTGGGATGCAGCAATGTTGAGAGTTTGGAAGTCCTTCCTGGGAAACCTAACAGATGGAGAGCAGCCTCGGGCTGGTTTATTCATTTTATTGTATAAGGCAAAGGTGGGGAATTGAATTGCTGCCCACAGGGGCATAGCTATAATAGACTGGTCCAGGACCTACATGCCTGTGTGGCCCACACGTATGTGGGGTCGGATGGGATGGAGTGCCCCAGCAGGGGGCCCATTCCAACCTAGCTTTGCCCCTGCCAAATCTGTCTTGCAGCAGTTTTTTATTTGGCCCCTTTCAAATTCCAATTCCTGGATCTGGCCCAGAGATCCAGCCCCTATTCTCGAGACCTAAAAGTGTGCGCTCAGGGGAAGGGGGTGGGAGATGAAGGCATTATCTGGGCTCTCTTCTTTCTTCCCTGAACCTGAGCACACCCCTTGAGTGCCCTTCCCTCCAACTCCTCTCTTGCCCATGGAACTTGTACTAATTTTCAAAGTGGCTCTGAACAGAATGAGGAAAAAAGAATATTTGTGCCTGTACTAATACTTCTTATAGAAATAAGTGTTGGGCCATGTGACACCCACCTCCCTTGTACCACCCCCCCCCAAGCACTCTGGGTTCAAAGGCGGGCTCCCTCACCCTTCCTCTGGGTGGAGGCTTGAGAGGGGTGAGATGGATCACTCCCACCTCTATTGGCAGCCTTCTGCCCCTTAAGCTCCCTGACCACTTTAATACCTGCAGAGGCTGGGGCTATTATTTATTTATTTATTTATTTATTTTATTTATGCATTTACTACCCTGGTCCTCTCACCTGATGGTGACTCAGGGTGGCTTCCAACATATCCTGCCTGCCTACTACAGGTTTTCCCAGCAGCCTGACCATACCTCAGAGCTGGGGACAGTGCCTAGCTCTGTGTAGCCGGTAGGGGTGGGAATACCAGTTCTCCCGGTATCCGATATTGCCGGTTTTATGCAATACCGGATCTAATCTGGTAATCCGGTAATACCAGCATATCGGCACACCGGATCTTTTTAATGGTGCCGGGTTACCGGATTTTTAAAATTGCTGAAGGTGGCAGTTGGCACCTTTTTGTTATGCAAGAGTTTGTTTGTCCCTCCTTGCCCCCTCACTGAGGTGCAAATGGTTACATTTTGCGCCTTTTTTTAACATGCCTTGGATTGGTTGACTTTTTTGAATTCAAAAAAGTCATCCAATCCTGAAGGTTTCCTTCGAGGTATGAGCACTTGACTGGCTGCTGGTGCTGGCCAATAATCTTGGTTTTTGTCTTTCTTTCTGCGGGACCTTCTGGAGCTTGTGCTTGGCCATCCATTTTACAGCAGGCTTGGAGACTGAAAGGATCCACAGACTGCTGGAGGCGTGCATGCGTGCGACTGTTGGTAAGTTTGGGGTTCCCTCTTCTGTAGTACTAGTAGAGGATCCCCTTGGTGCCCTTAGCAAGGGGGATGGGGAGGGTAGTACCTGGGCACTGGGTACCCCTAGACTTAGGGATAGCATGTTTGTGTATGGGGGGGTGATTTTAGCCTGCAGGATATGTACTGTGTGGGGGCTGGGCAGCATGGTGTGCAAACTGGGCATGCCATGATGAGAGTTTCCACTGACACAGGGGGTGGGGAATGGTGGCCTTGCCACCATGGTGTGTGTGTTTGTCTCTAGCCCTCTCTTGTTTTGGGGTGTGGGGGTGCCCACTGCCCTGTTTGTGGTGGGGCAGCACTATGGCTGCTTGTGGTGTGCAGCACTATGGCTGTCTTGTCTGTGGATTTTTGGAGCTGAGCCAGTGGGGGATGGGATGTGAGAAAGCTGGCTGCCTGACTGTGCCTGCTTGTTTTGGGGTGCGGGGGGTGCCCACCGGCTTGTGTGTTCTGTGGTGGGTGGCATGCTTTTTGGAAGCTGCGCCAGTGTGGGTTGGAGAGAAAGGTGGCTTGCTGTGTGCTTGCTTGTGTTGTTCAATTGTGTTAACTTGTTTTGGTGTGTGGGGGGTGCCCACTGCGGTGCCCACTGGCCTGTGTGTTCTGTGGTGGGTGGCATGCTTTTTGGAAACTGTGCCAGTGTGGGAGAAAGGTGGCTTTCTGTGTGCTTGCTTGTGTTGTTCAATTGTGTTAACTTGTTTTGGGGTGTGTGGGGTGCCCACTGCGGTGCCCACTGGCCTGTGTGTTCTGTGGTGGGTGGCATGCTTTTTGGAA
>QEPC01010859.1:1015500-1233804 GCA_003113815.1 Sphenodon punctatus
CCCCCACGATAGTTGACCCTAGCTCTAGCCCACACCCTAGTCCCCCCTTAGTTAACCCCCTACAGTTCCGCCCCCACAAGTTAAACAAACCCACACACCTGTTGCCGGTGGTTCTTTCTTAGTTCCACAGCTTAAAGATGAGCGGCCGTGGAACTAAGAAACTGACCATGAGTAGCAGTGCCAGAAGAGGCAAGAAGCCTCTTCCTCTTAGGCAGCTTACTCTGACTGGCACAGGGACACCGGAAGTAAGGCCACCTGTGGCCTCTTCCTCCAGCACACCAGCTTCAAGTGCGCCCAAGATTAAGGTCTCTGGACATACCTTGAAGCCACTGCAGAGGCTGGGATTGGAGGATGTTGCTTCCTCCTCCTAGTCGCTGCCTAGCAGTAAGAAGGGGGCTCCTTCTTCCTCTGCTAGTGCAGTGGACCATCTGCTGGCTACCTCCTCTGCTGCTGCTCCTGCTCCTAGTGTGCAGCTGTCCTCTGCGCATGCTCTCACACTCATTCAGTCACCTGCTTCCCGGGCCATGTCCTCCTCTGACATGCACTCTAGCGTGCCTGCAACCCCGCCCTCTCCCCCTGCCAACACGCACCCTAATGTGCCCGCGTCTCCTCTGGCCCCACCCTCCACACCCACACATGCTGTGCCTGCTGCCACTGCCCCTTCTGCAAGTGTTGCACTGAGCACTGCCTTTGCGAGGTCTACTCCCAGTCGTGCTGCTCCTGCCCTCCCAGGAACAACCACAAAGAAGATCACATCCTGGGTGTGGTCTCATTTCGACATCTGGGAGGAAGACCATGCAAAGGCAGTGTGTGCATACTTCCATGCCAAGGTCAGTCGCAGTGGCTCCGAGCCAATGAAATGGGGCACCTCTGGCCTTAGAAATCACTTGGAACAGCACCACGGGCACCTCTGTGATCTCAAGGGGTCCTGTTACAAGCGACCGCGTGGGGAGGTGGCAGTTGTAGAGGTTGTGGGTGATAGTTCCCCAGAGGAGGAGAAGCCCTCTTCCACTCCCACTGCAACTGCTACCACTGGGCCATCTCGTGACGGTGCTGAAACCACCCCCCGGCCCCAGAAGAGGCAGAGGAAGAGTGCTAGCCACTATCCCAGCCCACTGCTTCCCTGTCATTGTCCTCCCAGCAGACTGTAACTGCACTCTGGGAAAGGAGGCAGCCGTTTGCACCCAGACACCCCCAGGCTGTGACCATCACCAAGACAATCACGGAAGTCATTGCCCTGGATGAGCGGCCATTCAACCTTGTTGAGGGTGTAGGTTTCAAGCGGCTCTTGAATTTGCTAGAGCCATGGTACAGTGTCCCTTGTCGCAAAACCTTCCACTCGAAGGTTATCCTGTCTCTGTATGGGAGGGTGAAGTCCCAGATCCTTGTGGAGTTCTCACGCGCGGAGGGGGCCATGGTACATTTTACCAAAGACCTGTGGACTAGCCAGAGTGCAGTCCATGCCTATATGTTGTTGACTGCACACTGGTGCAGATGTCACCAGTTGCTGTCACCAGCGCAGCGAGGAGCACCAGCAGCAGAACTGGAGGAGTGGTGACCTCTGGAAAGACACTATGGGCATTGCTTCATGGCCAGATGTTTGACAGGGAGCACAAATCAGACCAAATCCTTGAGGTGATAAACTCCATGCTGGGTAGGTGGACCCACGCTGAGGGTTCTAGCTTTGAGGTCGGTTACTTTGTAACTGATAATGCCCATAATATGGTTGCAGCTGTCACTTGTGGTGGCTACACCCACATTCGCTACGGTGCGAACATTCTGAATCTGGTGGTTCAGAATGCCATCACTGGGACCGAGGCCATGAGAGCCATCCTTGGAACTGCCAGGAAGATTGCCAGTTTCTTCCACCAGTCAGTTTCAGCCAGCCGGGCGCTGCGAGAGAAGCAGGAGGAGTTGGGCTCCCCTCTTCACCGGCTGATTCAGGATGTAGTTACAAGGTGGAACTCCACCTTTTTTATGCTGCAACGACTCCTGGAGCAGAAGGAGGTCCTGCATGCCCTATGCTTGTCACGGAGCATTGGGGCAACACTTCTGTCTGGGTGTTACTGATGAGCCTCTGAAGAGAAAGGGTCCCTGTGTGTCTCTGTAGCCTAGCTTGTGAATTTGAAATAAAAATCATTCCACACCCTGGAGTCTGACTGTGTCTGTCTAGGCCTAGAGAACTCCTGCAATGACACTGGACTCAGGAATGGTGGAAGAATAATTGAATATGCTACACTGCCAGCAGTGCATTGCATGACGCATTGCTGCCTTTTGACATCATTTGGTGTTCTTCAGATCCT
This sequence comes from Sphenodon punctatus, assembly GCA_003113815.1. Lineage (NCBI taxonomy): Eukaryota > Metazoa > Chordata > Lepidosauria > Sphenodontia > Sphenodontidae > Sphenodon > Sphenodon punctatus. Next base: position 1,017,804 of record QEPC01010859.1, read on the forward strand.
ATGATGCCATTAGGCATCTCTGTGTCTGTAGCCTTGCCTAATGCCTACCATGGAAAACAACTGGCATTCCAGAGGAGATTAAACCAAGGGCACTCCAGTACATTAGGTGAGTGATGACATGGGGTGTTTGGATGGGGTTACTCTTGGGAGAGGGTTACCCCACATCCCATATGCGTGCATGCATACAACACACACACAAACACTCCAAATTTGCCCTCCCCCCCACCAAGTGGACTCAGGTGTGAATGGAGAAGTAACCTAACCGCTGACCAGGTCTAGGACTAGGCCTTTGGGCTGAACCCTGTGACCCAGTGGACTCAGGTGTGAATGGAGAAGTAACCGCTGACCAGGTCTAGGACTAGGCCTTTGGGCTGAACCCTGTGACCCAGTGGACTCAGGTGTGAATGAATTAAATAACCTTTCCTTTTCCCTTCCATGGAAATGAGCCCTTATGTAAGAGGACCCCTTAATAAATCTTACCTGTGTGAGTGTATCTGTGTGAATTGAGAAATGGGGGGTAGTGGTTCAAAGGATACTCCCATCACCCCACCAAAAGGTACAAATAAAGAAGACTACTCATGGCCAAGGAGGGACCGAAAATCAAGGATTCGGAGGTTCCGGATAAAGGTAGGCGATGGCAACGTTATCTCTTTTGGGGGTCTGGTTTGGGGAAAAACAAAAATAACAGTCCTGCAATGTTGTAACCTTCAACTCTGAACTGCAATTGCTGGGCTGCTGGTTTCAGCCCTGCAGTTGCTGTGATAGAATCAATCTTATTTGTGATTGATTTCATTCTGAGTGACAGTGCTGTGGAAAAAAAGTGAAAAACCCTATTGTCAAATAAAAATATTAGTAGTGTGGCCGTTTTGGCCGGCCTGTGCGGGCTACTGGCTGGGCACAAAGTGTAGTCTAGTAGTCTGTCTAAGTTACTGGCAGTTGCTGTGATAGTGATCATTGATTGTATTGACTATCTGATTTCTGAGTGACAGCACTGTGGGGAAAAAACCCTAATGCTTAAAAAAAATAATGTTGTGGCCGTTGGGGGCTACTGGTGGCCGTGGGGACTGTGGGCACAAAGTGTAGTGTACATACTGGGCTGGCAGCTCCTGTGTGATGGCCTGATGACAGTGACTTTGACTTCAGTGCCACTGCTGTGGACAAAAAACCCTATTTTTCTTTTAAAGATAAAAATGGTAGTTGGTCGTGGGGGCTAATGGGGGCTGTGGGGGCTACTGGGCACAAAGTGTAGTCTGGTGGTACTGGTTGGTTAGCTTCATAGCTTGGCAGTTAGATTCACTTGTGGTTTTTTTACTTTTTTTTTTGTAACTGAATTGCAATTTACAGGTAGTTTTGGTTTTACTTTTGTCTCCCATTGATTTCAATGGCAAAAGCTGCCCATTGATTTCAATGGGAAAAGATCCAGTACAGGTATACCGGATCTAATCCAGTAATCCGGTATTCAGAGATCCAGTATCCAGTAAAACCGGTAACCGATATTTCCCACCAAGTCCCACCCCTAGTACGCCGGGGAAAACTATATGGTCAGCCACCTTCCCCAGATTCTCTGTTGTTCCGCTCTTCTCTGCTCTGGCCAACCAGTGAGTTAAATACCCACACCGGGCCTGGCCTTCCTGGGTGCTCAGTGGTGATGTCACTGACAGTGTGCTGGGCTGCCGTTGCGCTGTCAGTGAAGCCAGTGGAAGCATCGCTCTCGTCTCTGCCTCTCTATCCAGCTGCATCTCAGGGCCACATCTCTGCTTGATCTGGGCCTGGCCTGGTAAGTAGCCGAGACCCCCATCTTCTCCTGCTTCGGGGTCCTGTTGGGATCCGGTGGGGCCACCCTGTCTCATTGAGTTTAAGCAACACACACACCCTTTCAATTTTAATGGATAGTTCTGTTTAAAAATAGATGGGGTGATACAGTTCATGATACTTAATACTACATTTTACATGTCCTTGACAGTCCTGGAAACACTATTTCTAAAAGGAATAATTAAGATATTACTAATTACTGGTTACTTTAATAATTTTAGCATGTGTGATTCACAGTGATGCCTTTCAGGGAATTGGAATATTACAACTGAGAAAGTTAAGCTGAGAGGCTCTGAAGTTAAAGACACTTGTGAATTAAAATTTCCCTAGATGCCTCTAACTAACCTTTATAAAAGATTATCCGAACATAATGGGCGAGCAGAGCTGAAACTCACATCTTCACAGTCCTGGGCAGACTTCTCAATTGCTTCCCCACGAAGAATGCAGTGTGGATTGGAGAGGCTTGGCATACATACGCTAAAAGATATCCTTACCCCTGATTGGCTCGTTCTGAATCTGCATGCCAATTGGTTGCCTTGGCCCATAAAGGGCCACAACAGGATGTAGGAAGAGATGTCAGAAAAAGCTCTCCATGCCCCTGCCTTGCTCTGCTTGGCTATTCAGCTGTGACCTGGCATTGGGCCTTGGCTTCTGGCTTCATCCCTGAAATGTGGCTTCAGTTGTTGGCTTTCTGACACCCTGGTTCCTGATTCCTCTCGTCTGTTCAACTTGGTGTTGGCCTATAGGTGTCTGTCTCAGCTCAGGCCATCTCCTGAGAAATATATTTTCACAGTTCACTCTAAGAAGAATTGCAAATGTCCCTAAAAATACAGTAACTATTCTCCCACTAAAGGGTATGGCCCCCAACTCAAGAAACCACTTTTGTCCTTGTATGCTTAAAACTGGGCATATGTTTGAACGGTGTATTCCTGAACTGTGGACTTATATTAATTACTTACAATAACTAGCCCAGGTCCTGAGCCAATTCTTTTTGAAGCCACTGGAAAAACTTAGGCTTTGGAGTAGAGAGTAGACCCTTAGAGTTTTGAAAATGGGACATTCCTAAAATAGAACTGTAGCAGATAGGGGCATGACAGTGTGGTGACTATTGTCAGGATGGGTTCAGTCACACAATAACTCAATGGGAATTAGCATACTAGTACTTTATTTATACATACACAACACAGTCTGTTTCCAGGCCAGGCACCAAAACTCACGGCAGTCTCCACACAGCATTCTCAGTGCATCTCAGTATCTCAGCCTCTATCTCAGTAGCTTCAGGCCTAGCCAGGTCGCAGTTCTCTGGCTTGCTTACTCACACATCCTTCCTTCTCTCTCTCTCTGTGTTCAGGATCCTCCGTGCCTTCTGTTAGAGGTATATCCTCTTTGGCTTCCAGATGGCTTCTCCTAGCACCTCGGGTTAGCTCCTCCATAGCCTTCCAATAGAAATGCTCTCTCTTTGGCATCCAAATGGTTTCTGACCTCCACTTCCTACTTTTATGCTCAAGAGCGGGGGTGGCTTTGGCTCCACTCTAGTCCTCTTAAAGGCACAGCAGCCTTAACATGCTGCTCCCTGCTACAAAAAACTATGGACGCATAATGTCTCAGCATAAGGAAAGCACTAATAGTGTCAATTGCAAAAGAATGAATAGTGCCACCAATGGTGTGAGACTTTCAGTCAGGATAAAAACATTGGTTTATTTAGCAGTGCCAGACCTAGCAAAATTGGAGCCCTGTGCAAGATGGTGGTGTGGGCCCTTTCCTAGCATAGGACGTACCCTGGGTGTTAACAAATGTGACGGTAGCCTGCTGGGGCCTGTACAGCTGAAACAAAAAACCTCTTTGAGTGCTGTTCCTGATGGAAACAGCTCTTTCACCTTTATTCGCACAAGAAGGAAATCTACCGGTATTTTTGACATTATGGTAATTTTCAATAAATTCCGGTATTGGTATTTTTCAGTAATTTCTGGTCTTATTGGTAATACCAGAAATTATGGATAATTACTAGGAATCACCAGAAATTACTGAAAAATGACAGGAGATCATGGGCGCCGATACTGATGGGACCAGAAGTGCAGAAGCAGTAAATAGTACAGACAAATAGTTGAAAGCGCTCCTGAAAGGTTGGTATTTCCCGATGGAATGAGAGCACTCGCTCTCGCTTCAGGCCTAGTGCCTTGCAGGCCATGGTCACGTTTGTTGGAGACCTGCCAGATGTTTGTCTGTAATTTCTTCTGGGTGAGGTTGTGGCTAGCCTGGCGTGTGATCCTGGAGACCTATGAGCTGGGGCTACAATCCGCCCGATCAGGCTGGAGTGGGCTATAACATTTGCTGTGGCTGGCATGGATCAGGTTTTCCATGGCTGACTGCCATGGCAGTCCTCATAGGTCACCATGGCTATCCATCTGGTGGGAGGCGGGGCTCTTGGGGCGGGGCTAGCCAGCCACGTTTGTGTGGCTCTCTGTCCTTCCTGGCAGCCCGGCCACTAGCATGCCTGTTGGCTGACCAGATCCAATCCTGACAGTGTTGCCAGTGGCTTCTTGGTCTGGATCGTGTTGTGATGGCAGCACTCTGCCGTCTCTTCTTTTAACACACCCGACTCACTTTATACAAAAAGGAAAGGGTTACCATAATTACCGATATTCAGTAAAACATAACATCCCCTTCAGGGGCTGGATCGCCCTAAATTGCAGGACTTTTAGACCCATATGTTAGGCATATGTTGTTGTTTCTTGTTTACGCATGAGCCCTATGTATTGGGGGTGTGGGGCTTGTGAATTGCGCAGGCCTTCTGTGGCAGGGTAGAGTTCCTGCAGGCTACTGGCCCTTAGCTCCGGCCCAGGCCCAGGTGCTAGCAGGGCTGTAGGCGCTGCTAGGAGAGCAGTATAACACCTAATTGGCAAGCAGCTGTGTTAGGAGGTGGCGCTAGTCAGCTCAGGAGAGCAAAGCCTGGACCTAGTTCAGTGCTGGGGAGACAGCAGGACTGCTGCAGGGAGCCTGTGAGGGTCTGGTAATCTCAGAGGGGATTGTATGAGCTGGAGGCCTGCAGGGTTTCAGGGGAGACCCTAACCAACAAGCTTGGTGAGCCAGTGAGAGATTACAAACTGTGTGCAAAAGCCAGAGGAGGTATATAGACTATTTGGTAGGACTGGGACTCTACGCAAAATTTCGGTTTCGGTTACTTTTGGTTTCCGTTCTCATGTATTTCAGTTCTTGTTTCGGTATCGGTTACTTTCTGTTTCAGTTCTCATGTATTTTGATTCTTGTTTTGGTATTGGTTGTTTTGGATCTTTTGCACTGATTTTTGTTTTGGATTTTTAACATTGCGGTTTGTTTGCCATTATCAGGTACTTTCAATTCTATCTGAAACTGAAATTCCCATCCCTATTATTTGGGAATGCTGGAGAGGGCAGCAGCTGAGAAGGGAGTTCTGCCCATAGATCTGATACAGAGACTGGGTTGTAAAGACTGTATACGCCAGTGTAAGGTGGAGAGGAGACTGTATAATAAGAAACTGTATAGTGACTTAAAGAGACTTATTGAAGGCTAATTCCATAAAGAGACAATTGAGTGAGGGGATTACCCAGAGCGGCTGAGAAAGTTTTGGCCCCAATCCTGCCAGGACTTATTGTGAGACAGCCTGCTCTCCTACACCCACCATAAGCTAGGGTTCTTCACCACTGAGACTCTTTGGGCCCATATATTAGGGCCAGTGGTTCTCACACACATGTTGCCATTTCAGATTTATTCATGGACCTCCAGGTATTGGGGACCCCTGGAAGGCTTCCAGCTAGAGCTGAAAAGACTAGTACTCACAAAAATGGGCAAACCCGTCGAATTTCCAGTGCCCGAATCACCTTGAAAATATCGAGTACTAATCGGTACCCAATTCGGGTACCCAATGTCCTGGAAAGTTGACTTCTGATCTTGATATTTTTGTTTTTTCTGTTCCAGTGTTTCAATTGGTAACTGGTAAATTGGTAATGGAAATGACTGGTTTTTCCGGTATTTGGGTAGGCACCCAATCTGTGGTTGGGTAGTCCATTGAATTTCCCGATACAGAACTCGAAAATGCGGGTATTAAGCCTGGGTACCACACTAGGTACGTTTCCAGATCTGCTCCCAACTTATGGGGTCCTGTCTGGTTGCATAGCCTGCCCTTGTCTGGATCCGGCTGTGTTAATTAGGTGTCAAGGTAAACTCATTATTATATAGTTACAATTGTAACAGCTGATATTAGCATCGCTATGAATGAAAATTGGGGAACAGTGCTCAGTGGATTTGCTTTCTGCTTGTTTTGCTGATCTTTATTTGTTTTATAAAGCCTTGCCCTTTTATAGGCCAAATTCACTCCTGATAGAACTCCCTTCAGCTCTCTGTGTTTAAATTCAGACCGTAGAACCACTCTTGAATGTGGTATAATGCATACTGATGGCAGTTCATATTTTGGAAGGCAATATAATAAAAACTGGGAATTTTGCCTGACTGTACTTTGAAATTTATTAAAAATATATAAGGAAGTGAACTGTATTCATCTACTAAAAAACAGGAAGGAGGCTTGGGGCAAAAAAAAAAGGGGGGTGATGGGGGGAGCTTAAAAGAAGGGCAATCTCAATGAGGTGTAGGGACTACTTAACTCAAATTCTGATTTGCAAGGAGAGACTTAAGGAATTAAGTCTATTGAGCTTCCAGAAACTATAACAAAATGGGGAGGGGGACAACATTTCTGAATTGACTGTCCAATAGGAAAGAATATCAATGAAGGGAAAGAATGGTTAATGTTAAACACCACTCTTGAATGTAGTATTTTCATTTTTTTAAAAAGTAAAATTAAATAAGTAGAGGAAAATTGATTTTTTTCAGCTTGTGAATGAAACGTACATACATGGTTTGTCATTACTATAGCCCTTTCAGTGTTCAATGTGCTTTACAATCCTTATCTAGCTCCCCCTCACAACAATATTGTGGGGCACATCATTGTCATTCCCATTTCACAGATGGGGAATGGAGGCTGAGAGATAGTGACTTGCCCAAGGTCATTCAGGGAGTTCATGGCTAAGACAGGACTTGAGTCCAGGACAGGTCTCCCACGTCCATCATCATATCCACTGTTACACATGGGATGTGTTTTTAAATCAGACTTCATCAGAAAAACAATCAGAACTTATTCTATATATAGAAATGACATGAGACTTAATTAAAGGATTCTCTTTTATTTAACATGTGAAATCTTGATTAAGCTTTGGGCCACATTTCAATGCATTTGGTGCCTGCAAGCGTTATTGATGGTCTCAGAAATCCTCCACTTCTCATGTGACATTTTTGGTTAGGTTTTGTAAAAAATCTCACCATCCAATTTGCTGGAACGTATTGGAAACAATTTTGGTCTCCATTGTGATTTCGGAAAATCTTGGGGCTACACTACGACTGGGGAACCTTCTCCTTCCTGGGGGTCATTTTGAAATTTAGTTCAAGCTCCAAGGGCCGCATAGAAGTTGGGGGCGGGGTGCACTCAAGAAGAAGAATGTCCAGATCATTAGTCTGTACCCTGTCCTTGGAGGCATGCCTTCATCTCTGTTTCCTTACCTGGAACTCAGCCTTTCAGTGCTTGAGGGTAGGAACTGGATCTGGCGGCCAGATGCAGGAACTAATTACAGGCTCCATTTGGCCACTGGGCCTGAAGTTCCCCATGTCTTCTGTTATATGCAGTGTATGCCAGAGGTGGGGAAATGGCAGCTCAGGCGCTGCATGTGTTTCTCAGGCATCTGTGCTGTGGCTTGGACCCCCACCCACCTTCACGCATGAAGCATCCGGCATTGTCGCCCGTTGCTCCATGTGTGGCTGATGGGTGGAGTTGGGTGGAGCGTGGGACTGCACACGCTGCCCCACCCACCGACCATGGTGTTTGCATAGACACCTACCCATCCCCCCTGCACCCACCACAACATTCAACCAGAGGCCCCTCCGCCACCCACACACATGGGTGGGGCATTCGTTTGAAAAGGGCCATAGACTGCTGTTTCCTACCTTACTGGAGAACCCTTCAAAACATTAACTGGCACTGCTTTTTGAAGAGGAATAGCGGTAACATAAAAAACCAGTGTCCGTTGCATTCATAAATTATTATCGTCAGTGTTTAAAGAGTTTATTTAACTTGCATGGTTTCGATCCCTAAATGTCCTTTTGCCAGGGGCTCTGCTAGCGCAAGTTTTTTAAAGATCACGGTGTGTCTGCCCTGTCATGGAGCCAGCAGACAATCAAATTAAAACAGAAATATGAGAGCTAAGAAGCCAAACAGCTAAAACCGAACACAGCCAGTTCATTTGCAAATCTGTTTACTGTGTAATGTGTTGTTTCTGGGGTGCTTAAAAAACCGACAGAGAATCTGTTTCAGGAAGCGTCTTCTTGTTTAGAGGGATCCGTTTCCAATGAAAGTCCAAGTCAGCAGCCACTACCGCTAAAATGCCATATTGCAAACCCAGATATGGCGAGCCTCTTTCCATGTTGTGATAAGAAAGGCTCATTCTTTCACGCATCAAGTACATGCAGTGAAAGTGGCAAATCCAGATTCTGGTTATGAACAGAATGGCCTTCAACATGATTAGTATTTATTATTTAAATAGCACCGGCAATGTGCCTGGCACTGAATAATTGTGATTAGAGACAGATCCCTACAGGGCTGGCCTTAGAATATGCAGGGTCCAGGGTGAAAATAAAATGTGGGTCCTCCATGGCCTTGTCCTCCATAGCTTCACCCTTTTAACGACTTCCTTCAGGGCCCTGCTCCCTCACCCTAGTAGATGAGGGGAGAGGAGCAGGGCCCCCAGAAAACAACCACCCCGAGAGTCACAGGCAGGGAGAGGGCCTCACAGAAATAGCCCATCCTGGGCCCTCAGGACGGAGTTCTGGTCATGAGGCTAGCAGGACTGACCTATCTGCAGGTCCCCCTTCTACCATGAGGCTCAGGCTGTAGCAGGGAGCTGGTAGAGCTGGTAAGGGGTGCCTAGTAAAGGAGGGCCGTGCCTAGGGGATTGCAGATCCTGGAAGCTGGGAGCCTAGGGGCTAAGTGGGGCCAGCTGGGCTGGGTGTGGCCAGACACAAAAGGAGCACAAAAGCTCCTTTTGGAACACAAAAGGAGTTTGGAAGCTGAGTTGCAGGAGAGTCCAAGAAGAAACAGCAGGCGTCAGGGAGGGCTCTGTCTCATAGCTGGCTTCAGGAGAAATTGTGCCTGGCTTGAGGGAGCTGGAGAACAGGTTTCCACCTGAAGGGAACTGGCTGGCTACAGGAGGGACTGTGTGTGTGCCTGGCCAGGGGGGCTGAGTTAAAGAAGGTAACCAGGGGACTGTGTACAGCCAGAGGATGCCCAGAGGAGCCAGGGATGAGGACTGTGGAGGCACCTGGACAGGGGTCTCTGTGATTATTGTATGCATATGCACGCATGGTGATGGACTGTGGTGTGAGCACTATAAATAAAGGACACTCTGATGAAGATCCCCCGTGAGCTGGCCTCATTGGGGTGTGGATCCTGACAAGACTTATACCACATTTACACCTTGCGGCAGCATGGCGGCGGCACTCCCGCGAGCCAGAGACGCGGCAGGGGAAGGAGGCGGAGGCCGGCATAACTTTTGGTGCCAACGGGGTTTTGCTGCGACAATATTCACGAATGACAGGTCTGGATTTTGAGCCCTGTCATTTGTGAGTATTGTCACAGTAAAACCCCATTCGCACGGGAAGTTATACTGGCCTCTGCCTCCTTCCCCCTCCGCATCTCTGGCTCACCACCACGCTGCCGTGAGGTGTGAATGCGGTATCCCCAGGCACTCACATTGTTCCACAGGGCATGGCTGCTACCGGTCCTGCATGTACTGGGTCCCTGCTCCAAGGGGCTTACAATTTAGGAATGTGATGGAAATTTCCAGCTATGCTGCTTCTGTTGTTAATAGAACAGTTCATAGGTGAATGACTTCTGGAGTTTATCCCCAGAACATCGGTAATATTAACTACTTTAATATCAGTGATTTACAGGGATTATTAAATTCTATGTATGCTAACCTCTGCTGGAAAGGTCTTATAGATCTAGACATACTCCAGCAGCCACTTTTATCCAGAGCGCTGATGAAAGCCTTCTTAAAATATGTAAAAATGAGAATGGATATGTAAAAGAGAGATTAGTGATCAGAGGGTCAGGTAGTACTTGACTGCCCTTCTGCTGGCTGTTGACATAATGGGTACCATAGCAATCACTTACTAATCTATTAGAGAAAATGTTCCTTTTCTTGTGGCCTTGAACTCTTTCCATTTTAATTAAGAGGGGAGTATTCTGCATGAATATTTTGTTAAACCCTCTTTTAAAATTCCACCTAATAGATTTTTTTTTAATCTAGTCTTCACAAGGAAGATTTCAAGATCATCTTTTTTGCTCTTTTTCAAGTTATGTCTTTCGTGGTACATACCTGGGGAAACGCCAGGAGACGCATCCCAGAAACATCTTGAGGCTTTCCTGCTGTGGAGTAATAAATATTTGAAGAGGTTAAATTTTATTAGGATGAATTCCCCACATACCTGATTTCCTTGGTTCTCAGAGTGGGTGGCGAGGAGGAAGGTATTCTGGGGGAAGGGTGCAAGAAGGATCCCAGTTGGAAAATAACACCTTTACACTCTCATTGAGCATGGGGGAATCCCTGGAATATTGGGGTGGCAAGGGGAAGAGAGAAGTGGAGAACATGGGGGAGAGAAAGGGAAGCAGTGGGAGGGTGGGAAGGGAGAGAGAAAGAGGGAGCAAGGGTGTGTGTGTGTGTGTGTGTGTGTGTGTGTGTTGGGGGTGGGGAAGGACCTCTGCTATCACAGACAAGCAGAAAGGAGGGGCTGTACCAGGGAAGAGCCACAATAGGGGCACGGCCCCTTTAAGACTTGGGAGTGGGATTGAGCCACGCCCCACCTGACAGAACATAAAGAGAGAATCCAGTGGAGAAGAGTCAGAAGCTCTCTGGATTCTGAAGAGAGCACATCCCTGAAAGAGGAGGTTCCTGAAAGGGGAGACCCTAGATCTGTCTTAAGGCGCCTGGAGTGAGTTGGATGTGAGCCAGCCAGTGGACTGCTATCGGTTTAGGCTGGGCCTTTGTATATGGACTAAGGTAGAGATAATGCATGGATTATGGACTGTGATATGAAAACAAACAGATGAGATGCTGATTCCCTAACTGACTGTGTGATCTGGGCCTGCACCTGCATACGCTTACCCACAGTAAGAAGGGTACTGTGCTACAGGGGCCCAGTTCAAAAAAAGTTCAAGAGCCACTGTCCTATTAAATGAATTCTGAGGGATAGAGAGGTGCTGTGCTCCCTTCAATCTGACTTCAATTTAGCACTTCACGGGATGTGCGCTGCCATTCCAAATCCCTCATAGCATAAAGTGTGGTTGACCACATGTCTGCACTTCCTGCTGACGATTCACTTAGCGGCCGTAAACATGTGACCAATAGGGATGGGCGAACGCGGTTTGGAAGTTCGGAGTTCGGCCCAAACTCGGCCTGTTCGGATGACCGAACCCGAACCTGAACCCGAACATACCAAACAAACCGAACACCAAACGGCGAAATGGCCGAACAGTTCGGTCAGTTTGGATTGCGTTCGGGTGAGTTCGAGTGGCAAAAAAAGGTTCACTGGAAGGTCAAACATGACAGGGAGGTGTAGTCAGTCACTGAGGAGCAGACTTCCAGGCACCAGGGGTGGAGAGGCTTGCAAGAAACGAAACTAATTATCTGCCTCTCCCCAACACCTTCTGAGCTAGTCACTGTTCCTGAACAACAGGCGTTGAGTAGGATCTTTAGATTACTTTAAGTTTCATTTCAGTTTTGTACTGAAATGAAACTTAAACCTTAAACTGAAACCTTGTATATATATATTCCATATATATTCTGTATATATATATATACCATGTATATGGGATGGGGGGGAATCACAAACAGAAGAGGAGTCTATAGTGAAATACATACATACTTAATGAGTCTGTACAGTGAAATGCATAACACAAGGTTTCAGTTTAAGGTTTAAGTTTCATTTCAGTATGAAACTTAAAGTAATCTNATAGATAGATAGATAGATAGATAGATAGTAGAGAGTTGTAGGAGTTAGCTTAGTGATAGAGATAGCATTAGTGATTTAGTTTTAGTGTTTGTAGGAGTAGGTCTGTGTGCTTATTAGATAATCCATTCAGTTCATAGCATTTAATAGCAGTTAGATTTAGTGTAGATAGATATATAAAATATTAGATAAAAAAACAAAACACCCCATATAAAAACAAAAAAACCAAATAAAAAACAAAAGAAAACCATATAAAACCCAATAAAAAAACAAAAATCCATATAAAAAACAAAACAACAGCCATAACAACATTTCCTGAACGGCTGAACGGAACAGCTGAACAGCCTAACCGAACAGCTGAACAGAATGGCCGAACCGAACAGCCGAACCCGAACTCGCCGAACTAGCTGAACTGCCGAACCGAACGGACAAACCGAACACAGCCGAACCGAACGGCTGAACTGAATGGACGAAACGAACACAGCCAAACCGAACGGCCGAACCTGAACGCGATCTGTTTACCCATCCCAAGGGTGTTTTCAGACGTGATGGAGCCAATTGGCCCCGTCACGAAATCAATGAATTGATCCCCTGCCGGGATGACCCGTCACGCCCTAACAGACGTGCCGGGGGATCCCAGCGGGGAATCGGGGAGGGGATGGGGCCGCGCGGCGCAACGTGTGGCTGCACGGCCCCGCCCCCTCCACGCTCCCCGCCGCCTGCCCTCTGGGGAGACGGGCGGCCGCCGCGGCCAATGCCGCCGCAGCGCTCGCCCGCTATGGCCACGGGCCAGAATCCCTGCGGTGATTCCAAGCTGTGGCCTCCATCCAGACATGACGGCGGGGGTCACCATGGCGGGGAATCACCTTCACCATGCGACGGCCTCTGGTCCCGCCGATTCTGCCTCTCGCGTGGTGAATGTGATTCCCCGCCGTGGTAACATCTGGGGGGGGGGAACATCCATTCCCCCCAACAGACGTTACATGGTCCAAGCCACCACAGGGAATTGACTGTGGTTGACATTGACCAGTGTGACCACGTAACGTCTGAAAATACCCTAAGTGGCCAAATGACAACTCCAGGGCCTCTCGATGCTCCGCTAGTCTCTGTGGTGTATTTCAAGCACACCTGGAAGACCTTCTCAGATTTTGAACAAATAGGGCAGGTTTTGAAAGTTATCTGGTTAGGTGTGCTTTGGGGTAACTGGCTACCAGCAGTTACTAGCTTGATTATGATTATCTGCATTTGGAAACTATTTTATCTACATTATTTCCCCCCAACTGTTCAGTGTCCTGCACAGGAGCACAAGTGAGCTGCATTCATCAAGCTTGCAGTTGGAGGAACAAGAGAGGGCAAGTATATTTGAGATGGAGCTACAGAAATGTGGCTATTTTCTGAGAGATTTCCCAAGACATGGCTACATGCAAGTACCACAGAGGCATGGAGCAGTTCTTCCAGAGAGGAAAAGGCTTGGGAAGAGGCTTTGGGGAGATAACACATGGCAACAGTTGCTCCGGACATGGCTGCCAGATCTGGATTTTCCTTTGAACTTCTGGACAATCCTGGCATATGGTGGGCAGATTAGCGTTTGCTGCTCCAAACTAATCTGTCTTCTCCCAGATCAGTAGCATATGTCCCGACTGTTCTTATTTAGGAGGGACAGTGGCTGTTTTCAGACGAACTCTCTAATGCCGGCATTATTTATAAAACCGGCATTATAGTAATATGGTTTTATTCAGGATTAAGTGTTTGGACAATTGTGTTCATTCTGATATAAATCATTAAACCAGTATGGCCATCTGAATGCTTATGCCGATATATGAGTCTCAGGGAGAACTCCGTCAATTCCATGGTTCACTGCAGCTGAATTTCAGTTCCCCTCTTGCTGCTCCCATTGCAGAGATGGGCAGGGCTCTGCTGGTCCCATTGCAGAGTGAGATCTGAGGGGTAGGAGGCAAGGCACATGGGATTATCATCCCATTTACCTGCTTCTGGCTTGGGCTCTGTATAAGTGGTTTGTGGGTGCCTCTGCCTGAAAGGCGGCAGCTGGGAGCTGAAGGGGATCTCCTGATTTCCTATGGGAGGGGGAGAGTGCCAGTTCTTGTCTCCAAGCCCGGCCAGGAGAGAAGCCCCTTAGGTAGCACGGGAACTGCTCAATCCACTCCCGAGACTCCATGAGTGGGGGAGGGAGAGCGCTTCTTGCGGGGCTCCTGCCTTGCCAAGGCTCAGTTAGTGGGGAGGAGGCAGAGCGTGTGGAGTAGATGGCAGCCCGGATGCAGCCCATATAGTTTAAAAAACAGATTAAAAATTCTTTAATAAATCTAAAATAAAAGGAAACGAAATCAGGGAACAGAGTTCCTGTGTCTCTGATCTGCTTCCTGCCTGGGTGCCTTTCCTGGCTGCTGTGTGAGCAGCTGAGAAACCCTCTCCTCATAACATCCTTCCTGCCTATCACTTGCTGTCACGGGTCCCTGGAGTGGATGGGTAGAGGGGATCATAGAGCGGAGGTATGTCTATCTGCAGAGCTCTATGGTTTAGGGGCATAATATCAGTATAGGTGTTCAGACAGAGGGGGCTTTTAGATGAACGGGTTGCCGTTGCGTGACCCGCTCATGCAATTTTTCTAAATCCCGCAAGGCGGGATTTAAACATTTTGTGAGGTATTTAATTTGCGGTCAGCAAACAATGCACGGCCACCTTTCATGTACCTGATTGCAGCCATTGGCTCATCTAAATATTTTGAAAAATTGCGCGTGCAGGTCGCGCAATGGCGACCCGCTCATCTAAAAGCACCTGAACAGTATTCTGACATTATTTGAATTGGATATTAATTAATTTATTTATTTTATTTCATTACATTTCTACCTCGCATCGTCCTTCTCACAGAGCAGCTTGGGGCGTAGATTAGACCTTTAAATTCATGTTGAACTATGGCCGTTTACACATGGATGCCCCCCCGCTCGCACACGTGTACTGGTGGGGGCACCCATGCAAAGGCTGTGGTGGGTGCAGGGGGAATCGATGGGCGCCCAGGGGAATGCCACGGGGGTGGGTGGGGATGCGTGCCTGTGTGCTCCCGCACTCCACCCGCCTCCATCCATCACCCACACATGGAGCAATCGGCACCAATGCCCGATGCTCCATGCGTGGAGGTGGGTGGGGTTCTGTGGGAATGCACCCCTATGCACCCCCACCCCCACGCACCCGCTAGGAAAGGACCTATACCAACATTAAACTTGGATTCATCCTGGAAGTAAAACTATTTATACCAGTATGGCTGTTCAGACAAACACCTAGCATTATGTTTGTGCGAAGGGGGCTGAATTCCACTGTCCCTCTTACAAGGAGGGTCTCGGTATCTCTTTCAGGAGAGAGAGGCAAAAAGGCCTGTTATTCAAGCCTCAGGCGCCTCTTTCCTGGTTGCCTCCCAGGAAAAGCCCTTGAGAGGACAATGGGGAGATGATGGAATGACCAGAAACTAAGTGGAATGAGAAGCAGGAGAACATCTGTCCCTCTTTACTCACATGGAATGTTGGGAGGGGTGTGTGTGTGAGGGGGTGGAGCTTATTGGCTGAGGGGGTGGGACTTGTCCCTCATTGGCTGCTTGAAATGTTGAGAGGCATGCAGTAGGCCTAGATGTGGGATCTGGAACTTGGTTACCAAAGACGTGCTAGGATTGCCTGTGTGGCAGTTCAGCATTGCCTGTTCACTGCCCCCAGTAGCACCCCCGCCTCTGCTCGAGCTCAAAGTAAGGCATCCACCAGACACAATTGCAGCCTGGCCCCAGCAACCCCACTCTACTGACACAGTGGTTGGGGGCACTGAACACAACCAGTCAGAGCATGGGCCTGCACAGCAACACAAAATGAAGACTGCACTTAGAAGTCATGCAAGAAGAGATGTTAAGAACTTCTTTTCAAATAACGTTTTTTGGACACAGGGTAGTTGGTGTGCATTGCGATCATTGCTGTTTCTATTTTTACTGCTAGGGGACACTCTGCAAAGAAGCAGGTCTCCTGCGCTCACTTGTGGGATTACGGCCTGATGTATGTTTTTTTTAAAACTCCCACCGCTGTTTATGTTTTACTCTGGCTTCTAGTATTCAAGATGATGGGTATATTGCTCTTTTCAGGGACGTGCATTCGGGTTTCACAAGGACTTACATTAAACCCACATATCTTAGCTTTTAAGATGAACTCAGATATCTCAGCAGCCATTTTATTGCAAGCCTGAGAAATCTATTTACAGAGCTGCAAGAATAAAATATCTAGTCATTGGGTATTGCAGTGATGTTTATAAGGTCCCAAATCATGCAGTCCTCATTTAGAGTTTTGAGAGTTTTGCTGCAACAATGATTGAGAGCCAAATCCTAATGTGCAAAACCTGAGTCAACTGGCTTTGGAGAAGGGGGCATACTTCCCAGGCACTAAATCACATTCAGGACATGAAGGGACTATGCAGCTACAGTCAGAGCTGCAGCAGCAGTCTCCGAACTGTCACCATGGGTAGCCCCACATAGAGTGAGTTACAATAGTCCAGTCTTGAGGTGATGAAAGCATGAATGATAGTGGCCAGGTCGGACTCTGAGACATATGGCCAGAGCTGCTGCACCAGGTGTAGCTGGTGAACATCCAGGTGGAGCTGGGAATCGAGGAGCACTCCCATACTGTGAACCTGGGAAACCACCAGTGGAGGATCAACCCCATCAATGATGGAGGACGTCAACTCCACTGCCTTCCCCACTAACATCACCTCCTTCTTGTCAGGATTCAGCTTCAGTTGACTCACTCTCACCCAGTCCCCCACAGCTGGCAAACACAGAGTAAGCACCGAGACTGCCATGTCTGGTTTGGATAAAAAAGAAAGGTTGAGTTGGGTGTCCTCAGCATATTGATGGCACTGAATGCCGAACCTTCTCATGACCTTTCCCAGCGGCTGCATATACACATTGAACAGGAGAGGGGACAGAATAGAACCTTGCGGGACTCTACATGAGAGGTCCCTGGGGAGATGAAAAATGGTTCCCTGAGCAGTGCCCACTTGCTGAGTTCTTCCGATCAGGAAGGAATGGAACCATTCAAGAACAATCCCACCCTGGCTCGATCCCGCAAGCAAGTCACCAACATCTCGTCAACAATATCAAAAGCAGCCAACAGATCTAATAGAATCAGCAGGGTCGAACGACAGCATTGCACCTGATCCATTGTTTTATGGCCACAGAGAGTGTGTAATGCAGCAGGCTTGAGCTTTGGCACTCTCAATGAGACTGCTGGAGCTCATCTGTCTTCCCATTCCAGCTATTTGAGGACGGACTTGCTTAAGAGGAAGCATCACGTTTCCATTGTGTGGGATGGTTCTGGAGGTTACATGAACAGAGTACTAGATAATAACATGATAAGATTCCTACTTAAGCTTGGTCCTACAGTCTTTGTCAATACTGACAGAATGGCAGACTCGTAGAGCAGACAAGGCAAAGATCCATGCCCTGCTGACCATGAGGCTTCATCTCTGTATTTTCTTCTTCTATATGGGCATATACAGCAGAACTTCTCCATCGCTTGCAGCTTGTTCAGAATTTGGCAGTGAGACTGCTTGCTGGTTTGGGCAGCCATGACTGTATTACACCCACCCTGCATTGTTTGCTTGGTTGCTATAGAGTGGCTGATTGTTCTTCATTGGTTTCAATGGTAAACATATTTTCAGCTGTAACTTTTTTTTTCATTATATTTTGATGAAACCTGGAGAGCCTGTACCTCCAATGGAAGGCATTATGTGTACCAAATTTCAGAAAGATTGGATAAAGGAATCTGATTTTATAAGCAGTTGAATTATGTTATCTTTCAAATATTTGCATATACATTACTGGCTGTAATTTCTTTTTCCCTGATCTAATGTAGATGAAACTTGGCATGTATATGCCCCTCCCCAAGTTTATTATCTATGCCAACTTTCAGAAGGATTGTGTAAAAGGTCCTGGTGGTATAAGAAATTAACTTATACATGTATGTAAAATTGGGGTCCTTTATCTAATTGTCCTTTAGTTTTGCAGAGATGACAGGGAAGATGTGGGATACATTTCTGCCAAATGTCTTGTAAACAGAATGGAATGTAAAAATGTGACAGCTGGAAATGCATTTTCATGTTAATGGCTTATAACACCAGGTCCATTTATCCAATCATTCTCAAATTTGGCAGAATTGGTAATCTAGAGGAGAGACATAGCATTAACAGGATTCATACAAATTGAATGGAAGATAAGGAAGTTGTAGCCAGGAATGTGTATAAAGCTTTTCTTAAATCACAACATTCAATTGCTTATAAAATCGGTTTACTTTATCCACTCTTTCTGGAACTCTTAGTGCCCTATGTTAGTAGTACAGTATCACCAAGTTTCATCAGCATTGAATAAGAAATAACAAAGTTATTTCCAGAAATACATATTTCAGTTTCCCCCCATTATTTCAAAACATTTTTGTTCTTACAATATCAAAAACAAAAAACAAAATTTTCATTTTTGTTATCATAATAACACAAACAAATTTCATAATCCTACCTTGGGCCCTCCTGGCTCACTAATCGAGCTGAAACAAGTACCCACAAAATCGGGGATACTGATTGAAATTCTGGTACCCAAATTGACATGAAAGTACTGGGTACTGATCAGTACCTGATGGAGGGTACCTGATGGCCCTTTTCACGTGGCCCTTCACCCATGTGTGTGGGTGGGTGGGTGGTGGGGTGGGTGTGTCCGTGGTATTGCCGTGGTGGGTGGGCGGGGGTGCATGCACATTCCCGCGCTCCACCCACCTCCATCCATTGCCCATGCACAGAGCAATGGGCGCCAATGGCAGATGCGCTATGCATGGAGGTGGGTGGTCGTCCGTGGGATGGACTGTCCACACACTGCCCACCCGCTGCTGCCTCCACCCATCCCCCACAGACTGCGGAGGTGCCATGGTCCATTTGAAAATGGTGCATGTGCTGGAATGTTGACTTCTTCCTTATTTTTTGGTTTTCTGGTCCAGTTTACCAACTGGTAACCAGAAAATTAAAAAACTGGTACTGTTAATTAGTTAATTTATTAAGGCATCAGCTTTCACCATGGCCAATAAAACATAGTAGGCAATAAAATAGTAAAACAGAAATACACTGACAACAATCAATATGACAAAAATAAACACACACAAAAAAGAGAGAAACTGGTACTGGAAATTACAGTTCTGGGGGGTATTTGTAGAGTACTTGAGACAGTGCTCAAAAATGTAGGTATTACTTGTGGGGAGCAAATGAACTACCCATTTTAGCTCTACTCACTGGTCAGACCCAGACTGCTCAATTGCCAGGACACACTGCACTTATTGCCCCAGAAGGGGGAGGAGGCAGGGCCAGGGTAATGCACAGACCCCTTTAAAGAGCCCTCACCCAGCCTGTTACATCCATCTACTCAGATCATCACTTTTACCCTGCCAGGACTCTAGAATTCAACTAATAAAAAATCAAAGTCCTGTTAGAAATGAGATCTGCCATGCACCCTCTCGCCATTTGTGTTGAAATGGATTGACATAGGGTCAAAAATATCCAGCCTAATTCTGCCTGCCTCTGGCTAAACACACCTTTCTTGACATTTAATGGACAGACGGTGCCTTCTGCTGTGGCAAAGGTTCTATTTTGCAGGTGATTTCAGCTGGAGCAGACAGACAATGGCCCTCTTTATGAATGCAGAAGGCAGTAGCTGTTGGACAGTCTCCCTATCCGATAAACAATAAATGGCAAATTGAAAGGTGACGCACGATTGCAGACAGATGCCTCCTATAGGTCACAGGTGAAAAGGATGACAACACTTTCTCTTACGTCAAAAGGGGCACAGACTGGCGTGTGCCACCCTTGGTAATAAAGTGGCTCTTTCATGAGTTTGCCATGTCCCTCCACTGTCAGAGTTTGTGCAGTCTGGAATCAATCCCTTCTCAGCTCATCAAACAGTCTGCTGATTTTAATAGGTAGGATGACACGGAAGGTGGCTCAGCATGGGCTGTGGATTGAGTCATGGTTCTTGAATTTGTCTGAGGCACAAAGGTTCTGTTTGTACCAAATGAATAAAGTGACAAAAAAGAAACCACCCAGAAAGAACAAAAGAGATTGGAGAGTAGCATTTGTCACCCTCTCAAAAACCTTTCACTTGTTCTTGACGTGGGGCTGGAGAAATAACTATCCAGTATGAAAAAGCAAGTCGAGCTTGACAACTCCCCAGTAAAACCACAAGAGCAAAAGGCTAGAGCCCAAGAGGTTTCACAGAATCAGACCCATTTTATTGTGCTTTCTTATTTATTTATTTATTTATTTATTTTAAAAAAAATCAGATCTTAGGTAATAAAACAAAGGATAAAGTGAATGAAGGCTGACAAGAATACCTGCTGCCAAGACAATGGGAGAAAAACATAAGAACTGCCATACTTTGTCCGGCCAATGGTCCATCTAGCTTAGTATCTTGTCAGTGGACAACTTTAGTAGCTTCAACGGCTCTCCTTATGAAATCAGAAGTAGCTTCAAAGAGGGCACAAGCTGGTCATAGTGGAGTGATCCATTTCCTACTGGTCACTTCCAACTCCTGGCAGTCAATGGGTCTCATCCTTGGCCTACTGGACTACTTATTTATGGACAGGATTGTCCAGCGTTTTGGACCCTGTGAGCCATACCATTTCAAAGCAATTGGCAGGGGTGTCAGATTGCACAAAAATATCCCATTGTACAGTCAGTGTATGTTATTTCTATAGTGCAAGGTTTCAGACTTATCAACATGAACTGTTTTATCTCTCCTTTGACAGAAACACAATGGGTCTTCTTTACTGATGGCACAAAGCTTTTACTGTGTTTGCATGGCTGCAAATTTGCTATGGCCAACCCTGTGCAGTGCAGAGCACTCTGTGAACCAGCAGTGCCTCGGGGTTTTGCCAAAGTAAAACAGCTGGTCTTAGACTTTGTGGAGCAGTGAGCAGCCAGTACTGCAGGAAAACCTCCCACAGCCACTACTGGGAGCTTCTGGAGCACGTGACTTCTGAAAATGCAGGGCTAGGTTAGGCCCCTATTGCCCTTGCTTAAAGCCAGCTCTGCTAAATAGTTGCTGAAGCCTAGGCTGAATAGATTTCCTTCGGGTTTAGTAGAAGAGACTGTTTTTTAATCCCTGTGCCCAAACCTACTAACTTGGAAGATCCCAGGCCAGTGGTTCTCAACTTGTGGTCCACAGCCCTTCCATAGAACCGTATTAAATGATACAATTCAAAATTCACTGGGTGGGGGGGCTAAAATACCTTTTGCTTGCCCCTTAGTTGGAACATATGCCTTGCGGTCATTTCCTTCTCCCCTTTTCCCACGCCACTTCCCAGAGACGACTGTGCCATTGGCCAGGACTGAATCCACCAGCCTTGGACAACTGTGGTTTGTAAAGAATTTCAACGGCTGACAATGACCCGTTAATTCAAAAAGCCTGGGAAGCACAGTTCTGGATCAATGATCACTTTTCTGGTGTTTTTAATGGAGAGATGCATCTCCCCCGCTTCCTTATGGAGAGCGTTTTTTATTTGTGGTATCAATAGAGTGACTCAGTCCTCTTTTTTGGCTCTACAATATTGTTTATTGTATTTCATAAAGTGTTTTGTTCTTTCTTTTTTTAAAAGAAGAAAATGGGGAAAGTGAAGGTGACAAAAATCAAAGATAAAACCGAGTCTTCCGCCTCAACACAACGCCTTTGTTTCCACTTATTTTTGGATGTGTGATATATAATGGTTTTAACCTTTTACCTTTCCGTTTCTCAGCTTTTGTTGGCTTGCTTTGCAAGAGTAATCTTTTTGAAGCCTCTTTCCCTATTCCAAATTCTTTAATTGCGGGCTTGAGGTAAGAAGCTCTTAGCCAAGAATGTGCCTACATTTCACGTTGCAGCCAAAGGAGTGTCATCAAAATGACCCTGGAGTTTGAATTCCCCTTGGTGAGCATTCCATAAAGGGGGGAGACTGACAGGTACACAGATTTCTTCTTTTGTTTCTGCTGCTTTGACAAATCAATAGAAAATGAATAAACTTTATGCGGAAGCGGCCTAAAGAGAAAAGCCAGATGGAGACAGATAAACTCAGTACCCTCTCCTATATCGACTCTTCTGTGGGAAGCGTTGTCATCTTTCATTAAAACACGGGCTGTTGGAGTACCTCATGGCTCCCAAATTCAGTTGCTAAGGATACAGAATGAGATCTTGTGCCTCTGAATGGAAGAGAATGATTTGTATTTTTTGTCATCATTTAGATTGAGTGTTGTCCTCATTTCAGATGCGTCAGTCAAATCCTAATCTCATCCAGCTATTGACTGTGTAACAGAGTGATGTCATCTCTTGCCCTAAATTCCCAATGAGCAAATAGTTGACTAGACAAGTATACTTTCTGCTCCAAGATCCAATGAAAATCTCGGCGAGTGCTGCTTCTGTCGGAAGCAGGGCATTCACTGAGATTTACGTGACATGTTTTTGCCATGTTTCAATGTTTTTCACACATTGAACAGGGCTGCCACAGGCTGGTCCCAAGTCCCCATGTGCTTGGCATGCACCCCTGGGGGCTGTGGAGATGAAAACTTGCTGGGAAAGTGCTTGAAATTGCCAAAAGTGCTGTAAAAACTGCCTTAAAACTCATACAATTCCCAGAAAGTGACGAAAAGTCCTGGAAAGTCACAAAAACATCCCAGAAAGTGGCCCCCAAAATGACAGATGCACAGAATCACTGGAATATGAATGAATGAATGAATGAATGAGTTTATTTGGGTAGCCATTGGCCATTGCATTACATATCAACAACACTGGAATATGATGAAGCACTGATGGACACTCACAAGAACTACCAAAAGGTTGGTATTTCCCTTAGGAATGGGAACACTTACTTTCATCTCAGGCCAACTTACATGGTCTCGCACTGGATGGCAGCCTCAAGTCTATGCATCTGTAGACAGGTACCTGAGCCATCAGGTTGCAGAAGTCAAATGGGATAAGTTGTGGTGCTGTCCTCAGAATTCTCTTACAAGGGTGCCAGCAGCAATACCTTCCAGGGGGGACAGGAGATCTGCTTTGCCATGCCCCTTTCTGAGCATTGTGATGTCATGACACTGTCATGGTCACAGCAAAAAAGGGCAGGGTGAAGGATGTCTCCACCTTTTTCTGATGTGACCACACCCCTTTCTTGTTGGGATTTTATTAGTGGTCAAAAAACAAAGTTTCACTGCCTAGTGTGCCAGGACCTGCTAGGCATCAGCAGAGTTTACACACAACAAAAGAAAATAGCTCAAATTCTCAGTAGCAACAGCTTAGAAGTAATCAACACTTTGGAGATTGTTTCTAGATTAAAATAATCTACTTTATTGAAAAATGCATTGTGATAGGAAAGGCCTATCCCTAGATCTTTCTATCTAGCTGCCACCAGTATGGTAGCTAGTCATGTTGAAGGTCAGAGGAAGAAGAGAGGAATGAAGAGAGGTCTGGAAGAAGGAGGANAGGGGGGCTTAGAAGCAGAGATCAGAAAGGTTAAAGTGACACACACACTAACTCACTATCTCTACTCCCAATGCCCCTAGTGGTCATTAGGGTTTGTTGGTGCAAAAGGTTGATGTTATCTGGAGCTGTTTCGCAAAAATTTCTTAGTATCATGATGTCACAAATAGAGCTGAAATGAGTATCTGCTACTCTGGTATCCGGCTAGACATCACGGTATCCAATGAGATACTGAACGGTTTCCAGTTTAGTATCTGCCAACTATCTGGTTAATTGGATTACTGTTTACTGAATTACTATTTACCACATTTCCTTAATTACTGTTTGACATCCCCCCCCCTTTTTAAATTCCCTCCCTTGATTGGTTTGGTTATGTGGTAACTCAGTAAACAGTAGCGTAAACTACCATATCGTAAACTCCCTTGTGTACCATAGCCCGCAAACACTGGCATGCCTTAACCATACTAGCCCAATGGGATTCAGAGCTTGGGATGGATTTGAAATTTCTTTTTGATTATAAGTTAAGAACATAAGAAGTGCCATACTGGGTCAGACCAATGGTCCATCAAGCCCAGCACCTGTCTCCAACAATAGTCAATCTTGGTCGCTTGGAAGAAGTACCCAACAGGTCACAATGGTATGATCTGTTTCCAGATCCCGATAGTAAGAGGTTACTTTTGCCAAAACCTACCCAGGTAATAGCTGCTAATGAACCTATCCTACAGAAACTTAACCAATCCTCTCTTAAACCCAACTATACTACAAACAAATTCTGCAACTTAATTGTGCGTTGAGTGAAAGTACTGTTTCCCCCCACATATATTCCACTTTTAATATTTTCCCAACTGGGAAAATCTCTTTAAAATCCTGGTTCTTATTTTGTGATCTATGACTTGCTATTTGCTATTCCTTTACACTTTTTAAAAAGAGCACCAGGGACCATGATGATCATTTTGTTTGGCCTCTAACCAAATTATTCATACATCAAGCCAACTATGGACGCAATCCTTGGCCATTCAATTCAATGAGAGTTTTGCCATTGACTTCACTGGGTGTCAGATTGCATCTACAATGTGATTCAGCTAGAGTACATCTCTTAGAAAGTCATTCACTCTTTTTTTTTTTTTAAATATATTTTTTATTTTTAGTATCAACATATACAATACTTTCCTTTTACATCATATTCGTTCTTTTGCCATCTCATTTCAATTTTGTACCTAGACGGCTGCGATATCTTACATTGTTATATCAATACTGTTATACAATCACTTGTGTGGATACCCTCAAGAAAGTCATTCACTCTTCAAAGCAAAGGGGAACTTACACCTCCCTTGACAATCTTTTTCAATGGGATAATTACCCTGATGGTCATAATTCTGCATCTTAGCCTGCTTTCCTATGGAAAGAAGATTTATGTCATCACTTTGTGAGTACTTGTCTGGTTTTGTATTCATTGGCTTACCCTGTGAGGTTAGAAGAAAATATTAAAACTACAGCAATTTTTGTTCTAGGAAAGTTTTAAAGACTTCGTTGTAACAGGTGCAGTCATGGGTGCCAAGAGCAGAAGGGAAGGAGGTATGATAGGATTTACAGGGCCCAAGGGCAAAAATAGAACAGTGGGCCCTCATGACCCTGCCCTCCTTAACTCCCTGTCTCACCCCCTTCCTGCAGGGCTCTGCTCTACACACACACACACACACACACACCCAGTAGGTGAGGTAAGGGGTGGGCAGGGGCCCTGCAGGAAGCAATCACCTCTGGGGGCTGAGAGTCATGGGCAGGAAGAGAGCCCTGCAGAAACAGGCTGTCCCAGGGCCTTGGGAGCACTGGTTATGAAGACTGTCCACCCTGCTGAGCCCCCTCTGTCCATGGAGCCTGGGCCATGCCCCCAAGGCTGACCTTACCACAGGGCAACCACCCCAGGGCCCTGCTCTTTCTAGGGACCTGCAGTCACTCTGCTTTCACCAGGGCAGGTTCTGAGGACCCCACTTCCTCCCACTGGAGCCCCAAACATCACCACCTTTAGACCCCACAGAGGGTGCCCCCAATTGGGGAGGGGCTGCCAGGGCCCCCACACCTTATCTTTGCCCTGGCCCCCACAGATTCTAAGGCTGGTCCTGCATGAACCCTACTGGCCCTGCTTAAGGCCAGCCCTGGAGTGGACTGCACTTCCTGACTCCCGCCTGGCCCTGGCCCCTAATTCCCACCTGGCCAGCCCTGGATTGCACCCCCTGACTCCTGCCTAGCCCTGCCCCCTAACTTTCACCTGGCCCTGGCCCCTAACTCCGACCTGGTCAACCCTGGATGTCACCCCCTGACTCCCACCTGGCCCTGCCCCCTAACTCCCACCTGGCCAGCCCTGGATTCCACCCCCTGACACCCACCTGGCCCTGCATTGTGACATCCTGACAGGGGGCGTGGTCATGACAGAAAGGGGCAGGGATCCCCTTCACTCTGCCCCTGTCTTGTGTGACCATGCCCCTTTTCCATGACATCACCATGCTCAGAAAGCAGTGGGGCCACTTCCTGCCCTCCCCTGAATGTAATTCTCCTGTCATCCTTGGGGTCAGCTACAAACCTCTGGATAACAACGAAATACAGTCAGTGAAAGATGCACTGTCAGATGTGTCTTCTTTATTTGCAACAAATAACTGTTAGAAAATTCTGGAAATGCATTTCTGCTCTTTCATTTGAAGCCTCTTAATCCAGCTATAGAAGGCCCAGCAAGTCACATCAGCATTGCAACATAAGCTAAGGGCAGGTGGAATTGAGCGTATGTGTACCAGTGTGTCCAGCCTGGACCCATTGTCTTGCTCGCTGTCCCACTATTAGTCACCCCAGGTGTCCCCAAAGTACCCTCGGTGGTGAACTCTCAGCTCCCTGTGGTCTTAAGTCCTTCTTCCTGGTGTCACCGTAGCTTCTGATCTCTCCGCCTTGCCTGGTCTCTCAGTGTCCCACACCACTGGGGTCCAGCCAGAGGTCTCACCTCTGGCTATACTTGAGCCCACGTCCGGGCGCCGAGTTTCTCCTGGATTGGCTTTGGAGTTCCCTTGCAGCCCTGCAGTTCCCTGTGGCAGCTCCACTTTCACCGCTTGTCCTTTCAGGCTGCTGCCTGGTTGTCCATTTCAAAGCGATTGTGCCACTTTCTGTAGCCCGGTTGTTAGCTGCTAGAAGGCTTTCCCGGTCCAAAACAACTCTATGGACCCTGGGAACCTCAAACCGCACCTAACTGCCGGATCTCTCTGAAGTTGCAACCTGCAATGACCTTCTGCCCCCACTCACTCGGGGAGCTTTTCTTGAAGGGCCCCACTCTCCTGGCCCCACTAACTCTTAAAAGGGCCCTGGAGCAGGGTTGACCCCAGCTATCCTGTTACACTATGAAATTCTTGGTCCTCCACATACCAATGCAGATGAAGATGTAGCAGGAATTTAATAAAGCAATGCTTCTGGCTCACTGATTAACCTGCTTGAGGGTTTCCCTATCTCTGTTCTCACCCTCCAGCCTCCTGGATCCCACTGCGCCACCCACCACTGGTCAAGGAGGTTTCAGTGTTCTGTACTTTCATTACCCTCAAAATTGCGATCAGAAATGCATCCTCATGGGCCTACCCTCAATGTCAGAATCCATTTGAGGGTTACTAATACGGGTCACTTAAAAGCTTGCTGAGGGTAGCCAGCTCAAGAATACACACTGAATTTTAATAAGGAAATATAAGGTGACAGAATAGAAGTGGAAAACGTTCAGAGAAGGGCAACAAAGATGATCAACAGTATGGAATGGCTTTCGTGGGAGGAAAGATTAAATGCGTGAAGGCTTTCAGCTTGGAGAGGAAACAACTGAGGAGGAATATGATAGAGGTTTACAAAATCAAGGGTGTGGTGCGACCATAAATAGGGAAATGCTGTTTACCCCTTCTCAAAATAATAGATTGGGATTGCTGTTACATCCTGAACTTTCTGTGTGTCTAAATCACTCACCCAGATCTTAAACATCTGGCTCTTTGAACTTCTGCGTAGAACTTCTCCCAGAACTTTTGTGTGTAAAATGTTCTCCTGGTAAACTGCTTTGCTCCAGGCAGCTGTGGTCACTTGGTTTCCATGGCAGCCCCTCACGTCTACAGCTGCGGCTACTTTAGGTTGCCTCAGGGCAGTGTTTGTGAGGAACTCATCCGGAGCTTATTTGTGGACTTGTAAACTCAGAAGATTGAAAAATCCGAAACTTTAAGTTGTGTGTAAAAATGCCCAATAATGCCCTTCTACAGTGAGCCCTCTTGGCTCCCAGCCAAGCTCCAGTCTCTCAGGCGAGCCTCGGATCCGCTCCAATCAACTTCTCTTCTCTCGGCTCCTTGTCAGTTTCATCTCCGGGCTGCGCTGCTCTCAGCCAGCGCTGCCTGCTCACTGCTGCCTCACCTCACCTCCCCAGCAGGACTGAGACCCACCTGCCACTCGACAGGTGTGTCTCCCACACACCTGCGTCCTCAGTTCACCTGTTGACCTCCTGTATTCGCTTGGGCTGCTCTGCTTAGAGGGCTGTTTCTTGCCATGCCCCGATGTTTCTTAAAGTGACAGGAACCCTCCCAGGGCTCCCTGCCACAAGGGTTTTTCACTCAACATAGAGTTAACCTGTGGAACTCATTGCTGAAGGAGATTGTTGTGATGGCCAATAGTTATAACTGGATTCAAAGCAGGGTTGCATAAGTTCTTAGAGGATAGGATTATAAATGGCTATTAGTCAATTTGGTCAAGGGATGAGATATATGACTGTTGGGGGCTGGGAGTGAATAGCAGGGAATGGATCGCACCATAATGACGTGCTGGACACTTCTCTAAAGCTGCCAATGTCAGAGATGGAATACTGACTCAGAGAGACTATTGGTCTGATCTACCAAAGCTTCTCCCTCTCCTAGCATTTCCTTACATGCTCCCTCCAGTGACAGACTGGTGGGGTGTTTGAAGAAGGGCTACCATCTCTCCAGGTTTGACCCAAAGTCTCTGGGTTTTAACGCAGCCCATCATCTGTGAGTTCTCTCTGAAGTCTTTTTTCTGGGTTATTCCAGGGTGACTGGTTAACCTGGAAAAATTAGGACTTGTGGGGTGTGTGGCTGGCTATGCTGAAAAGGGGCAGAGCAATGGGGTTCTCACGCCCCCTGAAAAGCATTGTGACATCATGATGCTCCATAGGGGGTGTGGCCGCCCCCCGAAAGGGATGGTAAAGTTCATTTGTCCCACTCCTTTCGAATGAGTTGGCCACACCTCCCTCAGGTCAATGCGTTGGGGACCATGGCAGCCGTGGAGGGAGGCATCACCCTGGCCCAGGAGTCTTCCCCAAAGTATTGGATCACTCTGGACTGAGCAAGGCAGACTCCTTTTAAGCCCCTCCCCCCCAGGAACTGCTCCCCTTACAGGTCTGGTAAGGTGGGGCTGACCTGTCCCAGAGAGCTTTAACCCCTTTGTGGCTCATTGTGCGGTTTGTACACCCCATCCGCCTTCCCTTTCCCAATGAATTGGCCTAAGGGACTATTGTCACTGTTGCTTCAAAGACGAGGCCCATATTCGGAACTTATTAGTGAGACTTCATTGCTAGGTAAACAATGACTGGAGGAGAAGAAGTGTGAGAGAAAAGTTATCACTACTGGAAGTTTCCCCAATAAAATCTGTGAATGATGAGTGAAGGGATCGCTGAAAAGGGAATAAATGTTGGCATCTCCAGATTGAAAATTATTCATTCCTCTTGGGTTTGGTAATTCTCTTGCTCGGGATAGTGCGGGTGTGAAGCTTTTTTAATGGAAATATTATGAAGTTATAGTATGTTACTCTTCAAAGATTTTAATTTGCCCTGACGGTCCCATCCATCCTCATATTTCCAGGTGGCATCTAGGTAATTTCTTCTCAAAATTCATAACATCCCTACGCAGTTGGTGACTGAGCAAGTTCTGTCTCTCCTGAATATTTTCAAGACATTTTCAAGTGGCCCGCTTACTCCAAAGGAGCCCCATTGAAGCCATCTGGGGCTCCACAAACCACTTACGGGTCTTTTAGACGAGATGCTACCCCACGTGGCCACCCAGGAGCCACGGAGCCGCCTGCCTGTCTGAAGGTGGAGTGGCCAGATGCGCGCACCTGTGAGCCACAGAGCACCCACTCATGGCCACGCATGGAGCACTGCCCGGAAATCCCGAGTGTTCTGTGTGGGGCCAGCCAAATAGCTCTGTGGCAACGGGCGGCCACGGAGTCCATGGGAACGGTGGCAGACAGCCACACCAGAAAACAGGGCCACCGTTCATAGGCACTGTGAGCGAGGGGAACTGGCCTTTAAAAGTGCTGGGGAGCTCAGGTTCCCCAATGCTCGCGCCGGGAACTTGTCACTTGCAAAGGCCAGCCCTGCGTGCTTCCCCCTCCCCCGTGGTCCATGGCAGAGGAAGTGCATGGGGGCTGCCTCTGTGGCCACCCTGAGAGCCACCTGCTTGAATTGGTCCCCACAGACGCCTCTGGAGTGAGTGCTCCACGGCAGAGCCACGGACCCCTCCTTCCCCATCACCTTGTTCATTTAAAAACACCCTTACTCTGGGCTTCAATGGGACTTCTCTGGAGTAAGTGCGTTGTAGATCACAGGCTGGGCAATGGCTTTTTGATGTGAAAAATATCTCTCTACAACCAATACAAGTACACTTTAAAAAACAAACCCACAAGCTGTGAGCTTCTGGAGATTTACAAGTGAGCAGCTATTACTAATAGTGCAAATTGTTCTCTAGGGCCTTGTACTTTCCTTGCTCTTAATAATTAAAAAAAGATTTAACTGGGGTCAAGTGGGATTTCAAGCTGTCCATTCCCTCCACACGGAGAATCTGAAGTAATGTACTCCTCATGGAAACTTATTAGATGCCATCAATATAAATAAGATAAACTCCCATTGTTTTTCAACTCGGGAGCACTCCTGACATATTTATCTGTTTGATGACTGCTCTTAGCTGACCATTACTCCTTCTGTGGGTCTCAAATCTTTTAACTTTCTCAAATGTAATTTTAATGTAAGGGGGGGGGGGGGCGGTGAGAGTAGTTTTAGAATTTGAAGTGCTGAAATGAATAGTAGATTTTGTATTCATTGATATTATTTGTGTTTTCAGAGATATCCAAGGGCTGAGAGCCAGTGTGGTGTAGTGGTTAAGAGTTCAGTACTGGGACCGCAAGATAGGGAGAGACCCCTTATTTAAGACTTGATTTAGCCATGAATCCTCTGGGTGACCTTGGGCTAATTGCAGATATTTTCAGTCCAACCCACCTCGCAGGGTCGTTCTGAAGATAACCAGTGAACTTTTAGATGTAAAAGTTAATAAGTTGAATTAACTTATTAACTAAGGGAATGGGTGGGAGGGGACACAAATTTAACTTAACTAACTAACTAACTAACTAACTAACTAACTAACTAACTAACTAACTAGCTGCAACTGAAACAGATATTTGCATATCTGTTTTTTTAACAAATTGGCTTTTGGATTTTCAGATTATCCTTTCCTGAGTACATAAGAACATAAGTGCCATACTAGATCAGACCAATAGTCCATCTAGCCCAGCGTCCTGTCTCCGACAGTGGCCAGTCACGGTGGCTTGAGAGAAGCACCCAACAGGTCACAATGGGGGATCCATTCCCTGTTGTTTTCCCCCAGCTCCCGTCATGTTCCCTGATCCTGTCTGGCTAATAGTTGCTAATGGATCTATCTTCCAGAAACTTGTCCAAACCTCTTTTAAACTCAGCTATAGTACTGGCCCTTACCACAGCCTCTGGCAGTAGATTCCACATCCCAATTATACACTGAGTGAAAAAATGTTTTCTTTTATTTGCTTTAAACTTGCCACCCATGAGTTTCATGGAGTGTCCCCTAGTACTAGCTGAGAGGGTAAGAAGTAACTGCGCCTTGTTTATTAGTTCCACACCACTCATGATTTTATAGACTTCTATCATATCTCCTCTCATATCTCTTCTCCAAACTGAACAGCCCCAACCTACCAAGCCTCTCCTCATATGGGAGCCCTTCCATGCCCTTGACCACTCATTGGGTATTTTCAGACGTGACGAGATCACAGTGAACCACAGTGAATACCCACCTATGGTCACTGTGCCCTGCACGTCTGTTCGGCGCCCGCCATATGTTCACCACCCTGAATAGTAATACCCACATGGGGTCAATTTCAACCACGCTTCCCAGACTCCCGGCACCAGAATCCCCGGAAGCGTGGTGAAAGTGATTCCAGGCGGGCATCAATAAAAAGTAACGTCTGGTCGGCTATCACGGCCCAGAATCCCCGGCGGGATTCCGGGACGTGGTGAACTCGGCCAGATGCTGCGACGGCATTGGCCTCACCGCCTGCCCATCTCCCCAGAGGGAGGGCGGCGAGGCAGCGTGGAGGGGGCGGGGCTGTGCGGCCACACATTGCGCCGTGCGGCCCCACCCCCTCTCTGATTCCCCGCCAGGATCCCCAGCACATCTGTTTGCCGTGCCTGGGTGATCCCGCTGGGGAATCTCTGGGTTGTTTTTGGGACGGGGCGAAGCCGCCCCGTCACGTCTGAAAACACCCATTGTTTTTGTAAGCTGGGCGCTGGGAGTATTGAATATATGCATTGCTAGTATGCAATCTTTGGCCCTTTTCACCCAGATGCATGCCCCCCCATGCCCAAATGTGCAGGTGGGGGGGACGTTCGTGCGATCATGGCAGTGGATGAGTGGGGGTGTATCCATGCTCCCTCACTCCACCCACCTCCAACCATCGCCCACTCATGGAGCAATGGGCACCAATGGAGGATGCTGTGTGTGTGGAGATGGGTGGAGGTGGGTGGGCATCCGTGGGATGGGCCCCCCACGCACTGCCCACCCGTCGCCGCCTCCACCCATCCCCCCATGCACTTGCACCCATTAGAAAAGGGCCTTTGGAGAAATATTTAGATTAACCCTTTTCCTCGTCACCCACAACTGCCGTCCTTGCAGTACATAAGAATTAGAATCTTCCATTTTATACAAAGGGAATGAAGGGCTCTGCTAGTGCAGACTTGGCAGAAGGGCAGCTGTTCGCATCTAACAAAACGTGCAGTTTTTATTATTACACGATGGATGAAGTATTAATACATTTTGTTACGTCACATGTACATTTTTTAAAACAAAGAAAGAACCTCAATCTCATTATTTTTATACTAGTCTCAGGAGCAGCAGGTGTAGCCATAGCAGGCAGCATGGAGAGGCCCAAGAAAGCACTAGCAATGGCACTGCAGTGGCACTTCTGAGTCTGCTGGTAGCTCTGAGAGACCAGGGCCGTTGGTTCAAGTTGTGGGTCCTGACAATGAGTTCCTTTGCTACAACCATCCTTCCTCGTAAGTGTCCTTTTCATTTTCCAAGAAAAGCTAAGGGTATTTTCAGACATTACAAGATTGCTGTTCACCACACTGAATCACAGTGGATCCTGTGTGGTGGCAGCGATCCCGTGAATGTCTATTTCCTCCTGGCCAGATGTTCACCACAGTGAACACCTGGCCGGGATCAAATTGACCACGGTTCTGGAGGTGAGTCTGGCCTCACCTCCAGAATCGTGGTTAGGTTGGCCACAATCCGGGATGGGGCTGGCAATGGCCACGATGAATGTCTGCTTGCCAGCCCTGTCCCAGTCCAGAATCGGGTCCCAACCAGGGGACGGGATTGGGCGCAGCAGCCTCATTAGCCAAGACGGATCCCGGTCCAGGGTTCAGCATGGTGGGCCAAATGGCCTGTCAAGTCTGAAATTACCCTAAGTGGAAACAGAAAAGCACTGGAAATTTCTTGGAATTCCATGTGAATTCTAATCCCACTGGAGAACATCTGCAAATCCACCCCTCTGCTAATTTAGCTGTGAGCGTTGTCGCAGGAACACAACCGTCCATTTTCTCAACAATGCTCGTGAGTTTGCAAGGAAGAAGGACGAGACGCATGCCTATTCATGACAGAGTATTGAATTGCCATGGGAGATTGGATGAACAATTTGGCAGAGTCACAAAGTGACTGAGATGTTGGCTAGTGTGAAAATCACACGGACACTCTACTGGTTCACACAGCAGGCTTACCATTGTCAGAGCCAAGAATAAACATTATATATTACTTGAGCGAGGTCAGGCATTCTCTTGTGCCACTGTGCTTAGCAATAATTAGAAATTCTTCTCCCAGAAGGTTCTAGTGACACTGTGTGAAGGATGTGACCTAAAATGTAAGGTGTATTAGCTTTAAGTTTTGTAGCTTATATACATCTTTTTCCTATAGAAAGGCCAATGCCAGATGACAGCTTCATTATTCATTTTCAAGGGTTTGCTCTTGCAGGTCCTGAGTCTCTGGTGGGTTGCAGAGAGTAGAGATATTGCTCATGCTGCAGGCTGATTTAAGGCATTTCATGTTCTTTTACAGAGGTCTGAGTTGCAGAGATCCATAGTGAGAGATGAGCCCAGTGATTTTATTTGGGAGGGACAAAGCAAGGAAACCTTCCCCCCCTTAACTACCTCTTTCCTGGTTCAAACTATTCTTTAGTTCGGGAGTGGGGAACCTTCATCCTGCAGTTCACTTCCAGCTTTCACACCCCTCCCATCTGGCCTGTTTAGCCTTAGAGCTGAATCGAATAGTAAAATTATTATCCACAGTCAATATCCGCCATTCCAAATAATTTGGCTTCTATTTGGCTGTAAACTGGTTATCATGATGGCTACGTACCAAGCTGAATTACCGGCTAATACCACAACGGTTACCAGTTTACCATATTACCGTTACCCCTTGACCCTATCGCTGTGTTATAGTGTAACCAAATGTTACTGTTACTAGTCTGAAACCAGGTCTGGAGGGACGCAGGGAGAAGTAAACAAGAAAGGAATTATGGGCAAATGGTAAGTGACACTATGGGAAGATGGTAAATGGCAACACGGTAAACAGTCCGCTGCAATATTATGTGGTAAAATCATGGTTAACTGGTTAGTCTGTCTGTCAGACAACTAACAGATACCGCTCGATATCTGGTCCTTTCTGGAGCAGGTTGTATCGTGTGGATGTGGCCAGATACTGATTTGTGGCAGATAACCGTTTAAACTCTACTTCCTCCTTCTTGCCTTCAGTGTGGCTCGCTTCCACCCCTCTACAAAGCACTCCTGAAACAACCATTCCCAACTCCATTCCTCACCCCAGCAGAGCGCTCCTGTCCTCAGAACTTTGGGGACATTTAAATTTGGCCCAGGATAGGGAGAAGATTCCCCACCACTGCCGTAGCTTGTTAATCAAGGAATGTGTGTTTTCCTGTGTCTTGCATTATCATTTGCTAAGTAGGTTCAATTTAACTCGGTCTACATCTGTCAGGTCTTTGTGGGACTCATAAGGCTGGAAGGGACCTCAAAGGTCATCTAGTCCAACTGAAGGCAGGAGCCACTAGGCTTTAGACCAGGGATAGCCATGAGAGAGATCACAATCTACTGGTAGATCACAAGCTCATCTCCAGAAGATTGCAGTGTGAGGAGGGGGGATCCTGAAATTGTCTTTGGGGTCCGGGGAGGAGAGTAGAAATGGCTCACGAGAGTGTCTCTGGGGAGGAGATGGGTTAGGAGAGCTCCTCCAGCATGCCTCCTCCACAATCGATGTCCTATGTCTTGCAGCTCTCCGTGATATGAACATTTTGGTATGTGGCTCTTGGGCATGGGAACTTTGCCCGCCCTTGTACTATTACTACTTGTGTCTTGCATACACTGCTTCTGCTTATGGCACCATAATGGCCTATTTTTTATATATATTTCATTTTTTGCAACAGCATCACATTACTGACATGTTCAATTTGCACTCTGCTGTCTCTCTTTTCAGCCATGCTATTGCTTAGCCAGTTATGCCCCATTTTGTTGGTGCATTTGATTTTTCTTTTCTAATACTTGACATTTGTCTTTGTTGAATTTCATGAAGTTCTTTGATTCAAAGCTTCCTTTGTCTCCCTCTTCTCTGAGCCCTCAGTCTCTGAACTGCATAAGTAAAATTGCTAGGTGAATTTGTACAAGTGACGTACTTGTTGAAAAAAGGGATTCAAATAGCCTTGAAAAAGAGATTGAGCCATGGTAGCATCTTGTGACTCCACTCCTTCTCCCCCAAAACATCGGGGCTGAAATTGTTAGGAGATGATGGAGCCTGACACCTTTTAAGAGGTGTTCAGAATCTTCAGGATCAGGCCCAGTGCAGCTGTGGAACCTACTTTCTGATAGCCCTAAATTCACAAGATTTAAGGTTATGATTCCAGTGGTCTAAATAACCTGCTAATTTAGGCTCTTATGAACAGCTTGTTAGAAACAGGTACAAAAGATCTTCCGGGTATTCTGTGTTCCTGTCACTGAGTGCCATTAAAAGTAAGCCATAAAGTCTTGCAATCAATACAGACTGTTACAGAGAACCAGCTAAAAGATTATAAAATAAGAAGAAAGTGTTCCACTCCCCAAGTACCCACACAATGCAACCCTATCTACAGGACAACACTTGAGCCATAAATGATATACCTGTTTTTAGAGTGCCTCTGAGAATAAGCACAGAGGTATCTCAGATGGGGCACCTTGGGTGAAAACAGACATGGCGCTAACCACCCTTTAACCACCCTTGGTGGTTATTTATGCATGTTGCAGGGCTGTATTGGTGCCCTATGCAGCCCTGAAACATGCATAAATGACCACCAAGGGTGGTTAAAGGGTGGTTAGCGTCATGTCTGTTTTCACCCCTAGAGATGGAGGCACCTAGAATTACTGATCATTTCTGAAAGGTTTGGCGCCAACTCATTTAGTCATGCCACTGCAAAGTGCTAAGGATGATTATTGTACCAGTAGTAGAGAAACCTACAAATAAAATGTGTGTGTGTGTGTGTGCACGCAAGGGCACCAGCAGAATTACATTGGAGGAGGATGGGGAGGGAGAGCCACTTGACCCCACCCCTCTCGCTGTGACCATGTCCCAACACGACATCATGGGACAAGGGGCATGGTCACGTTGGAGAGGGGCAGGGGCAAAGGGGTCCCTGTCCCTTTCTGGTGTGGCCACGCCCCTTTTCCTAGCACCATAATGTAATGACACTCAGAAAGGGCAGGGCAGCCTTCCTGGTGCCCATTCATGTGCGAGTGTGTCGGTTCCTCTATACAGCTGGGTCGCGTGAATAATACTAACTGTACACTTGAGACTTTGGGGTGAAATTCTCAAGCTGTTTCGCCACAGTGTTACTCCTTTTAGTGCAGGTGCAAATCCCACTGAATCAAATGCAGGGCCAGATCCAGGGAAGTTTGGACCCTACGTAAAATGGTGGAGGCAGCCCCTTCTTTCATAGCAATGTTTCATGGCCACACAGACTCCCTCACTAGAAAAGTGTCACCGTAATTAATTTTCAATGTTCAGTTCAACAGAATGTCCCCTTCAGGGATCAGGGTGCCTTGCATTGCATGCCGGTATGTTATGTAGTTGTCATTTTTCTAGTTCACCCAGGGATCTGATATGTTTGAGGTCCCATCCTGAATAACGACAAGCTAGGGCTGAATCAAGTAGTAAAACAACTACTCACGAGTATTCGGCCAAGTTCCAAGGACCGGCCTGGGTGCTTGGGCTGGTCCAAGGACCCCCAGCAAATACTCGTGAGAGGTTCCTGAGGGTGGGGGTGAGGAAGGGGCCAGAGGGAGCCGGAGGGGGAGGGAATGGGCCAGGGAAGAGGGGGTGGGTGTTATAAGGGGACTTGGTATAGCCCAGGCTCAGGGAGACTGGACACACCTCGGGCCTGGAGGGGCGTGGTGCAGTCCAGCCTTGTGGGAGGGTTTTTCCCTGTCTCTGCTCACCTTCTCCCTGGCTCAGCGCTTCTCTCCCGGCCGGGCGGGCAAGCTGGCTGCACAGCAGCAACTAGCAATGGATTGCTCTTCATTTAACCTCTAACAATAAACGAGAAACTTAAATAAACCTCCCAGACTCCAAGTCTTCTTGTTACATGGTGGCAGCGGTGCTAGAACAGCCCACAGAGAGACTGGGAGCTGCAGAGCAGAGATGGCTCACTCATTAAAGCCTCTAGCTCCCCTGGAGTTCAGAAGCACAAAGCTGGCAGAGGAATGGAGCCTCTGGAAGCGGGAATCCGAACTCTACACTGATCTGGCCATGAGGAAAACTGAAGAAGGAGATAAGGTAAAACTTCTACTTTACCTTGTGGGGGCCCAGGACAGGAAAATATGCGAAGGTTTAAAGCTGTCCCAGGAATCTCCACTCTCCACAGTATTGGCTGCCTTAGAGGCTCACTGTATGCCCAGGCACAATGAAACAGTGGAGTGTTTTAACTTTTTCAAGAGGGACCAAAAGGAAAATGAAGGTCTGGCCACCTATGTGTCTGAACTGAAGTCGCTGGCTAGCACATAAAAATTGGGAAATTAGAGGACTCCCTAACCAGAGACAGGATTGTCTGTGTGACCTCAGACAGAAAACTACAGGAGCGCTTGCTCCGGGAAGGGGAACTGACCCTAACAAGATGGAGAGACTTGGCATGAGCAGCAGAGGCTGCCAGAGATCGAGTGAAAGCTCTGGAGCCCCAGGGGGCAGACACCATTCTGAAGGTGGGGAAGAGCAAGCCCAAAGGTGATAGCAGACAGAAGCTGGCAGAGGTCCCATGAGGCAGGATATCTATAGAGCCCCGGAGGGATGGGACACCATCAGAGCCGCAGCTGGGGAGAAAATGCAGTTTTTGTGGGAGAAGGCACGAGAGGAATAGAGACAAATGCCCAGCGTATGGGCAGAGACGCAACACATGTGGAAAACCCAACCATTTCAGCACCGTGTGTAAGGCAGGCAGAAGGCCACAACGAGCAAAACTGGGACAAGAAGGGGGTGAAACCTCCTCCATAGAATCAGAAGATGAGGAAGACAGGGTGATGTCCATAACCGTCATTTCCCAGCCCCACCAGGTGAGGGCGGTAGGTGCAAAAAAGGAGGCTGCCATTTTCGCCTCAATGCTAGTAGGTGACAAGAAAAAGCGTTTTCAATTGGATTGCAGTGCCACATGCAACATAATCACAAAAAAAGATCTGAGACCCAATACAGTGATTAGGAGAGTTTCAAGAACACTGGTGATGTACCACCACGCCACAGTGCAACCAGTAGGGAAGTGCAGCTTGACAATAATAAACCCCAAGAATGGAAAGAAATACAACTTTAAATTTGTGGTAGTAAATGAGCAGAGACTACACCCTCTGTTGGGGTCCCTAGCCATCCAAAGGATGGACCTGGTGAGAGTACAGCATCACAACTTTGTGCACAGTGTCACCCAGCAAACAGTCACGTTGAGTTGCCAGAAAAAATGGACATTAGGCGAGGAAAAAATAACAGAAAAACAAGAGTGTAGGCAAAGCAAACGCCAGTAGAATGACAAGGAACTCTGTAGTAATGGAATCTGAGGATATTTTTCAGGGAGATGGATGCCTAAAGGGCACAGAACCCCTGGAATTCAGTGAAACCATACCAGCCCAGTTGATGAGCGACAATGGCCCTCAGTTCACATCAATGGAATTCCAGGAATTCGCCTAGAACTTGGAGTCTGAACACATCACCTCATCCCCTGCCTACCCACAGAGCAACGGCAAAGTGGAATCAGCAGTAAAGACAGCAAAGAGACTCCTCAGTCGAGCAACAAAGAAGTAGGTACAGACCCCTACCTCGCCTTCCTAGCTCATCGCAACACACCCACTCGGGGTTGTAGCAGCAGCCCGGCGCAGGCACTGTTGGGCCGCAGGACAAGAACACTGATTCCCGTGTCAAACAACCAACTTGAACCAAAACCAGAAAGATACCATCACCAGCAACTGCTCGCAGCCCAGCACAGGCAAGCCAGATACTACAACAGGTCAGCACGAGGCCTCCCCCCTCTGGAAACAGGCACACACATGTGGATCCAACCAGCAGAAGGCACCAACAACACATGGGCCAAGGGGATCATAGAGAACACAGTAGCCCCCAGATCATATGAAGTGACCACCCGAGAGGGATGCTCCATATGGCAAAATAGGAAACACCTACGAGTGAGACACAGCCAAGGGAGCAGCCGGAGACCCAACTGCTGCGACAGAAGGCACACCCCGGACTGACCAGGACAGGAGCAGGTGAGGAGGATGACTACAGCCAGCAGCGTTTAAACGAGGAGCCAGAGTGGGTCCAGGGACTAGTAAAGGAAAATCCACCAACACAACAGATGACACAGGAGACATTGAGATGCCCCCCTAGAAGGTGAGGAGGGGGACCCGAACAGAGAACCAGACTCCCCAGCAACAGAGCGGAAGGGAATCCAGAACAGACAGTCCAGGATGGGCCTCCTGCTGAGGGCGCCTGGGTACCTACAGGGCTATGTAACCGATTAGAGCCCATGGTAAAGATGAGGCTCCAGTGGTGGCCAAGTGCTACCAACCTCTGGCCACACACACACACACACACACGACATCACCCTGGGGTGATAAAAGGTGGGGACTCTGGCCCAGCAGGTCACTAGAAGCTTC
Source organism: Sphenodon punctatus (assembly GCA_003113815.1). Classification (NCBI taxonomy): domain Eukaryota; kingdom Metazoa; phylum Chordata; class Lepidosauria; order Sphenodontia; family Sphenodontidae; genus Sphenodon; species Sphenodon punctatus. The sequence goes on from QEPC01010859.1 coordinate 1,057,742, forward strand.
ATTTTGTTTTTTTCCCTTTCTTTTTCTTCTTCTTCTGTCCTTTCTGTTAATTTTGTTGATGTTGTAGAACAAGGGAATGTTAACGGGGGGTGGGGGCAGGAAAGATGTTACAGGGGCACTTGGTATGGCATAGGCTCAGGGAGACTGGACACACCTTGGGCCTGGAGGGGCGTGGTGCAGTCCAGCCTTGTGGGAGGGTTTTTCCCTGGCTCTGCTCGCCCTCTCCCTGGCTCAGCGCTTCTCTCCCGGCCGGGTGGGCAAGCTGGCTGCACGGCAGCAACTAGCAATGGATTGCTCTTCATTTAACCTCTAACAATAAACGAGAAACTTAAATAAACCTCCCAGACGCCAAGTCTTCTTGTTACAGTGGGGGCCTAACAGGGGTTGAGGAGACAGAGTTCTTACCCTCTGAATGGGCTCCAGCGATGCTTTGCTCAGGAAGTGCATCCAACCCCTGGTGCATATCTCACCCTCTGGGCTGGAAGCCAGTCCATCCTGCCAGTGTGTAGCTCCTCGGGCACAGGCAGGCAGACACCTAACCCACCCCCCACCCAGCTGTGAGCCCTGTCCTGCTCGCTGACTGCAGGGAGAGGAACTGTGACAGGTAGTGCTAGGCACTTTGCAAAAACCCATTGCAGCTGAATGCTCTAAGCTTCAAGTGCAGGGGACCATGGGATTGCTAAAGTCCTAGCATAAATACTAAAACATGTAAACGTCTAAACATTTTAGTAGGAATGGGCGAACGAGGTTCGGATGTTCGGAGTTCGGACTGAACTCGGTCTGTTCGGATGTCCGAACCAAACATCCGAACTAAACTCTTGAACTACTGAACAGTTCGGTCGTGTTCGACTGAGTTCGGGGGCAGGAAAAATGTCTTTCCAGGGCCAAAAATTAGGTTTCGATTTCATTTCGGTTTCGCTATTTTTGACTGTTCGGCCACGTTCTGCCAAACCGAACTTGGCTGAACTGAACTATCGAACCTGAACTCGGGTTTCGAACCGAACGACAGAACATCTGAACCGCATTCTGTTCGCCCATCCCTACATTTTAGTCAAAATCGTCTAAACAGAATAAAACATTTTTTTTATGATACCGTTCTGTCTGTCAAGAATGTTTTAGTGAGATCATCTAAAAACAGTGAGTCTTCATAGCCAGGCTCCAAACCCTCTTAAGCCTAGCTCTAGCAGAACTCTCAATCTGCCTCTTACCTCATTCATAGCTTCTATACACTGAGCAGTGCTCAAGTTTAACTCCCTGGGCTGGCTTGTACCATGCCCTTGCACAGATGCAGCACAATTAAGTGCAGTCCTTCCACTGTTAAAGCACTTGCAATCCTGCCCACACCTTCATCCAGGCTGGTGTTGTCCTTCTTAAAAGCCTATTAGCCGGCAAGCACTCTGGCCTGCTACACTGTGCAGTCCCACAGTCTGCGTGTGCCTGGATCCAACCCTCATCAACTGCCTATTTTGCCACTTCTAAGCGTATACTGCAAGTTTTTCTTGTGCCATTTATCAGAAGTGTGCATGAGCAAGACTCGCAGTCTAATAGCACAAATAACCTCTGCTACTTGTTCTCTATTATATGCCTGGTTGGAGTACACTGTTGCTTAGCAAGTATGTTCAAGAAGCATCATGATCATCCAAAGCTCCAGTTTCCACAATGGCGGAAACTCAATAAACTTAATTAAAGGAAACGGAGACCTCTGGAAGGGGTGAGTGGAGTTGGGCAGCCCAATGCTCAGAGGGACCCTCTGCCATAAGCCCCACTCACTTCTCTAGTGCTAATGCTAGCAGATGATTTAGAGGACTGAGATGTTCCATTTTTGTTCTGAGCTCCTGACATTAAATATCAGAATAACAGCGAACTCCTATTGATGACCATAGAAGGAGAAGTGGGCCTTTCCTCTTTGTGTGCAAACAGATACATTAAGGACACAATCTTCCACCCATTGTTGTCCCAACTCCTATTGACTTTGAGGGATGGAGGATTGCGTCCTAAGACAGTGGATCCCAAACTTTTGGCCTGTGTGACTTAATTATATCATCCTGCAGCCCTATTAAAGAACAAAGATGTGCAATATACAGTATAGCAGATACTCGCCACCCCACGTGCGGGTGTAATGACAGGGCACAGTCCTCCCCCACTATTGACTTACGTGTTCCCACCAGGATCCTGCTGGCCTTGGGATTCGTAGCAGAACAGACAGACAAACCCAAGGTGTCAGTGTAACCTCCTGACGGCTCGGCATCAGGACTGGCTTCTTGCAGAAGCTAAATCGCTCCTGCGACATATGGAATTGGCTGCCTTTGGTATAAAAGACTGCCCAGTGGAATCAGGATGTGGGCAGAGCAATGTTTCTTTCTATACTTGCCTTGGCTCTAACCTAAGTTGTTCCTTCTTCATCCCTGCTGCCAGTCCTGCCCTGTCATCATTTCCTACCAGCCCTTGCTTGTCTCTAGTTCCCTCTGCTTCCCAGACTCCTTGGCCCTGACCCTGACCATTTGGCCTGGTGGTCTTGAACCTGAACACTAGCTCACCTCTGGACTTTGCACCTCTTCTGCTTGGGTCATCTGTTGCCTGTCGCCCCTCGTGCTGTGGCCTCCTCCTGATATTCACCTGATCCTGTTTGCCCACCCCCTGGATCCAATGCTGCCTCTGTGTCTATGTGTCCGTGATGGCTCTGCTTGTGACTTTGAGCCTGAAAGTCTGCCCATGATCTGAGCTGGGACCTTACTGTTTCAGAGTGTTACCCATTCAAGTTCTCATTTCTGGTAACTGGCTCACTGCAGACTTCTCTGTTGTCAAATTTATTACTAGTGAAGGGCCATTCGTTTCATTCCTTATCTAAAAAGTATTGACCTAGTATGCACAAGATCAAATGCCTTAGCTAGAGAAATATGGGGGGGTATTCGCACATGACAGCAAGAACTCCCCAAAGAGCCTGTGGTTTTTAATACAGGGAATTAATTCCTTTACCTCATGTTGATAACAGCGTCTGTGTCTCCTCTTCCTTCTGCCCAGAGGATTTTCCATCAAAGACAAAATTATCTTTGTAGTCTGGCGTGAGGCTTGGTGAATGCCAACATTTTAATTAGAGAATCCATTGTGGTGTTAACTAGCTTTCCAATCAGCCATTTTTAAAACAAGCTGCTCTCATTTTCTGTAATTGTATTAGCTAAATTTCTTATTAAGAAATCAATCTCAACAGGCAAGTAGCCCTTTCCAAAAGATTGTTGAGGTTTTTGAGTCCTAATGGGCCCCAGAAAAGCACAGACTTCTGGAATTTAGAATCCTTAAAACTCTTTGAAAAGAGGAGAGAAGACCCCCACCCCCACTATCCACAGGCAAATCTGCTGAGATAAAATAAAGCTTGATTTTTTAAAAAGGCACTGATTTTGAGCTGGCTGAAAAGGATTTTGTGGGGGGGGAAAACAATTCAGTTTGAAAGATGTTTTCATTCTGCACAGTTCAAAGTGCATCAATTTTTCTCATTTGTAGGGTTATTATCAATATTAATAATTTATATAGCACTTTGTGTTCAAAGTGCTTTACAATCCCTATCAAACCTACCCTCTCAACAGCACTGTTAAGTAGTGAGATGTCAGACTGGCCCCTTTAAGGCTGGCCTGCTTATCACTTTGGCCCTGCCCCTTGTGAGGAGTATATAAAGGAAAGGCTGAAGAAAGGAGTTAGCCTGTGATGAGCTGCTAATAGTGTGAAACAGCCTGCAGTGATGGAGCTGACCTTGGTCCTGAAAGGTCTCTGAGGAGAAGGTATGTGGGAATCACTGAGTGCCAAAGTCTTGTACCTGTTGTATTGCTGATTGGAATAAAATTGAGATTTTGCACCTAAGCAAGGTGGTTGGGTCTGATCTTGCAGTACCCCACTGGGGCAGGCTGGTTGTTGTTGTTTCCATTTTGTAGACAGGAACTGAGGTGGAGAGACAGTGACTTGCCCAAGGGCCACCCAGTGAGCTCGTGGCTAATATGGGCTTTGAAACCTAGGTCCAAGTTGAACACCTTATCTACTAGGCTACACTGACTCACACTCACACTGTTTTTAGACGAGGCGCTGCAGAAGCGCCTCCCGAACCGCATGTTAAGACAGAAGCCGGCTGCGCTGCCGGAAGTGACGTTCTCCCCGTTGCCAGCAACGGCGGCGGCTGGAGACGCGGCGCTTTGCAGCGGCGCGTTCTAGAGACCTCAATTTTCAGGTCTCTAGAACACGCCTTTGCAAAGCGCCACATCTCCGGTCACCGCCATAGCCAGCAATGGGGAGAACGTCACTTCCGGCAGCACAGCCGGCTTCTGTCTTAACGCGCGGCTCGGGAGGCACTTCTGCAGTGCCTCGTCTAAAAACGGTCTTACTCCCAATATTTATTCCTGATTTTTACTGGCTCTAGTTTATTTCCTATGGCAGACTTTACAGTGAGTTGCTACAGGATTAGTTCCCTTTTGCTGTCAGCAGCCTATCGTTCCGCTCAGTCAAGAGCTGCACCTGTAGCCTGATTAGCCCAATCAGGTTGGTAGCAGCTGGACTATATAAAAGAGCAAGTAGGCCCAAGAAGGGGACTGGAGGGATGGGGCAAGGAACTGCTTGAGGTAAGAGTACTCTGGCGGTTCGAAACTACCTTTTCAAGCTCTGATGGTGAGGGTCCTGCCTGTAGGTAGCATTGTAAGATGAACTTTCACTCATGTGCTATAATGAAACTTGTGGGAATAAATGGAGGAGGACACTGGAACCAGCAAGTGCTCTGTTAGCTTTACAGAGATGATGGATGGCATCCTGTAAAGACTTATCTTCAGAGAGAACATTGTCAGGCTTCTCCCCCACCCCCAAATTTGACACCCACTTCTTTATTATTACCTTTATCCATATCCTTTTCAAAGCCACTGTTGGTTTTATTATTATTGCATTATTGTTCAATATGGAGGTGTGGCTTCTTGGGGAGAAAGGGAGTGTATGGTTTCTATCCTGGTTCTCCACACTTGGGAGTGGTGGGAGGGATGAGTGCAGCTAGGAGCAATAGGGCCCATGGCCCAGGCCCTGCTGTCAGAGGGGGGCCCCGCAAGGAGGCCAGTCCGGGTAGCCTCAGGACCAGCGCTCTCGTAGTCCTGGAATAGGCAATTTCTGCGGGGCCTTCTCCCCACTGATAACTCAGCCCTTGAGGTGTCTGCTTCCTCCACGGCACTGCCTCGCCCTCTTCTCACCTTCATTAAACCACTGATCCCTGAATCTCCCATCAGAAGTGAAGGGATGAGTGAAAGGGAGAGCGCGGGTGTGCGCGTGTGCATGGGAAAGCCTGTGTGCCGTGTGCCCGTGTGTAAATATTTATGACACTACTTTGTAAGCAAACCCCCGATTGCCAGTTGTTAAGTGGGAAGTGGGAGCATGATGGCCCCACATTTATTTTTGCCCTGCAGCCAGCAGATTTTAAGGCCAGTCCTGATTGCAGCAGTGGACTAGGAAGAAGATTCCAAAGAATAACTGCCATCAATGCTTCCCAGTGGCTTCAGCTGATTTTACAAAGGCCCAGAGTGGTAGACTAGAGAGTTAGGCTCAAGTGGGGGTGTGGGGAAGAAATATTAGAAAATCCAATAAAATCTTGACCTTCTAGGACCATACAGCTGGAAGGGACCAAGAAGATCATTGAGTCCAGACTCTGGCTTGGTGGAAGATCGTCCTAGAGCTAAACTCGTCCAGTCTCTTCTTAAAATCCTTGAGTGATGGAGAATCCACAAGTTCTCTAGATAGCCTGTTCCACTGCTGGGCTGTCCTTACGGTCAATAATTTTCTCCCTGAGGCTCAATCTAAATCTCTCTTTCTTCAGTTTGCACCCACTGGTTCTTGCCTTGCCCTCCATAGCGAGGGAGGACAATTGTTCCCCACCTTTTCTATGGCAGCATTTTGAATATTTGTAGATGTTTATTACAGAAGATAGCAATGAGAGAAATGTCACACCAACAGAAGAAGATGAAGAGGAAATGGGCTTTGGGGGCTCAAAAGAAAAGCTTTCTAAATGAGTCTGTAACCCATACATAGCCTACCAGGAAGGGGAGTCCATGTAGAAGAATCAGAGGGGTTAGCATAAATTAACTCAATAGCGTAGACAATGCCAAAGAAGAATTCATTTAGTCTCCACAAAGCCAAATTGGAGTTTGCCAGCTGGATCTGAACCTGGCCTAAATGGTTCCCACAAAAAGCCCTTCCCTCCCCCTTAATTGTAACGGTAACTGTTTCTAATTATACTGACTTGTGTTATATTAAATATAAAAGTTTAACTATAATTTACAATGCTGCGGGCCTCTTCTATAGCATCTTTTGATTTGTGCCATTAAAGATAGCTGAAGTTCACAGAAAATTAAATTTAAATTAAATTAAAACCAGGTTTTTCTCTCCCCACCCACCTCCCTATCCCTTACCAAACATTTTAGCATTTACAAAATTTGCTCACTGATGAGAGAAATCTCATCAAACAGATTCCTGAGCCACTGACTACATTTCAATCTGTCTTTGAGGTGTGCAGAGCTCTTGAGTTGATTTGAATAACTATCATTTGGAGGTCATATGTCCCTAGATCTATAGTGCTACTTTCCATTGATGCTAATTAGATTCCAGTTAATTCCTACTTGCCTCATTTTACCCTTAAGCTCCATGTACCCTTTCATAACAGTGTAAAATACAGTAGGGCTGAAACAAATATTCAAAGTAAATACCAAATTCAACTGATTCACATTTGTTTTGGCAAAAAGGATATGATGTGCTATTTGTTTTGGATATTCATTACTCATTTCAGATATTATTTTTTAGAGCTGAAACAGTAAAAAAATATATCCATGGTTGATATCCAGTATTGCTGTTTACCACAATACCACATAACTAAACCAGTCTGGATAGAGGAAGGGGGTAAAAAAAAAAAAAGTCAAATGGAAATATTATAGTTCTGATAAGTAAAAGTTTATTTAGCATAGCCATTGGCCATTGCATTTAAGACAATAACAGTAAATTAATATTATAGTTCAGTAATCCAGATAGCTGGTGGATACCAAACCGGATACCGTTCAATATCCAACTGGATACCACGGATACCGGACAGCAATGAATACTTGTTTCAGCTCTAATTTTGTTTTGGTTTTGATTCGCTTGGTATTTTGTTTCAGTCATTTTGGTATTTGTTTCTGCATTTGGTTTCATTTAACATTCTTGTGCACCAGTTACATAGAAATACTATTGTGCTAATTGTGATCACTCAGTTGCACTACTGCCCAAATGCCCAACTGTTTGGTGCTAAATAATGCCAAATGCAGGAACAAAAAATGAAATAACTGAAATACCTAAATTAATATGCAGTTATCGCATACCCAGATTAATTTTATCTGAATATGCTACTAATCTTGGCAAGTAAAGAATGGCATCTTGGTTTAGCTTTAAAATATAGATTTTGTTTTGGATGCCCAAGTCTGGCTGGAGTGCAGGGGCTACAGCTGCGGAGTGGAGATGGCAACCATGAGTGTAGCAAGTGGGAAGGGTGTGGGGGAAATCTCCTACTGCCCTTCCTTTTTTTTTAGACTTGAAATTCCCCAGGTCAAACCCAAGGGGACTGCTGGATTGAGGACATCCTAAAACAGTGAGCTGAATTGCAATGATTGCTATCTTACAACCTTGGACACCAAATTAAGAGTCCCATTCACTTTAGCTAGGTTCAATCTTTTCCCCTCAGCGGTGACAATGGGTTGATTCGTGGGTCTGCCTTACAACCTGAGGACATGCCGATTCTGTAAGCCCCCTAGAATCGAATTCATCGGTCATGTTATTCTGGATTGTTCTCTATACAACAATCTGTGAACCAGCTTGGTGGACCCTGTTATCAGTAAAATCCCTCCTTGCAGTCAGGAGGTTCTGCTAAAGTCTCTTTTAGCAGATAGGGATGCCGACATCATAGAAAGAGTAGCTAAATTTTGTGCAGCTGCTCTGCGTGTGCGGAGTGCTCTCCTAGGGCGAGTCCGATCATGAAATCTATTTGTTACTGGACAACGTTTAGCTTAGCTTTGTATTTCATTTTTGGATCATATTTGCCTATTTGTATCTGTATAGTACATGAGCACTGGAAGTGTGTGTTGTGTTATACGCTTCTTGTTTGTTTATGATGGCTGATGCTCACATAATAATAAATAAATAATTTTAAAAACCATGTGATTGATAGCATAATTTCTAACCACCAATCATAAGGGAGGAGGATGAAGCTACAGACACTTTCAAGAGTGGGTAGAATCAAGTGGAGGTTGCATCCCAGACTGGGAGAGCAGGCCTGGATTGGCATGGCTTCAGCTGGGAGAGGATGTTGGGGGCAGGAGAGGTATAATCAGGGATGGGGGGAGGGCATTTTTCAGAGGGTTAGAGAATCCTGCCCTGATTGGCTGAGAAGGCCTATTTATACTTGTGTGCCTCCTTTGTGCAACTGTGCTCCTCTAGGCTGTTGCTGCCTGGCTCCTTGTTACATTTTCTGTGCTCCTCCCTGAAGATTCCAGCCTTCTTCCATGTTCTGCCATCTTGCCAAGTCTTCCAGCCGTGTTCCTCCCTCCTGCTCCACCTCTTTGCCTTGGTTCTCCGTTGGACAGAGTACCTGACTTTGACCCTGTGAACCAGGCTCCAACATTACCTTCTGAACTGTCTTTTCAATTTCTTTAATTTTCTATCTTTTAATTTAATTGTAATAGTTAATTTACTAAATAATAATAAATAATTGAATAGTTAAATTAATAGTTAATTTTAAATATCTTTAATTTTCATTGAGAACCAGTGTGGCTTAAGGACGGAGTGTGGAGTACTTGGACCAGGGGGGGACCCCGGTTCTAGTCTCGCCTTAGTCAGAAACTCAATGGGCGACCTTGGGCCAGTTGCATTAGTCTCTCAGCCTAACCTACCTCACAGGGTTGTTGTGAGGATTAAAATTTGGCTGTTTTCACGCAGATGGCCCCACGTACCACTGGGTGTTCCAGCGGGTATGCCGTGGGGGAAGGGGGGGGAGTCTGTGGAAATGGGCCAGTGGGGGATGGGTGTGTACCGCACCCGGTTCTGAATGTACAAACTTGGTTTGGAAGTTTGGAATTCGACCGAACTCAAATAGTTCGGTCGACTGAACCGAACTTTCGAACCGAACTCGATTTTCGAACCAAACCGAATTTCCGAACTCGGTTCTGTTTGCACATCCCTACCTATGGCCGATGGCAGAATACACTGAAGAGAGAGTCTGTTTCAATGACATGGATTTTCTAGATCTTCCTGAATTGTGATGGAGTATTGTAATAACGTGGCAGTTGTTACACTAGACAGCAGGTGGCGCACAAGCCTCCAGTGCAGGCCCGACAATCAAGTCTGAGAGGACCAGCAGCTACAAGGGTGGGAGGCGGCAGAAGGGGTTTTTCCTGTGGCTAGGCAGAAAAAGCCGCCCTGAGCCTTCAGGGAAGGGAGGGATACAAATATGAATAAATAAATAAATAAATAAAATAAAAAAAGGGAAGCCTCCATCTTAGGTGAGAGACTATAAGGATCCAGAGAAGGTGCTGCTGAAAAGGACAGAGTGTGGCAGGCTGCCAGCCCTTGAGGAAGCGGAGTCGAGAAGAGACTGTATCTGTGCATGTAAGCAGAAGCCACAGGAGGAGAGATTGCTGGTTCCTGTGTGTGAGGATTGGCAGTGTGAGGAGTTGAGCACTGACAGCACAAAACAGCACCAGGCCTGGCCTGGCCAGTGGGGACTTGGACTCATGTGAGTGCTCTGGGTTTGAGTAACTGTGGGCAATGCCTCTGGAGGTGGAGGTGGGACCTGGACTGTTGTTGATGTGTTCTATCCACTCATCCTGCATCTCCCTATGGCTTGCCTGCTGGCCTGTGACCACCACCCTTACCTAACTTTTTATATAAAGATTTGTAAAACTTCCCCTCTGGTTAACTTTTTTTGTGTGCCAGGGCTGGGGAGCTCCCTTGGGGTTGGTAGGAGTGGTCATCACAGTATAAATGCTAAGGCTGCATTCATGTGAGACACTAGGCCTGAAATGGAGATTCTGCCCAGATTTCGTATCCTGCGCAATCTCTCATTCTGATATGGGTTTGGTGGAATGGGAACCAAGGTCCCCCTCCCACCCCATCCAATTCATGTTCCACAGGAGATCTGGATTGGAATCTCCAGCTCTCCCTCACAATCAGAATGGATCAGCATAGATGTGGCACAGCGCATTTGCCATGTCCAATTGTTGCAGACTGCTCCATCTCCATGGCGAATCTCTGTGGAGAAGGAACAGCTGATCTGTTTCAACACGACAAAAGGCTAATTCTACAAAATTCTTTCCCCTGATTTCTTTTTTCTTTTTAGTTTTTTTATTTGTGTGAAAACATGGAATTATTGTTAAAACGTCCATAAGGCCTACCTGACCGGGTCACAGCAGGTGAGCATGTCTGTGTGGCCACGGCTTTATTTATTTATATTTCCATTTCAAAGTGACTCAGAGCGGCTTACAATTATAAAAAATAAAATAAAAACAGCAATTACAATATATATATAAAAAACCTATATATAAATAATATACAATTACACTAAGCTCTAACTCATGCATAAAAAATTGCACACACACCCCAGCCCATCGAACCCATCCCTCCTTCCCCTGCCAAACACCTGGCAGAAGAGCCAAGACTTACAGTTTTGTCATTGGCCGTCATGGCTGCCTGTCATGGCAGGTTGTGGGCGCATGGAGCACAGCGTGGGCGGGACCAGACGCCCGCACGTGTGTTGTGCTCCCAACCATGGCTGGGCCGTGCAGCCAGTGGGGCAGCTCCCCGGCCGTGGTCACATCAGGTCATTACCCCGATCTGATCCGGGCCATGTCACCCAGGATTTTCTGCCCCGGGGTCGCACATCTACTTTTACCCATTCACTCTCTTCGTGTGAATGTTCTCTTTCTGACTGATTCGTTCTGAGAGGGAGCCATGTCTTCCCATCCTCTTGGGGTAGGATACTCCCACAAGTATGGTGACTGTACTTCATCTAGGCCCTGACACTCCTCTCTTTCCAACAAATGGCCATATTATTTATTCATTTAGGCCAGGGGTGGGGATTGGAACTTTCCCCTCCCAGGAAAGCTGAATCCCCACTCCGGTAGGCTGCTCCATTGGGGGGAGAGGGGGGATGTGATCCCTTTTGTAGGTGACGTGACAGGGGGTTGCATCACCTACATAGGGGGCGTAGCTGCTGGCTGGAAGCACTCAAGAGCCGTTTGATGGCTAGGAGGCTGCTGCTGGGTTGTGAAGTGCGGCTGCTAGGCTGGAATCAATGGGAAGTCTGGGAGACCCTCTGGGGGTCATGTGGCAGTCACCTGTAAGGATATGTACTATGACTTTAAGACAGGGGCCTCCCATAGGAGGAGGAAGTGGAAGTCCAGGCTAGGAGCTGGGCAGAGTCTGGCATGCAGGCCTGTTAGCAATAGCTCTGAATAGTGTCTGTAGAAAGACAATTAATAAACCTTACATCAAGACTCCAGTACAGCCTGTGTCTCTATATACCCAACTATAACATCACCCATGGGCCAAAGGTTCCTCATCACTGATTTAGATTTATAATTGACTCTATCAAATGGGCTTAGGGCAGAACTTTAACATCTGTATCTAGTTCACTCGCACAACAACCCTGTGAGGGCAAGTCCTTATTATTCCTATTTTAGAGATGGGGTAATGAGGCTGAGAGATACTGCCTTGCTCAAGGCTGCCTAGTTGAAATCCCTGGTGGCCTTGGACAAGTCACTATCTTGTGACTTGCCCAACTACAGCAAGTATTAGCTTAGCGACACCAGCTCTGGTGCTGTATGTGAAAGCTGCAAAGAATCTAGCCCAGTGATTCCTAAGCTTTTTGCCTGCTTGACCCCAGTTTCATCCTTAAATATAATTTCTTGGGCCCGGGCAGTAACAAAGACATGGCAAAATATATCAAATATCTATCAGGATTGTGACCCCCCGATTTGCACATGGTGTGACACCACTTGGAATCCTAACCATAGTCAGGGATAGTGCGGAGGTGAGAGCAAGTGTTCCTGGACCATCCAGAAATACCTACCTTTTAATGGCAGCGCTTGTGACTGTTCGTCGGTATTTCCTCACTTTTCCTTGATTCTGCACATCTGCTATTGTCAAGATTGGCGCCTGTCAGTTTCTATCACTTTTTGTTAATTTCTGTAATTGTTCATCCATTTCAGCTTAATTTATTACGGCTTTTAGCCATCATAATATAAAAATACAAACATCAAAGATTAAGAAAACAGGGTACAAAACATTAGAACACGCTCTTCCTTAAATGCAGGGCAAGTAAAAAGTATAGAGCCAAAGCTTTCAATACAGTAACATCTTTTGAATTCAAAAGAATACATTTCTGGTATTTTAGGCAATTTCTGTCATTTTCTGGCAATTTCAGGTATTTTCATCAATTATCCGTATTTTGTGTCCATTTACTGCATTTCCCGTCATTTTGGGCAGGTTTACATCAATTTCTGGTATTCTTCTGTCAATTTTACTTCACTTGGCCAGTATATAAACCATAGTGTTATCAGTTCAGTTCCTTTTGTCACGCTGACAACCACATGCTACCAAAGAAGTACCAGAAGAACCAAACAATTGCGATTCCTGAAGGGAAAAGCCGGTAAGTGTATTCATCGCACGAGTGAAGGCGAATGACCTGTTTCCAAGAGAAACAGCATTCACTGTGACTGCTCGTTTCAGGCCTAGTAAGGAATCTGGGTTCGTTGCAGTGCCACCAATAGGGGAAAATGCAGTGAAGACCAGTTCCTGCCCATAATTTTGATCTAGTCCTCCATCACCACTTGGAAAGATACAGATGACAGAACTGGTCCTTCAGGCTTTGGCAACTGATTCTCCATAGTGTGACTCATTCCCCTCAGTCACTGGATTTCTGCAGAACTGTTGCTATAGGGCATTGTTTTTAAAAAAAACATTGGTGAGTGCCTCAAGAAAGATTGCCACTCGTTAGAACACGCAGCCTGGAAGATGGTGGATGCTCCTGCCAGCTAGTATTATCATGGCATTCCTGTCACAGTCCTTTGTCTGCAGATGAGAAGCGGCTAGGAAGGGGAGATGTACAATAGGTATCCGTAGCATCCTGCAGGCCCCTCCAGGGGTATATCGCCCATCAGCGGCTTTCAGCTGCATATAGAAAAGCTGACGATCTGTCAGTGACTCAGGAAACATTTTTCCTTTTATCGCAGGCAATGATCAAAAAGAAAGCGAGGAGAAATATAATTTCCATGGGCCTCACAAATGTCATAGGGGCTTGTGATTAAAAAATAAGGAGCTTATTATGCGCATGACAGCTCCATCAGGCTAGATAACATCGGTGTGATTGAAACAGACGGTGGGATGGCCATGCCTTCAATCAACTTTATTGTAGCAAAAGAACAGTGCTGCTCCCTCTTTTTCTCCCCTGTTTCACATTCCCCTCTTCCAAAAAAGAGAGATGACATGGTGCTCCGACATGAAAAAGACCTGAGAGGTGGGTGTTCATGCTCTGCACAAATGGATGATTCACCTGAATCTGTCCCTGTGCGTTAAGCTTGATTTTTTTCTTCTTCTTCTCTTCTTCCCTGTTTGAACTTGAATGACGTCAGGCTTTGCTTGGATTCCAGGTTTGGGGCCTAGGCTAATCTCCAGCTTTTATCAGGAGAAATGTTACGTGATGGGAGGAAAGTGGTTAACGAGGGGGGAAATGCTGTGGTTTGTTAGCAGGACAGAGAAACAAATGTAGAACTTGCTTTTCTCCCCCTGTGCTCCCGAGAGTGATTCGGGAGACTAAATTGAATGCTGTATCTGAATTCATACAGTGGTTTACTTGAGCTCTCCAGCCCAGATTCTTGGCAGGGTGGGAGATGGGCGCTGGGGCTCTGAATCAGAATCCATTCCAACCTGGGCTAATCACAGGGCTTAAATTAGAGCAGCCTTTACAACCGAGGTGGGAACCGTTCCCTCCTGTGGGCTGCTTTGAAAATTAGTTCAAGTTCTGTGGGTTGGACAGGAGCTGGGGGTGCTCTTAAGGAGTGTGTTCAGGACAGAGAAAGTAAGAAAAGAGACCAGATCATGGATCCATCCCCTATCCTTAAGTGTCTGCTTGGGGTGGTCTTTTGTTTTACATTGTAGGTTTGGATCCATATCTGCAATTTGCATATTTAACTATGGATCCATATTATTGATCGATGTTTAAATCAATTAAAAGACCTAAAAGAATAAAAATTAAAATAAAAAAATAGAAAAATTGCTTTGCATGTGAAAAATAGCCATCAGACCATTCTGCGCATGTGTGCCCTTTTTCAAGATGGTGGCAGGAGCATCGTTGCCATTTTGGAAAAGGGCAGTCAGTCTGCACATGTGCAAAATGACCACTGCGCACGTGCAGACTGGCTGCCCTTTTTCAAAATGGCAGCAATGCTGCTGCTGCCATTTTAGAAAAGGGCACGCATGCGCAGAAAAGTCCATTTTGCACCTGCACCATTTTTTGTTTTTTAATTTACGGATTTTAAACAACTGCAACAAGCCTGTTGCCTGTTGCCTGTTGCAGTTCGGTAGGGATTAATCCGTAACTGCCTATTCCATGTAGTTACCGATTTAATCTGAATCCCTATTCCCATCCCTAGTGTCTGCACGCATCTCTGCTCCCTTCCTCTGAGCTTGCTGTTTCAAGATTTTATGTCTGAGACTGGATCCATGGGCCAAATAAAAACAAACCACAAATTGGAAAGTGGGCCAAATTAAAAAACAATCATGTGTTGGATTTGGACCAGGAACGGTAGGTTTCCCACCCCTGTTTAAGGTTGTGATTGTAATAGGGAGTCATAGTGCCTGCAGAAATGGAGAAGGACTATCAAATGATTTCGCTGCAAGTTGGCACCAAAAGTTATGCAGGCACTTATTTGATAGAGGACAGTGTTTAACAGAGAGCTCCTGTGGAAGCCCTAAGGAAGATGGGTATTTGACAGGAGAAAACCTTGGGGGTGTGAGGGAGAGAATGCTAGAGAATGAGGACCTGTTGACAGGCTTTAGAGGGAAGACAGAATTAAGCTGCCAGTGGGTAGAGCCACCAGTGTGGTGCAGTGAATAAGGTGCTGGATTTGGACCTGGGAAACCAGGGTTCAAATCCTGCCCTAGCCATGACCTCACTGGGTGGCCTTGGGCAAGTCAAAGCCTCTCTGTCTCAGTTCCCCATCTGTAATAAGTTGGAATGTGTGTATGTCTGTCTCTCCCTGTGTTCCCCTCACCCTTGCCCATCTTAGATTGTAAGCCCACTAGACAGGGACCTGTCTCTAATAACAATAATTGTAAAGTGCCAGGTATGCTGCTTGTACTATATAAACCCATAATAATAGAACTTAAGCTGAACACCTTATCCTTGGGACCCAGAGAAGGTCAGAAAGGACGCTGCAGGAACCAGCTTGACTACTGGACTGTCAGGTGGAACCTGTCCTTATGTTCAAAAGACTCTTTTGAACTGTTGGTGGAATGGGCTGGCTGAAGGGGAGGTGGAGGCCAGAATTCAGGTGCCTAGAGTGCCAGGTCTAGAGAACGTACCCCAGGATGAGGACCAAGATGGGATTCTAATGCTGCTGATGCTCAACTCGACCTCCCTTTTTCATCTGACCCAGGTTCCGCAGTCTTGGTGCTTACCTCATGCCTGGCTGCTGTGGGGGACTGGATGAGGATGAGCCAATTGAATCTGAATTCTGACAAGACTGAAGTGATGATGGTTGGATGGTCCTGTGACTTGGACGGGATTGGGACACCTGTCATTGATGGGATCTGGCCCCTTCTGGTGAGTCAGGTTCGCAGCCTTGGGGTGCTTTTGGATCCCTAGCTGCGTCTGGATTGTCAGGTGGTGGCAGTGGCCAGGAGCACTTTCCACCAACTCCACCTGGTGAGGGGGCTGCAGCCTTTTCTTTCTGATTCAGATTTGGCCACTGTCATCCATGTTTTCATCACCTTGAGACTAGATTACTGCAATGTGCTCTACGTGGGGCTGCCCTGATGACTGTTCAGAAGCTGCAGCTGGTGCAAGATGTGACAGCTTGGCTCCTTTGGGGAATGAGTCACCGGGGGCACATTACACTGGTGCTCCGAAGTCTGCACTGGCTGCCCATAGCTTTCTGGGCATAATTCAAGGTGCTGGCATTGACCTTTAAAGCCCTAAACAGTCTGGGTCCCACATATCCGAAAGATTGCCTTTCCTACCATGTCACTTTGTGGTCCCTACGGCTGGCCAGGAGCACCCTCCTGTGTGTTCTCTTTGTTACCCTTGTTCGTGAGGTGGGGGCACGTGGGAGGGTGTTCTCAGTTGCTGCTTCCATTTTGTAGAACTCCCTTCCCCGCAGGTTCGCTTGAGCCTGGGCATCTTCTGGAGGTGGTGCAAAACTTTTTTATTTGGAAGAGCGTTTGGCAGGCAGGGATAAATTGGGCTTGGTGGGTTTCTGGGTAGGGCTGTGGGGGAGGGTGGGAGTTTGAGTGGAGGGATGTTGTATGCTTTTATTGCTTGAATTTTATTTTTATGGATTGTGAGCCGCCCTAAGCCTTGCGGGAAGGGTGGCAAATAAATTTGAAAAATAAATAAGTAAATAAATGAATAATGTTCCTCAAATACCACAGTAGCGATCCCCAGGAAGAATAACCGCCTGCCGCTACAGTGATCCTCCAGCTGCAAAGCACCAATACTATCATGGCTCATAGAATCATATACTTTTAGGGCTGGAAGGGAATTTAAGGGTCATCTAGTCCAACCTGCTGCTGCAAGGCAGGGTATCCCATGGAAGTGCCTGGGACTTGGTACTAACTAGCCAAGGGATCATGCTCTTGGGTCAGCTATAAATTAATCAGGTTACAACAATCCCAATGAGCTGCTGGCATAACTAGAGACATTGGGTAAAAACAAACAGGACCGTGGCGTGCTGTGACTCGCTTTGTCAGGATCTGGTACTGACCTCACCCACACATCTGTGCAGACATCGCCAGTTGTTCACTCCGGCTTGCCTCGGGCTGTGTAAGTGATAGCCCAGGCTGTGACATTGGAAAACCTCCAAAGACACACCCCAGGCTAAGGCCCACATAATGTAGCCAAAGCAGGCCACAGAGGGGCTGCATGTCTGTTTCCAGGTCGGTATGCCAGCCCAGGTTTGGGTCCACCATGGCTGGCCCTCATTAACTGCCATGGCTGCTTGTCATGGTGGGGGGTGGGGCACTGGGAGCAGCATGGGGTGGGGCCAGCCAGCCGCATGGTCATGCATCTCCACGCCCAGTGGGAAGTGCAGCCAGTGACCTGGCTGGGCACACATTTTGTTCTGTGCCCTGACCTGATGCAGACCACGTCTGCCCGACCTGGGTAGGGCCACGTCTATCCAAATCCATCCATCCATCACACGTGTGTTTACCCAGATTTACCCCACTGTCTGGTCCTCTCTCCCACTCCATACCAGAGTCTAACTGTAGAGATCAATGCAAAATGACAGAGCAAATGCAGCAAAGTTCCAGGAGCCTCTGTTCGGGTTCGGCAGTGGGAGGAAAGTTTCCAGTCTTCAGGTGTTTGGCATATCTTTCTCCCACTCTCCTAAGAAGTCAAGACTGTTTCACTCTGCTCATCTCACTCATTTGCACATCCTCTGCATGTCAGATTGTGGCAAGCACCTTTTCCTTTAGGCTTGTACCAAATAATCCCTGTTTTCATGCCAATTTGTCCTGGTCCTGTAACTTATACTGCTGTTTTCATAATACCACAATTCTGGCCAAGAGCTACCAAGTTATTGTGGGCTGCATCTGGTCTGTAGCATCCTGTTCATCACTGTTAAGACTGGTCCAGGAACTGCAGGCTCAAGCACCTATCCAGTCTTGGATACCTAGTGCTAGACCTAGAAAAGTTGAGTACCTGTGTGAAATGGTGGTGGGAGCCTTCTCCCAGATCACCATGGACCAAGTCCCCCTGTTTGGGGCCCCGTGGCATACCTCCCAACAATTCCTATTTAGGAGTGACAGTCCCTCTTTGGGTGCTGAATCCCGCTGTCTCTCCCGCAGGATGTCAAAGTACTTCTTTCAGAAGACAGATAAAAAGACCAGCATTCGAGCCTTAGGCACTTCTTTCCTGATTGCCTTCCAGGAAAAGCACTTGAGATGACAATGGGCAAAATACAAGAAACTAGGGGCGTTTTTAGATGGGAGACATTTCTCCCGCAGTTTAAAAATCTGGCTTGGGGAAACCCCCGTTGGGGGGCGGGGATTTAGACACTCCTTGCTGGACCGGAAGTTGCCCAGGTGATGTTGAAAGGAGCAGTGCTGGGTGGCTACCAGAAGTTTTGAGATGCAGACTGGGTACGTTCCCGATAGCTGAGGTCTTACCACTCCATGTCTCAAAACCTCTCGGAGTCGCCCAGAGCTGCTGTTTCTGACGGCGCCAAGATGAATTACAGAAATGGGACCTGTATCTTACACCAGTGTTTCTCATCCTCACTTTTTCATTTCAAGTTCATTTATGGACTCCCATGTATTGGGGGAGCTCCTCTGCAGTCACACTGTGTCCATATACCTGGAGCTGGCCCTGGGGGATACCCCTGTTGTTTACTGTGATTATGAAGTCAATGTAGTTACACCAAAGGGGAATATAGTTTTCTATAAAAGTGGGAATCAAATTTGGTCCATTGGAGAGATGGGTGTGGGTGAATGGGTGCCAGATTATCCTCGGTGTAAGCATATCCTCCCACAGCACCTTTTTGCCTTGTACAGGACTCCCTGTAGTGTAAGGTTTGTACTGGATTCAGCAGACAATGGGGCTCATTAACACCTCATTAATCCAGCAGGAGACTCCCTTGCCTATTGTTTATTCATTGCTGAGGGCTGCGGTGGGGGTGGTACCTAGCAAGCTTGGGATAAGCTCTGCTATCAACTAACAAAGCACAGTAACATTCAGATAGGAGGGAGCTGTGTGCCTGGGAGCAAGATGAAAACTAAAAAAGGGAGAAGGGGTGTGAGTGTGATTGTGAGAGATGATTCTTTAACTTCCGGAAAGTGACTGTTGCTGCTTGCACCTGTGATCCTCTGGGTGACTTTAAAACTAAAACTTTAGAGCCAAAGTCAATGCACACATTTGAAAATTTTGACTTTTTAACAGGCTGAGCTGTAATTTAAACCATCAGTCCTGAACTTGTGTGTACAAATAGCCTCTCGCACAGATCTCCTTCCCCGCCCCCCCAACTCGGCCCCAAAATTAGTAAGTGGGCTATTACACATTTTCATAAATACATGTAAAATGTATGTAAATTAGGGGTGGCTTGAAGTATATCTACTTTTCTCTGTCAAATGTTAGAAGATGTGTTTAAATCAATGAAGCTCCTCTTTGGATCTGGCCCTGCAATAAAAGTGATTGTCCTCAAGGTGAGAAATCAAAATATCCATAGCTGTCAGGAAAACTGGAATGACTGAAAGTTCAGAGAAAGACCCTGCAAGTTTCCAAAGCTTCACAGTCTGTGCAAATCCTTTGCTCTTCTCCAGTGTCTTTCATCTGAAAGTCTCCAAGCACTTTGCAGGACAAACATTAATTAAGCCTCACACCATCTTTGCAAGGTAAGTAAATATTATTAAACAGATGGCTTCAACTTGAGCACAGCAGGCCTAGCTCTCCCACAGAATTACACCAGAGAAATAGAGAGACCACTGGTCCAGTGGATAAAGCTCTGGACTAGGAGTTAGGAAACCTGGGTTCTCTTTCTGTCACTGACCTGCTGATTCATCTTGGGGCACCTCTGTTTCCTCTGCAGCCGTGTTTTGAGGAACTGGGTCGTGAGCCAACACCACTGCCACACTTACCAGGCTCTAGATTTTCCCTTTGGGGCATTTATACTGGTCTGGCCACAGCCCTCTTATAGGCCTCTGGTTCTGGCCTTATTTACCACTCCCTTCCAGCTGCCTGATGAGGCTGATGAAAGGGCAATCAAAGCTGCTGTGGTTGCAGTTACAAAGTCAGTTCCTGCTTTCTCTGAGTAAATGTTTATGCTGTAGGGAGGATCTAGCTGCCAAGGTACTAGGCACAAGTCTTTCCCATTGGAGACACCTCAAGCCAGGAGGACTTGATTGGTCAGTCCATGAAGATGATGAGCCTGTACGACTATCAGGACCAGGAGCAGCACAGAGATGCCTGATCAAGAGCTTCATGAAGCCCAGGCAGAACACACTACTGCTGCCACCACCATCCTGGGAGAACAGCTCACTGCGACCTTGGTGGAGAATGCCCCAGAGGAGAGCACGTCAGATAAGTAACTATGTTCTTTTGTCCTCTTCATCTGAGGATGGGCGCCATCTTGGCAGTCACATTGTGAAGGTGGCCATGAGTGGGGCATCTCAATGATGCATTGGTCCCAATACTTTCACAGAACTGTATACCTGACGTGCAGGACTGGCCTTCGGGCAGGACAGCTATCCCAGGCTCCGCTGTGGGAGGAGGGCAGGAAGTGCCAACCCCTGTAGTCTCAGGAGTGGTGGCAGAGTTCTGACGCCACTTCTAATGCCTCCGAGTGGGTGCTTCCTGTGAGGCACTGTCCCCTACTGCCCAGTGGGGAGGACTCTGCAGAAGTATCTTCCAGAGGCCGGGCTTGGAGAGCTCCCCTCAGGAGTAGCACCGCACCAGGAAGAGTCCTGCTGCTGCATCATTGCCCTTAAGGCTCCCACTGGGATAGCACTCCTGTCACTCAGAGGGCAAGTAATGAGGGTGGGACTACAGAAGGAGCCTTAGCGGTGTGTTTAGTCAGACGTGGGGCTGCCCACTCCCGGAACTGCTCCAGGGGAGCACCCCCGCGTCCTCCTGTTCCCAGCCCCGCTGGGCTCCATTTTAGATGGGCCTGGCAGTTTCCCTAACCTGTGGTCCATCTACACACCCACTGCCTCACACCATAGAGTTGCGAGCTAGAGTGTCCATAATGCTAGGGTGTTGCCTGGGGTAAAGGCCATCTGGAAGCAGAGCAGCAGTTGCGGGCTAGAGCGTCCACAATGCTCTGGTGTTGCCTGGGGTAAGGGCCAGCTGGAAGCAGAACAATCCACGCATTAGACAGACCGCTGCTCTGGTGCCCTGGGTTCGTCCAGTCCCATGCTGTTGGTTGGATGTTCTGGAGCACCGCTGGCAGGGCAGCCCCAGGGCTGGGGCAACCTGCTCCATGCCTGCATTTCTGATGGGGCAGCTTTAGATGAACGGGCCATGCGGGGGTGAAGAGACCAGCACTCGAGCAGCCCGTCCATCTATCCCCCCCGCCCCCAATGGCAGGACTGAGGGGAGGGCAGTGCTGTTCCCGCCCTTGGACACAGCTTTCCGCCCTCATTACTCTTCCCACCGCTCCTGAGGCTACCCGGGCTGGCAGTTCTGCGGATGGGGGTGGGAGGGATACTGCTTCCGAGGACAGCTCTTGGTCCCTGGGACGGTTCTGGTTCTCCGTCAGGCTTTAGTTATTCATTTGGGCCATTTGTGTGTGCGCAATGGCTCGAATAGTGCCAAAAGGATTGAATAACCAAAATGGTTATCTGACAAAACGGAAATGAATAGCGGGAATTGACATCTGAGAAAAACTAAGGTGCAAAAGTGTGCTTGGATGGCAGACTCTGGCCCTCTGTATGAATGATCCACTCTGTTGTTACCAATCATTACTACCTACTATCCCCTCCCCAAAAAGCCCCCCCCATACCTTGTACCTTTCTTACTGCAGCATTCCATCCTAGAGACTTTCTCTTTGCACGGTTCTCCAAGCAGCATGCGTGGGAAGCCTGCCCTCTGGCCTGTTATGAGTCCTCATTTCATTCACACATTGGTGGGCTGTTAGCATGCCAGCCAGAGCCTGTCATTCTTTCAGACTGTCTCTCCCCTTCAGCACTTTGTTTCTTATTGACAGGAAGGGGGGGGCGGAAAGTGCTACTGGCTTCGGAGCTGAAATCCTTTGCTGTCATTTGCCCTTGTACAAACCTCTCCTCTCTTAGATAGTCAAAGTCCTGCAGCATCTTTCTCAAACTCGCATCCTTAGGTCCTTCATGTTATGTCTGATGCTGCTTGGACAAATAAAAAAAACCCCTCTTGTTTCTAGCAGCAAAAAAGTTTTCATTCCTTTGTTTGAAAGGGCTTGCCTGTATATTATTGGAGTTCAAAAACATGGGGGGGGGGGGAAGATTTTTTCATTTCACTACAGCAGTTCTGGGTTTCGAATTTCTCCCGAGTCAGTGTAGCCTAATGGATAAGGTGTTGATTTGGACCTGGGAGACCAGGATTGAAATCCTATTTTAGTCATGAGCTCACTGAGTGGCCTTGGACAAGTCTCTCTCTCTCTCTCTCTCAGTTCCTCATCTGTAAAATGGGAACGATTGTGGCAGTGTAGCTGTGATGTTCTGTGAGCGTTGTCAGGATCAGGGCCCCAAAGTAGTCAATCACACTGGGAATTATTTGTATACAATCTTACCGTAACACTATCTATGCCGGGCATACAACTCCTCCGGCCCCCTTATCTATCTAACTAGTCCCATGGTCAGTCAGATAACAGTCCACTGACTAGCTGTGAACATCCCACCTTTACCCGCTTCTCCAGGTTGGCCTCTGTAGTTCCTGCTCAGGCAGTTCTGGCAGAGATGTTCACCGTCTGGTTTCCAGGCAGCTTCTGCCCACAGGAACCCCAGAGACAACAAGCAGCCAGAGCAAAACTCCTTCTTTTCCAGAGTCAAAGAGCAGACTGAGGCTTGGCTCCCTCAGCTCTCTTATATAGCTGGGTGGTCCCGCCCAGCTACTTCCACTTCCTGTCTCGGCCCCCTCAGTCTCTCTTAAAGGGCCAACAGCCCTCTTAGGCTGCACTCTGTTGATGACCTGCCTCACAGGGATGTTGGGAGGAGGAACTAGATAAGGCCTGTAAAGTACTTTGAATATTAAAGGTGCTATATTATATTATTATTATTTTATTTATTATTATAAACGATTTCTTATCCCAATCCCTCCTGCCAAAGGCAGCTCGGGGCAGTGTACACTATAAAAGCATAAAATATACATATAACTTAAAACAAACTATAAAACCATCATTCCCCCTCCCCCCGCCCTATCCCATCCCTCCTCCTACCCATCTCTCTCACCAAATGACTGTCAAAACAGGCAAGTCTTACACTGATGCCTGAAGGAGGGAAGGCCCTTGGCCAAGCGAACCTCTGCCGGGAGGGAGTTCCACAACCAAGGTGCAGCAACCGAGAATGCCCTCTCCAGTGTGGCCCCCCACCAAACACGGGGAACCCCCAGCTGACCACAACGGCTGTTCCAGAACCCGGGGAGTGAGGCGGTTCTGAAGGTAGGTGGGGCCCAGGCTATGTAGGGCTTTAAAGGTCAACACCAACACCTTGAATTGGGCCCGGTAGGCAGTCAACAACCAGTGTAGAGAATGGAACACCAGTGTTATGTGCTCTCAGCGGCCTGTACCCGTCAGGAGATGGGCCACTGAATTCTGCACGAGTTGCAGCCTCCAGACCATCACCTTGGGTAGCCCCATGTAGAGTGCAGTAATCAAGCCTCGAGGTGATGAAGGTATGGATGATGGTGGCAAGATCGCACCATTGTATTAGTCATAATAAAAGAATCTTGTCCAATCCTGTGCTTTGATCTGATTAGTACTCCGGGACAGATTAAAGGATGTGGGAACCTCCCTCCCACAAGCCGTACAAAAGGAGGAAAATGGTAAATACTCAGCATCAGAATCTAGTGCCCCTGCTGCCTCCCCATAGGCTCTGGCAATGGCCTGTACCTCTGGCCACATTCTAGGCAGCTGGGAGAGGAGTCTCCCAATAGTCCGCCCAAACAAACCAGAATGGGGAGTCCTTTATTCTGTTGAAGATGCAAAGTAGTAGTAGGAAAGCCTGTAGATGGGTTCCTCTGACCTGTGGGCCAAATCTAACTTGCAGCTGACTTTTTATTTGATCCTTTTCCAATTTCTGAATCTGGTCTATAGATCCAATTCCTAGACTCAGGCTTGAACTCAGGGGAAGGGAGCGGAGTTGAGGGCATGTGCACTCAATGACGTGGGACGGATCCATGGACCCTACTCCCTTCCCCCATCTTGAGCACACCCCTTACATCCCTTGCCCCATGTAGCTCATGGTGCTTGTACTAATTTTCAAAGGGGCCCACAGGTGGGGAAAGGTTGCCATCCTTACCTAGGTGGAGAGCTTTGTGTATCAGTAATGCTCTCAGCCTGGAGCTAGATGGTCATCTCACATTGATCAGCTACAAGGAAGCACTGGACTAGTGTAATGGCAAGATGGCCATGCTGAGAGTAGATTCTGAAAAAATACCTTCACCTTGGCAAAAGTTTCATTACTGTTCGGTGGGTGCTTGGTCTCAAATATAGGATTGCTACCTTTCTGAATTTTGCCTAGAGGCTCCAAGTTTTGACCCAGACCCTACGGGCTGCAGGGAAAGCACTGATTTCTCTGGGTCAGCCAGGGGAACCCCAGGTAACCCATGGAAATCAGGGCAGCAGGGGGGAGGCCATGTTAGGAGGCTGACCATAGGGTCTTTCCAGCCCCCTTTCTGATGTGTCCCTCCCCCAGTGGACTGTCATGAATGATGATCCATGATGGATGGGATTATGTGACAGTCCTGCGGCCCAACCCGTTTTCCTAGGTGACTCCACCCCGTGGAATATTGTAATATCAAGACGGTCCATAAGGGGTGGGGTTATGTCAGAATGGGGTGGAAGAGCATCTTTGCCTAGCCCCACCAATGTAGCTCTGCTCCCTCTGGGTGAAAGGCCAGAGGTAGGCACTACCCTAGGAGAGACAAAGTAGAAAACCTTTGGTCCAGTTTCTGAGGGTAGGTGTTTGCAAGCTTTAAATAAAATAACCCCCCACCTCCCGAGCACTTTTTCAAGAAAAGGCATCATTTAAATTTATTTATTTATATTTACTTTTATACCCCACCCCTTCCTGTCAACAGATGGCTTGGGGCAGCTCACAAACAATGCCTTTGTCTCCTGTCTGTCTCCCTAGAATTCACCCACTGAGTGCTAGGCTAATGTAAACAAAACACTCTCCGAGTGGCTGGATTTGAACAGGCCCACGTTGCCAGAAGCGTTTTCCTCCTTTCCTCTCTGCCAAGGCCGAAACGGCAACGATAGACACATTGCAGTCTCCCTGGGACTCATTAGCATGGCACAGTCGTTGCTGCAGCTAGCGACCGTGTCAGCCACTGGGGGGGGAGATGCCACACGTGCTACTAATGGCAACCTCTGTTCAGGAACAAAACTGGGAGGCAAAATTGAGGAGCTGTGCACTGGGGAGAGGAGAGGATCATCATTAATAATATGCAAATCAATGTAGAGTTCCACAAAGATCTAACTCTGGGTTCGAGGCAGCTGCTAGAAATGGTTTTTGTAACCCCCTTTGGGAGTGCTACTATGTGCGAGTTGCTGAAGAGAGAGAAAGAGGGTGACTGATTTTTACAAGGCAGGGCATTCCAAAGCAGACACATATCTACTTTTTGGACTAACTGCGCTAGGGACATGGCTGCATGCAGGACATGTTGTCTATCAGCATGGAGGCAGGAGATGGGGATATAGCTACCAGAGAGTGAGGGGGCTCGGTTGAGTCCAGACCAGGGGGTGGGGGCAGCTTGGTAAGTGGCCTGACAGCCGCTTGGAAATTTTCAGAGTGGGCAGGGACAAAATGCTGGCTTCACTCCTGCCTCGCTCACTCTGAAGTTTCTCTAATGGCGTTCAGGCTCAGCCTTAGAATTTTCAGGGCCCAGGGTGATGATAAAATATGGAGCCCCCAAAGCCCTACCCTCCATAGTTGCACCCCTTTTACTATTTCCTGCTGGGCCTTGCTCCCTCACCCTGATTGGAGAGGGGAAGGGAAAAGGGGACGGGGTCCCAAAAGAAGCAGCCATCCTAGGGGCTGAGTTGCAGGTGGGGAGAGGCTCCCACAGAAATAACTCATCCCGGGGCCTCAGGAACACTGGTTCTGACGCTACCAGGACTGACCTCCCGGCAGATCTCTTCCAGCTGCAGGGCGGGGCCATGGCCCCTAGTGGTTCCACTAAAGGCCGTCCCTGCTCAGACTGCTTGTGTGCCTTGTCGACTTACAGCAGGGTCCCCAGCTGGGGCCTCGCCAGAGGGGTGGCAGCCTGAAGTGGAGGTTTTCACCCTAGTCAGATAAGCCCCACCTCCTGAGCCCCACAGACCCTGCCATAATTGGGACATGAGGTCCACCATGGTCTTGCCATACCATTGGCAACTGAATTCGGGCAAACCCCTCACAGAATGGCACTGGTCTCCCACTCCTCTGGAAAGGCTTAAGAGAGGGCTGGCGTGAGATCTGGGGATTCCTTTAAACAGCTGGTGTCTCTGTCACTAGTTTATGGGGAAGCATTATCATGAATAATTAAACCTGGAGTACAAATAAAATATCAAAATGAATGCCCCAGGGATGTCTTATGATGCCTTATCTTTCCTGTTGTATGTTTCTTCGCTGATGATCCAATACTAATGGGATGGTGGGTGGCATCCACTTAAACAGCAGATCACTTAGTGACCTGATGTATCGGACTCTTACTTGCTAATTGAAAAACAAACCAACCAGTGGGAATTGGTCAAAATGAGAGCGACTGGTGTGTTTTAAGTCATGCTAACAACTTTAAACTCCTAATTGGTTTGAGGTTAACGACAGGGAGAAGTACAAAGCTAAAACTTGTAAGCCTATTTACACCAATAGTATCTGAGTGTCTGTCTATCCTTCTTCAAGGCTCTACATGGCCTTGCTCCTCCATATCTATCTTTCTGCTTTTCTTTCCCAGAACTCCTCCACCTGGGAACTTCACTTCTCCGCAACCACCTTCAGTGGCCCCAGACAGTCCTGCTCCCTAAACTAGCGTCACCTTTTCTTTCGTGCCATCCTCTGTACCTGGAACTCCCTCCAGGAACACATACGCTCTGCTCCCTCCCTCCAACCCCTTCTAAAACCCTTCCTACTCCATCAGGTTTTCCCTTTCTCCTCACCCCTAAAGATTCTTGTTTATGACTGTCTTCTGGCTCCCACTCCTCGCCCATACTAAGCCAAGTGCATGTAAATGCAACTTCTCCACTTCATGAATGTATCCCTGTCCTCTCCCCTTTGGGTCATTCTAGATTGTAAGTCCCTAAGAGTAGGGACCTGTCTCTTGCCACAACTGCACATACCTAGTTATATTAACAACAACTACTAATATAAAAACAGGCTATTACCTTCTGCCTTCAAGCCCACTGCAGAGATTGGTTGAGCATTTGTGATGTCACAGGACATTCAAAATCATTCCATCTGATCTGAGGAGTGAGAATGATCATGCTCAGGTCACAGAACATTCAGAATCACTTAAACTGCTTTGAGGGAAGGGAGAAATAAAGGGGTGATAGATCCAGCTGTTTAAAATAGCCAAATCTTTGGCTATGCTGTCTACTATATTTGCATGTGGTAGTGTCTAGAGACCCCAATGGACATCAGGCACCCACCTCCTTATTAGGCAGGCATTGTATAGACATAGGGTAGACAGCCCCTTATGTTCTAGGTAGACAAGACAAAGGGTTTGAGGGAAGAGAGGCAAAGTGACTGTAACAGGGTGTGGTGTCCTGGGGTAAGTCCCCACAGGATTAGGCCAAAGTCATGTACTCTGGAAATTATGCTCAAGAGTCCTTATTCAGACATATCTTTCCTCAATACACACAGTCTCTTTATACAGTACAGTTCTCCCACTAGGCAACAACCACCCCCTGCCCCAAAGTCTCTCCCAGTCAGGCCACAATCTTCTGGCTGACTGTATTGTCTAAGGCCTTCAACTCAGGCCACAGTATTCTGTATCCCCAGGTCCTCTGCAGTACCATGGTCATCATCGACTCTTGAGTCTGCTTCAATTCAGGTATCAGGCTTCTTCTGGCAGTTCAGCCTGGCTTCAGAACCTTGGACAAGGCTTCTCTGGGAGTTCCCTACTCCAGAGCTCCTTCCTGGCCTTTGGCCAAGCATAGACTGATTCCTCGTCAGCTTAGCCTTCCTTTTATACTAGCAAAGTGGGCGTGGCTAGGCTCCAGTTTCCCCAGTCTTAAAGGGCCAGTGTCTGCCCACTATGTATTATAATCCCATTAGGGCTGAAACTGTAAGCTGCTGCGGTAGCTGTTTCCAATAGAAAGAGCTCTTCTGCAATGAGCGGCACGGTGTGATAGAGATGTCCATTCCACTACTTTTGTCTGCGACCTTCCGCAATTTCCACCAGCACTTTCGCAGTCATGGTGTGAAAGTAGCGGAACAATGTTTCTTCTGACACTTTCCAAGATTATTCCAACACTTTACGAGATTATTTCCGACACTTTCCAATAATTCTGATATCGCAAAGCAAAGGGCGCAGAATTAGCGAAATGACAACAGAAAAGCTGCGGAAAGTCGTGGGCAAGTCTGAAATGGCAGAATGAAATATTGGCGCGGAAAAAGGAGTTGTGCTTCAGCCCTAATCCCAATGTTTGAAAGGGGTAGCAGTCGCAGTCCTCTTAAGCTGCTCCCTGCTACTGTGACTTTTCCAAGGTCACACAGCAAGTCAGTGGTGGGATTAGAACCCGTGTCTTCAAAATACTCTAACCACTGGATTCTGCTACATCACTCATGTTACAAAATGCCTTCTTCCCTTGTACTGCATATATTTGATCTGTGGCTGATCAGCCCCACTGGGACTTGGGGATCTCCTGCTCTAAATACATACATCTTTATGGCTTAATTTATAATGCCGCAGCTTCATAGCTGGGCTGCAACAGACTTGCTTCTCTGCTCTGTACTCCGTCAACAACATATTTGTAATCCCAGCCTGCTCCTCCCACCCCTCCATTGTGGGGATGACCTAGACAAGCTCATTCATTCATTCATTCACACAAGGAGGGGAGTTGTGCTGTTAGCTATAAATAGCAGCCCTTGCTTTGCCTGGAATGGAAAGACACCAGGGTCACAAAGAGGAGAGTGTGGTTTCGCTGGCATCACTTCAGAGTAACATTAGAGCCAAAAAGAATAATCTGAAAACCACACAAACTCTGACTAATTCACCCAGTTCAGATTTGTATGGATAAAACCGATACAGCTAGCTATTAATTTTCACTTTGCTTATTATTATTTATTTATATAGCACCAGCTGTGTACCTGGCACTGTACAATCAATAGCTAGAGACAGGTCCCTACCCCAGGGGGCTCTTTCTTTCTTTGTAATTTCAGGTATTTCAATTTTCCAGCTATTTTAGTAACTGGCAATTTCAGTTTTTCCGTCGTTTTGGTTTTCAGAGATTTGTTTCTTTTGTAGTTTTGGTGCTTTGGTAATTTCAGGTATTTCAATTTTTCACCTATTTTAGTATTTTGATTGTTGTGACTTTCTGTCATTTCAGTAGCTTGGGGGTATTTTGGTTTTTCAGTAATTTCACTTTTTGGTAAGTTAGTAATGGTGGAATTTACAAAATGTTCAGAATTTTGGGAGATGTTTTGTTTATTTTTGTATTTCATTTTTGGCTTCCATTTTTGTTTTGTTTTTTTCATTTTGGATATCTGGTATTCAATACCAAATATCCAAAATTGAAATAACTGGACATAAAATTAAAGTATCGCCTCCTGAAATACCTGAAGAAACAAATAAAAGCATTTCATTTGGGATGTGAATTCTAATGTGACTGTGTGACGGTCAAACTGAATGACTAATATTTGTGAATCTGAAATTGACCATTTTAGCTCTAAGTGACATGGGATAGGAAAGGGAGCAATCTAGCTGGTTCAGTGCCTGTAGGCAGAGACATGTGTTCACTGCGTCTTCCACATTGGTGGAAAACGCAGTGGGCACAGGTCCCTGCCTGAAGGGAGCTGAGAATTGTTCTGGAACATGAATGAACTAGTGTGAGTCAGGGCAGGAGGAAGTCTGTGGTCTGACAGCGGAGGCCAAGCAGTGGTGACAGAAATACATGATCAATATTCCATTTTTCTTTGTGTTAGCCTGCTGGAAGGATTCCATTTCTGGGATGTTTCCTGCAATGCTAAGCAGAAATGAGTGCGTTCAGAAATTAACGTTCAGAAATTAGTGCTTTTAGTGAACAATTTAGTCATTCTGTGGCTGAATTGGCACATTCAGACCACTTTGACTTTATTGTTCTTCAGCACTCAAGCAGACAGTCTGTCTCTCTTTTGGGGTTCACAGAGAGCGACATGCATTTATCATTCCTGGTGGACTTCTTTCTTAGGCTTTGTTTGGCATCTCTCGATCCCAACTACAATGAAAACTTAGGTGGGTGGGGGACCTTATTGAACTATGATAAATAGAACTGAAAGGAGTACCTGCAAAACCAGGAATAGCCATTGGAATTTGCAGTACCATACCAGGTAACATCCGGTACCCGATTAATGCCTGATGGGTTACCCGAGTAACCCGAATTACTGTTTTCTGTCCTGTTTTTCTGACTTCCCAGTACCATTTTTCCAACTTCCCATCCCGATTTTTTCTGAAATCCTGTACAGACTTATCATTTTTCTGAGCTCCTGTACTAATTTACCATTTTATTGATTGGTAAAATGGAAAATCAGTACCTTGGTAACAGTAGTACCTTGTATTTCCAGGTAATTGGGTGACCGACTCAGTACTTGGGTACTGACTGGGCACACAACACAGAAGCGAGTATTATCCACGAGTGGCAAATGCACTACCCATTTCAGCTCTAATTTCTCCTGGACACATTTAAAATGTGGGCCATTCTGATAGTACAGAGCTGATGTTTGGGGACACAAGTAGCATATGGAGAACTAGGAAGGCGATGACTTGAGATCTATTGTTTATTATTATTATTTATTATTTGTGTAGCGCCAGCAATGTGCCTGGTGCTGAACAGTTCTAACTAGAGTCCAGTCACTGCCCTGAAGGGATCACAATCTAGGATAGAAAAGGAAAAGGAGACAAGCAGAATGGAAAAATGGGGGAAGTACATTCCCATTTTACAGATGGGGAACTGAGGCTGAGTGACCTGAGTTCATGGCTACATACAATCTTGGTATTCCAAGTCCAGCAGCACTTTATCCACTAGGCTATACTGGCTCACATTTATTTAGATTTGGCTCAGAGTGACTTACAATTTATAAAACAAACAATAAAAAATCCCACCCTCCCCCCAAACCCAACCAACCCATATCCCCACCCGCCAAATGCTTTTTCAAATAAAAATGTTTTACACCGCTTCCAGAAGATGCTTAGGCTTGGTCTCAAGTGAACCTCCTGAGGAAGAGAGTTCCCCAAAACTGGGGCAGCAACCAAGAGCACCCTCCTGCACACCCTCATCCTGCAGACTAGGGTAACCAATGGAACCTGCAAGAGGGTGCCCTGGCCGGCTGTAGGGGCCGCAATGGAAGACAGTAGGGCAGGCAGTCTTTCAGATATATGGGACCCAGACTGTCTAGGGCTTTAAAGGTCAAAACCGAGTTCCGAGAACACAAGTTGGTCTAAGAAGACTGTTGAATAAATTTACATCTTATTGCACGACTAAGGCCCTTTTTACACAGACCCTCTAACACCGATAAAATGGGTGTTACATTTGATTATACATGGTACAGGGCAACAATGCAGCCCTGCAACGTGGGCCCTTTCACACGAGATGCCTCCACCCAGTTTTGCTGGGTGGAGATGGGGGGAGGCGTCTGTGTAAACACCACGGGCGGTGGGTGTAGGTGCGTGCATGCGTGCTCCCGCGCAACACCCATCTCCACCCACCCACGGAGAAACGGACTCCAATGCCAATTGCTCTGTGGGTGGGTGGTGCGTGGAGATGGGTGTTGCGTGGGAGCACGCACGCACCTACACCCACCGCAAGTGGTATTTACACAGACGCCTCCACCCAGCAAAATGCACCCCACCCACCACCCATGGTGTTTACACAGACGCCTCCACCGAGCAAAACTGGGTGGAGGCATCTCGTGTGCAAAGGGCCCATGTTGCAGGGCTGCATTGTTGCCTTGTACCATGTATAATCAAATGTAACACCCATTTTATCAGTATTAGATTGTCTGTGTAAAAAGGGCCTAATTTGCTGACAATTAATTATAGCAAAACAAAAGTCCTCCCCCTCCCCCCAAAGAATAGACATATTTATCGATAGAAAATGGGAGGCCAGGAAATTGAACAGGTTATGTTTTTTCGCTATTTAGGCATTATATTTCATGCTCATGGGTCATGGCCTCACCAACTGCATGCTGCTATAGCTCAAGCATTGAACAGTGCTGCAGCTTCAATACACTTTTTCAGGGCAGGGGCGTGTGTGTAATTTGATAATGCCAGCCCTGAAAATGTTTAAGGCTAAGAGTTTGGCGCAGCTGACATATGGAGCTCAGATTTGGGGTATGGAGCAGTTAGAGATAGTACAACTCAAATTTCGGAGAGTTTTATTACATGTATCAAACTGTGTCTCATGTCACACTGCGTGAAGAATGTGGATGTCTTCCTGTTATGGCCAGGGTTTTGCTTTTAACAATTTCTTTATGGTTTCGGCTGTTATTTTCCCTGCCTGCACCTCTCTCGCTTGCTATACTGATGGATAAAACCACATATAAATGGCTGGTGTTAGTGCAGGTCAAAGGAAACTCCTTAGGTTTTTTCTGCTGTGGCCCTTCTATCACTAGGATATAAGCCTGCTAGGGCTATTATAAAGCAAAGAATAAATGACATCTATCATCAAGCTGAGAGTGCTTTGACAAATTCTGCACCTTCTCTTGCCTTTTATGCCCATCCAAGGAATACAAATTTATTTTAAATGCCTTATTTGAAAAGCTTACAGCTGGTGAATGCCTGGCAAATGTTTGCAAGGGCTAGGTTTAATGCTCTTCCCTCTAAAGTCTTTGAGGGACGATTTCAAAATATTCCGTATGCAGATAGAACCTGTATTTGTGACTCTAAGCAGGTGGAATCGTTAAGGCATATCTTACTTCAGTGTTCCTTATACAGTCAATTGTGAGCTCAGTTCATTCAGGCTGTTTTAGATTAATCACCTGGTCGCTCTGAGGAAACGTGTGTTTTGATATTGCTTTCTGATAAGTCCCCATATGGAACTCTGCGGGTTGGGAAATTTCTGAAAGCAGCTATGAAATATTGAAAGCTGTATTTGAAATCTTCTAAGTAAGGCTGCAAACCCAATTGACCGCAGGGGCCCAGACCCCATCAATGACAGGTGTCCCAATCCCCTCCAAGTCACAAGACCAGTCCACCATCATTACTTCAGTCTTGTCAGGATTCAGCTTCAATCAGCTCAGTATATACATACTATTATACTAACTAGTCCTTCATTCTTCCCCTTCAGACATCTCTCTCTCTCTCTCTCTCTCTGGTCTGGTTCTACTTGTAGTGCCTCTGTAGCAGGGGGTCTGCCCAGGGCCACAGGGGTGTCAAAAGGGGAATTAGCAAAAACCCCTGCCACGCCTATTCAGCCCTCAGTCAGCTGAATTTCCCCAAGTAGGGAGGGTGCACTCTGTGTGGTTCCCCTGTCGGGATCCCAGCCTTGGCCTCCTACCGCCCCTCACAGCCAAGGCCTATGTCACCATATATGCACCCAGTACATCCTGGGCTTGAACCTTTAAGCTCTTTCAGTTCTCCCCAAGGTCCATCTAGTCTCCTGGAGTCAGGAGCTTACAGCCCTAGCTCCTACTCCTACAGCCACCTCTCTCAACTGAGCCCTGGCCGTTTATAGGCCCCGAGCATGCTCAATTCTCCCTGTGCCTACTGAGCATGTCTGTGGACTGAGGCTGCTTTTAAACGAGACAAGAAATGTGGCTGATCCTTTGATCAGCCGCGTTTCTTTGCGCTCGTTTATATTACAAACTTACATTTAAGCCGGCGTCAGACCGGGCAGGCGATCCTGCCCCCTCCGACGCGGATCGCCGCTGTGCTGGCTTCACGGCACACTTCCCGGATATTTTGCCGAGTGTGCATGCGCAGAAGGGCGCGCATGCGCACTGAATCTCTACGCCGGGTCTGATGCTCTTCTGAGCATCAGACCCGGCGTAGAGAGAAAGGCGGGGGGGATATGCCGGCAGTTAACGATCCCGCTTGTCAGCAGGATCGTCTAAAAGCGCCCTTAGCCTCAGGCAGCCCTCCAAAGTTCTACTTAGCATGCCCCTACAAGCTAATACCTGACAGTATCTAGCTGCTTGCAGCTCTGGAACAGGACTCCAGTAGGCTCACAGGGAGCTGCCCTGTTACAGCCTCCTAATAATCCTAGGGCTCTTTTACATGATACTCTTCCCCGGTAAACCCACCGCTTGTCCGTTAATCTGTGTGTGTCTTGTCCTATAGGAGCGCATTCACACAACTGCTGACTTCCCTGAAGTTCAAGGGTCCTCTCCTTAAGTCAGGTGGCAGAGAACAAGAGATCATCAAGGAGCACAGGAAGGATTTCACATAACAATCAGAATATGGGTTTGGGCCAGCACCCACTCTAAAAGAGTGGTGTGTGAATGAGCCTTTAGTCTGTAATTGAGCCACCAGATGTGGGTCTGGTACAGACCCCCAGTGGGGTAGGTGGCTGGCCTGAAATTGTGGGCCTGGTTCCTACCGGGCCTACAGTCTGGGCCCAACGCCCAAGGGCTGCAAAGACTGAACTGGATGGGTGTGTCTGTTCCCATGCTAACCTGGCCCAGTCCGGTGGGTTGCCATGGCTGCCTGTGATTGGCAGTGGGTGGCATGCTGGCTGCAGTTCAGGGGTGGGGCCGGCCAGCCGCATGTCACTTCCCACTCCCCTCCCCTGCTGGGTCAGGCCAGGGAAATGTTTATTCTGTTCTCTGACCTGTCCTGGCCAGAGGTAGCCAGGGACAGCCCCCCGTCCCCGGGACGTGCAGCCAGAAGACCAACGGTGCATATTTGTACCTATAGTCTCTGTGTAAGGAGCTGGGCTGGTGCCGTTGTTATGGTAGCAAATCCAGTTGCCACAACTGCAATACTGTGTTGGTGCAAAGATGAGTGAGGGGGAAGAGTGCCTTGGCCAGAGTCATGATAAAAGGCTGAGAGACCCTCCTCTGACTGTGGGTATGTCGACAGGGGAAGGGCAAGAGTTGGAGTCTCAGCACTGGGAGGTCACTGAAACCTCTCGAAATCTGACCAACGGGTGTGTGTGTGAAAATGGGACTCTTCTTCCTACGGGTCATACCCAACCCCAAACCTCCCACCAGTGCTTATTTAGGAGGGACAGTGCCTCTCTGGGTGCTGAATCCCACTGTCCCTCTTTCAGGGGGTCCAAGTCCCTCTTGCAGGAGAGAGACAAAAAGACCAGTATTCAAGCGTTGGGCATCTTTCCTGGCTGCCTCTCAAGAAGAGCACTAGAGAGGCCAATGGGGAGATGATGGTCTGGCAAGAAACTAGGGGGAATGATCAGCAGGAGAGTTTGTGTCTCTCTTTATGTATTTAGAATTTTGGGAGGGGTGCGTGTGCATGTGTGAGGGGGTGGAGCTTATTTGCTGGGGTGGAGCTTATTGGCCAAGGGAAGGGAGATTTCCTTCTTTGGCTGCTTGAAATGTTAGGAGGTGTGTAACCCTGGACTGACCTGCCTGCCAAGTCACCTTCCATTCAGGGGTGATATTCTAACTAGAGAACAACCAGTTCGGTCAGACTTTTCCTAGGCCTTGCTGAGACAAATGATTTAGGTTGGGAATCCAAGGATGGGGAGGAGAAGAGTAAGGAAGTGAAGGTATGAACTGACCCTTGTAGACAGGGGAGAGGTCGATGTCACTGGATGCATGGCTCAAGTTGGCAATCCTGAAGGTGTGCAGAGGGCATACCCTGTATAAGCGCCCATTGTTTCCCAAACCAGAGTAGAATGGTGCCTTAAAAGATCTGCTGCTGGGAGATTCAGAGAGAAGTGAATAAATGTGTCCTGCTGGGCTTGCTGTCAGACACAGTTGTAATAATGGTTATGAACAAACCCTCTCCTGCTGTAACAGCAGTTTAGGCTTCTCTGCCTGACCTGGCTCCTGGAACATCCATGCTATTGCAGAGTATGCATCCAGTGAACTATGGGGCAAAGAGGAAAGCTAAGGCTCTGGTCTTTTGCAAGAACATAACTGTTGCACTTTGCAGCCCTGATCAATCATTTTTTCTTGCAGTCACTGTTCTGACATGTCTAGATGATTGTTCAGCTTCCCTGACAACTGATGGAATCATTGTTTTAGCTTGTGTCAGGCATTGCTCAGGAGGCTGGGTGAGTAACTCTTAACCCCAGCTGGTATGCTGAGAACGTACCTCCTTGCAAATCGATCCAGAGAGAGGTAACACTGCTTTATTAAGTCCTACTGAGCTGGGGAGACCTTTATGCACTAGGAAGAACGCTACCCAATACAGCTAAGTGTGCAAGGGGATCTTGTGGTTGTGCAATATTACAAAATACAGCAACTCACAATGCACAAGTTGGATCCACGGGATAGTATTTCCTACTGTAACAGGGTCACTAAGTTCTTGCAGAATTAAGCCCAGCGTGGCGCTGAATGTCTTTCTCCCACTTCCTGGAGCAGGCATGGAGGCAAGTCTTGGATTGGCTTTGTGGAGATCGGTTAATTAGCCAGTTGTATGGGATACTAGCCACACACAGGTAGTGGGTGTAGGTAAGGGGTACAACTCCTCTCCAGGTTTTCACCTCAAAGGGTGGGACCACATCAATAGAGGTGGGGCAAAGGGACAGGACTCTTATGCATCTTTGAGAGAGTGTTGTGAAGTCCTGATGTGCCACAGGGGGCGGGGCTGTGTTGGAAAGTGGGTGGGGCAAAGGGGTTGCCCCACCCCTTACGAAGCATCATTGCACTCCACAAGGGGAAGACTATGAC
The DNA here is from genome assembly GCA_003113815.1 of Sphenodon punctatus. Lineage (NCBI taxonomy): Eukaryota > Metazoa > Chordata > Lepidosauria > Sphenodontia > Sphenodontidae > Sphenodon > Sphenodon punctatus. The sequence continues at coordinate 1,094,645 of QEPC01010859.1, forward strand.
AGAAAATGGTCAGGAACATCCCTATGGCCTGTCCCCTTTCTAACATGGTCATCCCCTGCTATTTCTGGAAGCTCCTATTTCTCCAGGCTACTGGGGATGCCCTTGGCTGACCCAGAGAAATAGTGGCTTCTCCTGGAACCCAGAGATGAAACCTGGAGAGATGACAACCCTAGGTGTAGTGACATGGTGTGTTGTTTGTCCGTTAAGGCTGATGTTTTATAGTTTACTTGTAATTGTTGGGACAGTGGTTTTTACAAGCCTGTATTTGCAATTGGGTTTTGTTTAATTGTATTGTGAGGAGAGGGATTTGGGGACAGCCACGGCCCCCTCTGTGAGAAGCTGAGGTACAGGCTTGGAGAGGGAATTACGTGGAATGGGAGAGGAACTCCCCTGGGTGAGACATGGGGGATTGGGTGTGCCAGGTTATACATGTGATCTATCTATCTATCTATCTATCTATCTATCTATCTATCTATCTATCTATCTATCTATCTATCTATCTATCTATCTATCAATATGCTGCTTTCTTTTGTTGTGAGCTACTCTGAGCCTTTGGCTATGGTAGGATATAAATTTAATAATAATCATGTCCTGAGTTTAGACTTTGGAGAACTGGTCGCTGTATGGGTATTTACAGGCAGACAGCATCCCTGCTTCTGCTCTGCTTCACCCCCGGGTGACCTGTCCACCTAAAGGCAGCCCCGCCAGATGTTGAAGTGGAGCAGGGGGCAGCGCTCCGGAACATCCTGGAGCACTGTCGGGGGAATGGGCTCCCCAAACCCGGGGCACCGGCCCCTCTAATGCATGGACCCACGCAGCTGCTCCACATCCAGACAGTATTGTGGTCGCTCTAGCCTGCAACTTTATGGTGTGGGGAGGCATCACATGGGCAGATCGAGGAACCTGCCGGATCTATTTAAACCTGACCCAGGCGGGGCTGGACGTGGGCAGATGCAGTGGTGCACCCCCAGAGCTTCTCTGGGGGTGGCTAGCCCTGAGTCTATCTGAAATCACCTCATGTAAGTTCTAAAAAAGGGGGAGGAAAGGAGCACTTAAATTTGGTCCATATAACTCAGCATCCTGTCTCTGAGGCAGCATCGGTTGCTTCAAGGAAGCACACCGCAGGTCATAAAGCTGAAATGGGGATCTAATTTGGTGCCCTCAGGTAACACCTACATTTTATAGTTCCATGTCAGGTATTTGATGGGCTACCTGATCACCTTCACCGGACAAGTACCCAGCTATCCCAACCCTCCCTCCCCCCCTGGACAGGAAGTCGATATTCTGGAATGTTCTTGCACATTGGGTACCTGAATGGGGTCAAGATTGGGTACCGAATCATACCCGATTTTTGAGTCTATTTGAGTACTGGAAATTCGACAGGCAACCCATTTTTGCAGGTACCAGTTTCAGCTCTAATGGAATGATCCATTTCCTGCAGTGCTATCCACTCCCATGATGCAACTGTCGAAGGTATTGTCCCCTGGCCAACTTGACTATCTAATAGCCATTTTGGACCTATTCTCTAAGAACTTCTCCAATCCATTTGTGGACCCAGTACTGCTGCCAGCCTTAAAGTTTTTCCACCTTGCTAGCACGGCCTTCTAAATGATATTTGTGCAATGCCTTCCCACCCTCTTTCCCCTCACGTATAGGTCTCCCTGGATGTCTAAGTGCCTCTGCTAAGGTTGTCTAGCGAGTATAGAGCAGATAGGCTGTGAACTCTTCAGATTCTGAATTCAGCCGACAATCAGCTCTGAACACCAGCAGCTATTTCTGTGGGATGTTTTTAACGAATGTTACTTTTTGGTAAACAGGCAAGAAGTTGAATGTCAGCACCTGGGTTTAGAGAATCCAGATGCAATTTTAACTATGCTTTCTCTCCCCTGTATTCTTGGTCTTTGAATTGTCTGGTAGTATGGTGATGACGATCTCCCTTATATCCTGAAAATATGCCCACAAACATTGCTTAGCTCTCAGTGTTTTTCTTGAGTAAATTTTGATATTTCACTCTACTTTGGGCTCTCTAAACAGACCATTTAAATAGAGCTGAAATGGTTGCCTGTGCAATATCGGTAGCCGTGGGATTTGCACCAAACTGTGTAATTATTGCTAACTGATTGGTGACACAACAGTTTAACTGATTCACAATATTATCGATTTTTACCATTTACCGTGTTGACGCTTCGCTGTTCTCTCATTTGTTCCACAGTTACCAACTTATTCCATTTGCCCATAACCCCTTTCCTGTCCACCACCCAGACTTGCTTTCAAGTTTTAATTCAATTTCCCATCAGATGCCCAGCTATTGGTACCATTTGGTATTTTGGAAAGTCAGTTAACCTTTAACGGTATTAATTTATATATTGGAAAGTCGATTAGCTGCTAAGAGTATTCAGTTACTGGCCAGTTATTTGTCATTTGTCTATCCAGAATATTAGTTATTAACCATAGTTACCGAATTAAGTATTCATTTCAGCTCTATCTTTAAGCTGGAAAAGTCTTGTTACTGGTCAGCAGAGTTTCTCTGTTGGAAATACTCTCTGCTCCTAGAGATGACAACTTTGGCATGTGCAAAAGGTGCCCCTACTATTTTCATATTTGTTTTGTTTTTGTTTACAAAAACTCCATCGTTTTTGGGAGGGTTCGTATAATGACCCTACTGTTTTTAGGATGTTTCCATTTATTTTATTTAAAAATAATTTTAAAAAAATCACTGCACATGTGCAGAATGGCCTGGTGGCCATTTTGCACACATGCAGTGATTTATGTATTATTTTTTAAAAAATAAAATAAAAAAATAAAATAAACCACTGCACGCATGCAAAATGGCTGCCGGGGGGGTTCTGCACATGTGCACCCTTTCCCCCAAACGCTGCTGGCAGCATCGGCGCCATTTTGGGAAAAGGGCTGCATGCGGAGAATGACCCCATTGGCCATTTTGCACATGCACAGTTTATTTTTAAAATGAAAATGGATGAAAGCCAATGATGATTGTTGGCTTGTTCATCCATTTTCATATTTTAATTACAATAATGAACAGGGCTTCGTTTGCTTTAGTAATTAAAAAAACAAAACAAAACTGCACGCCCCTGGTAACTGCTGAGTGTTACACTGCATGCTGCTTACCTCATGGTAACTACCCGTGGCAGGTTGCAGCATCGGATATAAGTTGTTGCAGGATTTGGTCCATTGCACCACCACTTAAATTGTTACAGGCAGAACCTGTCTTCTACTAGGACCAAATAAAGCATGGTCCCAGTTGGCCTATGACAATAGCTTGAGAAATGATCTGCTGAGGGAGAACCAGACAGACGGCAGTGTGCTGCTGAGGATGGCCCAGGCAGAGCCAGGAAACAAGCAGGTACCTCAAACCCCTGAACAAGTGGGCTAGTGTAATAGGAAATGCTAAGTCATAAATTCCCTAACCCAGTATTGTGAACTGCGGGAAGAAGAAAAGTTAGTGAAGGACACTGAACCCAGGGCTGACCACCCCCAGAGCTGCTCCAGGGGTGGCCAGCCTCGCATCCCCCACATGCTGCCCCGCCTGCACTAGGTTTACACGGCAACTGCCATGGCCTGCAATCCATCTGTGCAGTGTCTCCTCCCTCACACCATAGAGCTGTGGTTGGGTCGCCTGACACTCTAGGCTGCTACTTGCAGCTCTGTGGTGTTGCCTGGGGCAACCCCTGGCCAAGAGAGGAGCTCTAGCGGCCATTTATTTTATTTATTTATTTATTTAATACATTTATATCCTGCCCCTCCTGCCTCAGGCAGCTTTGGGTGGCTCCCAACACATCACAAGACACAATACAAATATACATAACAATAATAAAAATTCATAAATAATTAGTATCAAACATTAAAAATACAAATGGTGAGAACAGAACATCCTAACCCCCCTCCCCCAATTAACCCACCCATTAACCCTCTCCTCCACCAAATGCCTGATGGAAGAGCCAGGTTTTACACTGACGGTAGAATATAAGACTTGGTCCGAGGCGGATCTCCACCGTGAGAGAGTTCCACAGTACCGGAGTGGCCACTGAGAATGCCCGCCTGTTGGTCTCCACCCATCTATAACAGGGAATCTCCAGGAGGGCAGCTCCCAATGACCACAGGAGCCGTCCAGGGGCCCAGGAAGTAAGGTGATCCCTCAGATACGTAGGGCCGAGGTCGTTTAGGGCTTTATGGGTCAAGACCTTGAATCGGGCTCGGAAGACTATAGGCAGCCAGGTCAGTGCCTGGAGCACCGACATGATGTGCTCCCGACGAACCTTCCCGGTGAGCGGATGGGCCGCAGCACTCTGCAGTAGCTGCAGCTTCTGAACCGTCACCATGGGCAGCCCCATGAAGAGAGCATTACAGTAGTCCGGTATCGAGGTGACAAATGCATGGATGACAGTAGCAAGGTTGGAATCCAAGATGTAGGGGCAGAGCCACCTCACTAGATGCAACTGATGGAACGTGCTCCTGGCCACAGCTGACACCTGGAGATCCAGACACAGCTGTGGATCCAGGAGCACTCCCAGGCTCCTGTCCTGAGATGCTGATATGGGGCAAACCCCATCAGTAACAGGTAACAACCACTGGACCCCAGGCTCACCAACAAGCATCCCCTCCTTCTTGTAGGGATTCAGTTTAAATCAGTTTGACCTCATCCAGTCCACCACAGCCATCAAGCACTGGGAAAGCACCAAGCAGATGAACAGCTGCTCCGCCTCTGGCTGGTGCCCCGGATTTGGCCAGCCCGTTTGGCTGGTGGTGCTCTGGGATGTTCTGGAGCACCAGAAACAGGGCTAGAGCAGAGCAGGTGGTGCTTGTGCCACCTCTGTTTTGCCTGCTCATCTGGAGGCCCGCCTTTAAATGGATGGGCCACCCAGGTGTGAAGTGGAGCAGAGGCATGGGTGCTGTCCATCTAAAAGCACCTATTGTAACTGGAAACTGTGACCTGTATTGTTTACACAGTAAGAGGGAAGAGGTCAAAAGATGGACCTAATCTTGTGAATACTCACCAGAGTCTACATCCCTCTTAAACCACCCCCGTTTGGATCAAGAAGCTGTTATTTGAGAAGGTAAATAATACCAGAACTAGGGGACACTCCCAAAATTGTCAGCAGATTTAGAACAAACAAAAAACGTATTTTAATTGTTTTTTTTACTCAAGACACTTGTGGAACTCACTACCAGAAGGTATTGTGAAGATCGGTTGCACAGTTGGGTGAAGGATTCATGAAGGATAGGTCCATAAATGGCTATTAGTCAAATACGAGCTGGGAGTGAACAGCAGATAAGGGACCACTCCATTATGACCTGTTGGGCACTTCTCTCGGTAATTTCAGACATTACAAGACCATGGTCAACCACAGTGAATCCCCTGTGGTGACCGTTTGTCCCGTAACGTCTGATGTGAGTTCCGTCAGATGTTCACCCCAGTGAACCTCCGGCGGGAATCACATTGACCAGGATTCTGGACCTCCAGCCACCCAGAGGTCCAGAATCATGGTTAGCTGGACCACGATCCAGGATCGGCCAAACGTAATGTCTGTTACGTTGGCCCATCCTGGATCGTGGCCCAGACTGCGATGCAGGATCGGGTGCAGCGGCTGGATTGGCTGCTGCACCCGCCCATCTCCCGGAGGGCAGGAGACTGGGGGAGTGCGGGGGCTGTGCAGCCGCACGTCGCACCACGCAGCCCCGTCCCCTCCCTGAAGGAATCAGGCCGGCACGTCTAAAGGACGGCCAGACTGATTCCTGTCGAGGATCTGAAACGGATCCCGGACCGTGGTTCAGTATGGCGGGCCGAATGACTCGTCACGTCTGAAATTACCCTCGGAGAGTGGCTACTGTAGGAGACAGGATTGGACTCAATGAACTGTTGATCTGACCCAGTACGGCACTCATGTTCTTAGGGATTTGTCCCTACTGCATTCCAGGAGCATATGGAAAAAGTACTTTTTATTTGTTTAAAATCTAAATTCATTGCGTGTCCCCTGATTCTGCTATTATGAGAAATAGCAAATAATAGTTTTCTATTTGCTTTCTCCACTCCTTGCATAATTTGATACATCCTTATCACATTATCCCTGACTCATCTGCTTTCTAAGCTGAAGCGCCTTAGGCCATGAGCCACAAACCACTTACTCCAGAGAAGACCCATTGAAACAACACTGGAGAAAGTGTTTGGTGGATCACAGTCATCATCTTTTTACCATTCCTTGCATGGAAAACATTCCATACCTCTATTTATTGCCCTTCCAGTTTGCACATTTTCCAACTCAACTACATCTTTTGATTGCACCCTATTCTTGTACAGACACCAAGCAAACTCCCCAGGAGGTGTATTGACAAGGCACAAGGAATGCTGATTGGAAACAATTGAGACAACATGAATACCAATTGGAGGTGATGGAGTTTGGGGAATGCCAGTAGCCTTTAATGGGCAGTAAACCAATACATGGCAGATGCTTAACTGAAACAAATGAGTGGGGAAGGCTCTGAAATGCCAAAGAAGGTGTGTTAGGGGATGACTAAAAAGACCAGGAAATGGGGGGGGTGGTAGTGAAAAATCAATGTAGAGAAAAAGGCAAGATGGGGAGGGGAGCTGGGTGGAATGACCAGTAAGAGGCCATTCGGGGCATCTGGAAATCTCTGGGAGCATCTAGAAATGGTGGGGAGGCTGTGTTTTAATGAAGGATATGAGCCCACTTGGAGCATTTGGAATGACACAGGAGTGGGTGGAATGATGCGTAGGAGGATGCTCAGAGAAGCTGGTTGGAACAATGAGTAGGAGGCTGGTTGGAATAATGAGGGGCTGGTTGGAACAATGAGTAGGAAGCTAGTTGGATTAATGAGGGGCTGGTTGGAACAATGAGTAGGAGGCTGGTTGGAACAATGAGTAGGAGGTCTCCAGGAGTGGCTGAAATGACAGGAGTTGGACGAAATGATACAAGAAAACCATGAGTGGCTGGAATGATGGGAGGCTCAGTTGAACGACAGGTACAAGGACACTGGGAGTGACTGAAATGATGGGGAGCTATGTGGAATGAGATGTAAGAGGCAACTATGAGCGTCTGGAATGATGGAGCTTTGGGTGGAAAAACAGGTATGAAACTACTGGGAACGGCTGGAATTATGGTGGGCTGAGCTGAAAGCTGGCTGAGAAGACACTGGGACCTAGGGGTGCGCTCCAGGGACCAATCTGGTTTTTGTTTTCGTTATTAAATTTTCAATTTTCATTACTGAAACTTTTCATTTCCATTTTTTAGTTTCATTTTAGTTTTCAATAGGAAATGGATTTCTGGCTGTAACTTCTTTATTTTTCATCCATTTTGCATGATATGTGGACAAACTGTACCCCTCATCAAAGGGATCATCCCTTTGAAATTTCATATGAATTGGATAAAGAGCTGCCATTTTATAATAAGGTTTGTTGTTTGCACACACATTTCCAGCTGTAATGTCTTTGTTTTCCATCCAATGTGGATGAAAGTTGAACGGGTTGTTCCACTCTCCCAAGGGATTATCCCTTCTAAAGTTCAGAAGGATTAGATAAAAGGTCCCAATTGTATAAGAAATGCAAATTTCATGATTTTATAAGAAGTTGCAAATTTTCTTAGATCACTTGTAGGTTGCCTCTGTTTGAATTATAGAGGTTTTACTAGATGCAGAAATCTGTTTTTGGAGCATTTGTAGAGAGGGTGAAGAAGACAGGAGGAGGTGGGCAGAGCAGAGGAGGATCTGGTGCCAGAGGCACTGGTACAGGCTTCAGCCATTGGCACCCTAAAGTCTGTGGGGGCATACATGGAGGAGAGTAGGTGCAAAGTCCTGCTTTTATGAGCAGTTGCAGTGAAGCTGAAGACTGCAACATACACAGTCACATATTCAGAGCACTGAGCCAGCCTATGAGCCACACAAGATCTAGCCATGGTAGGGGCTGCTTATATTGGAAGATGCTTATATTATTTGCTCCCCAGTGCCCCCACCAAGCCTCCCTGATTGCAGTGACTGGATACTGGGAACTTGGAGCCTGGGCAGCATCTCCAGAGAATGAGCCTATACCAGGGAGGATTCCTTTATGTTTGTCACAGTGGTACAAGATAGGTTTGTGATGCCAATTGACCAGCAAAAATGTCAATAGTGGGTGAAAACAGACAGAATGCTACTCCACTTTAACACTGCTTTAACATTTCTTGCGCATGTTGCAGGGCTGCATAGGGCACCAATAATGCCATGCAACATGCAAAAGAATGTTAAAGTGGTGTTAAAGCAGTGTTGAAGTAGAGTTAGCATTATGTCTGTTTTCACCCCATGTATCCTCATTCTTTGCTGTATGCACCCCAAGCCCACCTCCCGACCCCCTTCTTGTTACTGAGAAGTTGGAAGCATCTGCTTAGGAAAGAGCCAATAAAGGATTCTCTTGTATTCTCTGACAGTGCTGCAGGATGTGTTTGGGATGCCAATTGGCCAGCGTGGATGTGTCAACCATGTCTCTTGATTTCTGGGATGCTTCCCCCTCCCCTCTGCAGTTTCGGTTATGTTGTCCTGAAATTTTCATTTTTGTCCCAAATTTCTCAGGACTGGTATTTGCATGACTTCCTTTAAAATCACAAATGTTCAATTGATTATAAAATCGGGAGTTTTTATCCAATCCTTCTGGAATTTGTCAGGGTTGATCCGTTGTGTGAGGGGTACAATCTTTCAAAAATGCATCAAATTAGGATGGAAAACAAAAATGTTACACCTGGATATGTATGCACAAACCACAAAATATAAATTACTTATACAATTGGAACCATTTATCCAATCGTTATGAAATGTGGCTGGGATGATTTCTCAGGTGAGGGGTATAATATATCCAAATCTCATCCAAATCAAATGGGAAGGAAAGAAGCTACAGCCAAAATGCATCACAAACCATTATGCTTATATAAAATCAGGACCCATTATCCAATCCTTATTAAATTTGGCACAGAGATGATCCCTTCGGTGAGGGGTACAATCTTGACAAATGTCATGCAAATTGTACAGAAAAAAAGAAGCTATAGTCTGAAATTTATGTCCCAAAATATTCTCTTTTTTTAATTTAGAAAATTTTCATTTTTATTCCAAAATTTCAGAATTATTTTTTTTCATTTTTGTTATTGCAGTAATGAAAATGAGATTTTTGTTTTTGTTTTTATAAAACCAAAAAGGAATTGCAATGCACACCCCTACCGGGAGCTGGGTGGAATGGCAGGTGTGAAGTCCCAGACCCCCTCACCATCTTTCATTTCCTCTCCGTGGCGTCCTCACTCCTCCCTTTGCCCCCCCCCCCCCCAGTGAAGGAACAGAGTCAAGAGAGAGACTGTATTGGCTTAGGTGCTTTGAGGAATTCTACATGAGTTGGACAGAATTCTTTTAGACATGTAACTAACAAAGATCAGGGCTGCAAGACATCTTCCGATGAGGAGGGGTCTGCAAAGCAACCTCCCCTCTTTCCCCCACCTTCCCATGAAATTGAGGAGGCTGCTCCCAGGTGGAAAAAAAAACCTCCACTGGTGAAAGTCACAGAGCTGGGGCTGAAAGGGAAGCTCACTGGCTGGCTGCTCCGGTCTTCAAGTAAATTCCCCAGCGGGTGAAGCTGACACAGCTACTGCTCTCCCAGTTTTGAACCAAAACCCTCTGGTGACAAAGCTTGGGACTACAAGGGAACCTCTCCAAAAAAAGGAGGGGTCGTTTTTGAAGCAATCTCCCTCTCCACCACTTCCCTCAGTGAAACTGTCAAAGCTGGGACTGAAAGGGATGCTCACTGGGAGAAGAGATGGGGGCAGGAGAGAGACTGTATATGGTTACGTGCATTGAGGAATTGTATGTGAGCTGCACAGAATTCCAATTCTGGTGCATAACTGAGAAAGCTGGGAGCGAAACACTCTGGTGAGGAGGGATCTGCAAAGCAATGAGTGTCCTTAGACAGACAGACACCTGCTCTGTTCCTGCCTCGTCCCACCCTTGGGTGGCCTGTCCATGCAGAAGCAGACCACCCTGGGGTGAGGCAGAGCAGGAGCAGAGCAGGCTTTAGGCTTTTTCACCTGCAACTCGATGGTTCTGGTGGACCTGGGCGCAGAGAGGCTGCACCCGCCTGATATGGGCTCTTGTCTCCTTTTTTTAAACACCCTAAGACATCACGCCCTGTTATAGCTAGATAACGGTCCTATTTCTTATTCTCCGCAGAGAAACGTTAAGGGGGCAGAGTTAAGGCTTCACTTCTCCTCCTTAGCTACAGAACTGCGTCTCCCTCTCCATAATGGCATCGTTTTGTATGCACTGGAATTAACAAGAACCTTCAGCGGCAAACAGAATATTCAGTTTAACTGGCCACTTATTGTTATTAATAATACTTAATTCTTATACATGCACATTAGATACAGAACACCGTCTGCTCCTGGAAATTCTAGCCTCTCTTTTGCTGACAGTACAGGATTATTGTGATTTATGCTCTTCATATGAGAAGCAATATGATTATTCAGTTAATCTATTATTCATTTGGCTCATGATCTATTCTTTTCACATCCGTGCTCCTGTGTGTCAGTTTTCCTTCCCTGCTATTTTAATAGACTAGCATTTTAAATTGAGAGAACACCGCATTAAACATGTATAAGTTTTAATCTAATTTAAAATGCTTTCTTCTAGCAGGATTATGTCTAATAAGCATAAAAACAATAAGGATCACAATGCTATGGCATATTAGCATGACATATTGTGAAGGATGCATTTTTCAAATCAGCCTAAGCCCTAATTAATGAATATGTTTAAACTTTCTTATATCACCCTCCCTCCCTCTCCCCCCTTAAGCTGTTGCATGAGTGACAGAGAAAAATTCTTCTGGCAAAGTCGCTCTCTCTGTAAGCTACCTTGAAGTTTACAAACACTGCTACTTGCTGTCCAATCTGACATCTCAAAAATAACATGGGTACTCAGTGCTGGTATGTTGCATTACGAATGCTACATTGGCCCTGATGTACTTGTCAACAATTAATTTGTAGCTGAATTAGTGTTGAGGGGAGGTGGTAAGAGATCAAAAGAATGTGGTTGCCATGTTGGTCTGAATGTAAGAGATGGAGACGAAGTAGGCGGGGCCTTCGGCCGGGGCAAATGGCTACTGGCGCCACAAAATTGCCAGGCAAGAGACAGGGTCCCTGAATGAATACGGCCAGAGCAGGGCCCTGTACAAGTTGGGCTGTACCCACTGCTTAGGAAGGGTCCCGCCTTTTCCCCACTCCCCTGAGCACACAGAGACCTGACATATCACAGAGCCACTCCAGCTGCAACTGGAACCGGGCTTCCAGGAGAGGTGTGGGCAGAGCCAGCCTTAGAATTTGCAGGGGCCAGGGCAAAGATAAAATGTGGGGCCCCTGGTGATTCCACCGCCTTCCCCATGATCCTGCCCCACTGGGGGGTGGGACTCTCAATATGGTTGTGCTTGGGACCCCACTGGAAGAGAATGGGGCCCCAGCACCCTGCCATGGTGAAATCAGGGGCCACTGTGCCTCACCCCAAAAAAAGCACTCCTCCTCGTTTCTATAGAGTTACTAGAAGTACACAGCACTTTGCAGTCACAGATTTTCAGTGACGGGTCCCTGCACAGTGGGCTTACAGTCTAAGATGGACAGGGTTGAGGGGGAACACAGGGACAGACCCACACACATCTTCCCATTTTACAGATGGGAACTGAGGCTGAGAGGTGGTGACTTGTCCAAGACCTCCCACTGAGTTCATGACTAGGGTGGGATTCAAACCCTGGCTTCCAAGGTCCCAGGCCCAGGGCAGTCACCCCAGGTCATCCTGTAGTAAGACCGACTCTGGGGGTACCACGTGTGCTTGTGCAGGGCCCCATCTTGGACCCCATCTTCCTGAGGAAAGGCCCTGGGAACAAGGGGGGGGGGATATGTTGCTTTAACTATTTGTTCAGGATTGTGAACCTGTTGGCTACCCAGCCCACCGAGCTGTTATGGGGGGATGATGGAATGAGGGATGGTTCTGGAAGCAACACAAACATGAGCCTGCCCTAACCAATGGTTGCTTTCCTGGACTGAGGGTTTCTATTGCTGTCAGTGGTTTGCTCTAGGGATGTGCGAACGCGGTTCAGATGTTCAGAGTTCGGACCGAACTCAGTCTGTTCGGACGTTTGAACCGAATGTCCGAACCGAACTCGAAAATGACCGAACAGTTCGGTCATGTTCGGGTGAGTTCGTGGCGGGAAAAAATGTGACTGGAAAGCCCATTCAGGCAGTAAAAATGTGACTGAAAGGGGGAGGCACCTGAGGAGCAGACTTCCTGGCACCAGGGGTGGAGACCAGGGATGGTCTCAGGGTCAAATGATACCGATACTGGAAAAAAAATGTTATCGATATCGGTACCGATAGCGCTATTTCGAATGTTTGGCAATGTTCGGCCGAACCGAACTCCACCAAACCGAACAACCGAACCCGAACTCGGTTTTCGAACTGAACAGTCAAACAACCGGACCGCATTCTGTTCACACATCCCTAGTTTGCTCCCCACTGCCACTTCTGTTGTTGCTACCACCAAGGGAAGCAACAGTGGCAGGGGGCAGATGAGGGGTTTCCCCCACCCGTTCCCTGCTGCTGCTGCTGCTTTCCTTACTACCATAGGGAAAAGCAGCAGTGGGGAATGATAAGGGGGAAGTCCCTGGGTCACTCCTCATCACTGCTTCCTTGCATGTAGTTGTGAGGTCTGTCTCTAGACCTAAGTGCATCCGGCATGGTGGGCTTGTGATGGCCTCAGGAGTAGGGCTGAATCGGGAATGGCTGTTCCCATGCTGTTGGTAAATCCCTACCTTTTGGAAGCATTGATGAACACTTCTTGGTATTTCCACACTCCATATTGTTATTGTGCTTTTGCTGAATTCGGGAATGCCAATAGTGTCCCTTTTTGTCACTTTCGGCAATTTCCATCACTTGTGGCGGTTTCTGTCACTTCCGACATCTGCTTTGTCGTTTACCGTTTCAAAGGCCGTATATTGAGTCCAAAGTAGTGAACAAAATAGCGGGGGAAAGTCCCAACCAATGTAACAGAAATACCCAAACTACCAGACAAAGTACCAGAAGTCCTGAATAAAGGCATTCCCAAACGGAAACTGACGAAAGCAGCGAGAAAGCGGTACGTTTTTGCATTGTGCAGAAGGCAGCAAATGGTCTGTTTCTGATGATTCACGGTGATTCCTAGTTTCAGGACTCAGGACTCCCCTCATGAGCAGATGGTTCATAGCAGCAACATAGCTGCTATGCACCACCAACAGTGATTAAACGCGTTATGGAAACCACTTATTTGTGCACGGTAACTGTAACCTTTAAAGACACCCAAAGTAACGCCGATGGTATTTTTTAGTGGATCAGCTTCTGTTGTGCAGCTCAGAAGTTTGCATGCTGGCATCAAGGCCCTTCCTTGGGCATGTAAAAAGTCAGGACTATAGACTGAGTAAATGTAGGACAGGTTTGTGTGAAAGCAACAGTCCCTTGAGAGGGAGTTATAGAGAAAAAGAAGTCATTAGCATGTCAAACATTTGAATACAATTGGAGGATGCCCGGTGGAGTATCATAATGTCCTTATTTGTAAGGGGCGGGGTTACAATGGAAAGGGGGTGCCTTGGCTCCAGGCCCTCCATGTTTGCTCCTGGAGAGAGCTGGCAACCCTAGGTGAAGTGTAGGGGACAACTGCCCTCTTGTGATATTCACACGTGAACCTTGCTAGTTGGTGACTTCTATTTGGACAACACTGCCTTGGCCAAAAAGGACTTATTCTGGTTGCCTAGTTTCCCTGGCAAACCTTGATTATTTTTTTTAGCCCTTAGTCCCTCAAATCTGAGGTATGTAAATTATTATTTATCATTCATGTAGTGCTTTCAGTGTCCAAAGTGGTTTACAATCCTTATCTAGTTCACTCTCACAGCAACCTGGGAGGGAAGATCATTGTTGTTCCCATTTTACAGATGGGGGGCTGAGAGGAGGAGTGACTTGCCCAGGACCACCCAATGCGTTCATGGCTAAGCCAAGATTTGAACCCTGGTTTCCCATGTCCAAGTCCAACACATATCTACTTGGCTGTATCCCCTGCTATCTGTAAACAGCAGAGACCTTCATTTGCATCTCTCTTGCTTTTATTCTTCCACGGAATCTCCCAAATTGTGATATTTTTCTTCCCCTGCTTCTTTGGTTTCAGCTTTTTATGTATGGAAAAAAACAACCCAGCACCGGTCTCACTTTCTGCCAATGTTTTAGAAATTTTTCCTTAGAAGTTATAGATGGCTGCTACATCCTACATGGGCATTTGGAAAGTTCAGCCCAGTTGCTAGGCCAGCCGCTGGTGTTACTTGGCTAGCTCTGGTGCGGAGGCTGCATCCGTACGTCTCCGGCCCGGCCCTGGCCTCCCTCATCCATGTCTTCTTCACCTCGAGGCTGGACTACTGCAATGTGCTCTTTGTGGGGCTGCCCTTGTTCCTGGTTCGGAGGCTGCAGCTAGTGCAGAATGCGGCGGCCCAGCTCCTTTCAGGGACGGGTCGTCGGGAGCACATAACATCTGTGCTCCAGACTCTGCACTGGTTGCCAATAGCGTGCCGAGCCAGGTTCAGGGTATTGGTATTGCTCTATAAGGCCCTTCATGGTCTGGGGCCCTCATACCTCAGGGACTGCCTCACCCTCCATGCCCCAGAGCGGCTCCTTCGGTCTGCCTGAGGTGCCTTCCTGGAGGTCCCCCGTGTTAAGCGGGGGATCACAATGGAGAGGGCATTCTTGGTGGCCGGGCCGCGCCTTTGGAATTCCCTCCCGGAGGAAGCTCACCTGGCCCCGAGCCTTTTAACATTCCGGCGAGTTTGTAAAACCTGGCTGTTCGCCCAGACCTTTGGGGAGGGGGGGGTTTAGGTTTTTTATCTCCATCCTACCCTTATTTATTGTTTGTTTTGTCCTAGCCCTGCTCTAATTGTTTATATTATTATGACTGTTTTAAATTTATATTATTGTATTTTTTTATTCTTTTAAAATTGTTAGCCGCCCCGAGCTGTTTTACAGGAGGGGCAGGGTATAAATTGATAAAAATAAAATAAATGAATAAAAATAAAGGGCCAGGCTGGCTCCTGCCCTGCTACACTTGGTTGCCCCGTGAGATGAATTACCTGGTGAGTTGAAATGATGCCCGGTGCAGCAGCGGGGTGTTCCATGTAGGTGTTCCCTCACTGCACTCACATGAGTCCTCAGGCTGTGGACATCCTTGCCGCTGGTCACCGATGTCACCATGGGGAACTGGCACCCAGCCAACAAGGAGTCCCACGTCTCTCTCTCTGTTTGGAGCTTCTCCTCCGGGTAGATAGTCCACGCTGCTCCTCGGCTGTGCTCCCTCAGAGTCCTAGGCAGCTGGGACATCGCCCTCAAGATCTCCCCACTCCACAAAGACTAAGGCTGCTTTTAAACGAGGAGCACTGAAGCGCCTCCTCAACGCCGCATTAAAGGAAAGCCGCTGGAAGTGACGTTCTCCCCGTTGCCGGCGGCAGCAACGGGGAGAACGTCACTTCCGGCGGCTTTCCTTTAATGCGGCGTTGAGGAGGCGCTTCAGCACTCCTCATTTAAAAGCAGCCTTATCTTCCTCAGTTTCCCCAGCATGCCAGCTAGGCCCTCCCACCTGGAGAGCTAGCACTTACTGGGGACCTGCAGCCTCTGGCCTTGGTGCCTCAAGGGTCCCTAGCCCCCTAAGCTGTTCTGGTCTGCACCCCCTTGCAGCTGGCCCCATGGGGTTCCTGGGTTGGCAGGTTTTACCCCCCAGGTTGCCCTGGCCCTACATTCCCTCAGTTTCCCCAGCATGCCAGCTAGGCCCTCCCACCTGGAGTCCCAGCCCTGCTCTGGGTGACACACCAGGGAGATGTAGGCCTGGCGCCAGGGTCCTAAGAGCCCACAGCGCCAACTTCAGGTACCTCCTGGTTGCCTCCACTCTTCTGCAGCACTTCTCTCTCTAGGCCCTACTCCTGGGCTACCTAGTTCTTCAGCAGCAGGGTTTCCCTCCCAGCTCCTGCTGCTCACTCCACGCAGGGCTCAGAGCCTTCTCCTCAGGCTTTACTGGCCAGGCAGAGTCCCTCCTGAAGCCAGCTTAGCCCAGAGGCAAAGCCCTCCCTGGGCTCTCAACTCTCTAGTGCCCTGAGAGACAGATAGGATGGCCAGATGAGCACATTTTAGAGGACACGTTGGTGCAGCCCTGCAACCTGTATTTCTCATACATGTCCTCTAAAATGTGCATATCTGGCCATCCTAGTCAGGTGGAGTTCTCCCTCCTGAGCTCTGGGCTGACCCTGCCACGCCCAGCTCAACTGACTCCAATCAGTCCTGTTGCTAGCCCAGCCGCTGGTGTTACTTGGCTGGCACTAGCATTCTTAAAGGGCCAGGCCCCCTACTAGCCTGCCCTGCTACACTTGATTGCCTGGTGAGATGAATTGTTACTATGGTAATGGATGCAAGAATCTAATATAAAAGTTTCTCACTAGGTATTTTTTTAAAAAAAAATCTGCCGTGGTATCACGTGACCTTGTTACTGAGAAAGTGGGTCATAAAGTGCCATCATTCTATATTATGCAGGTTTACAAAGAAGAAATAAACAACACATCAAATACCTAGCACCCCAGATCCCACTGGAGCAGCACAGAAATTCACTGGAGTGAATTTAAAAATCAGGAAAAGAGCCTCAGAAAATAAGAGAAGAATCTTGTCAGTGTAGAATCTTTCCTTTATAGCCTATGGGATGTGCTTTATATATATAAATAAATTTTATATATATAAAAAATTAAAAAACAAACCCAAACTATTTTAGATGAAAAAATCGTCCTAGATGATCCTGGGCAGCGGATAAACTCCCCTGCCCAGAAAATAACATTCAGCCCGGAGCTAGACCAGGGCAGCTCAGACACAATTCAGACTTTACTACACAGCTAGTACTGCTTCCACCATGCATGCTGGTGCTGCCATCCCTGGGTGGCAGACCCCAGTAGTAGGGGTAGCCCTATGCGCCCTTCTTTAAGACTGTCCCTGACTAGGACTCCACCTCCACCTTTTTTTTTTTTACTGGGGCTATTCCTGGACTCCCTTTCCATAGCAAGTCACCTCCTTTCTTCCAAGTCAGGAGGTCAACAAAGATGATGAAAATTCTGGAATTCAAGTCTTAGCAGGGAATGTTCAAGGAACTGAGTATGTTTAGCCTAGCAAAGTGGAGATTAAAGGGAGACATGATAGCACTGTTCAAATATCCACAGGGCTGCCACAAAGACTACAGCAATGAACTGTTCTGCATTGTTACAGAGGGCAAGGCTAAAAATAATGGGCTGAAGTTACATAAAGGTAGATTTTGGTTAAACATCAGAAAAAAACTTCCTGACAGTAAGAGCTGTGTGGAGGTTGTAGGCTCTCCATCGCTGAAGAGGCTGGGCGGCCATCTTTTGGGCATGTTGTGACTGTAGTCACCCTGCATTCAAGCAGAGGATTGGACTTGATGACCCTCAAGGTGCTTTCCAACTCTATGCTTCTCTGAGTCCCCCTCTTATTTCACACTATCCGGTCACAGCCTTCTGAGATTTGAGATGTGTACGTTGCAAACCCATTTTGTAGCACCATGGAACAATGAGGTGGCCACAGAACTGGAAGCCCGATTGAGGTGAATGGGGCACTTCCCACCTCTTAGAACTAGTGTGTCAGGCTGCATACAGATTTCAGCCGGATTCAGTGCAAGGGGTTTTGACATAGCCTCAGAAACGTGCACTCTCTCTACACCATGGGACTAAAAACATGCTTTTTTAAAAAAGTATGAAACAGAGGCTACATCCACATCTGCAGCGGAGAGACCCACGAGGGAAATCGCAGCAGCGGAGAGGAACCAGGGAGCAAAAGAAGAGCCGGTGCGAACAGAGATCTGCCGTGGCTTCCTTCCGGTGCAAACGGGGATGTGCTGTGGCTTCCCTTGCACATGTCAGGGCACAAAATCCTGCCTTGATATGCGCGAGAGAAGCCGCGGCAGAACCCCATTCGCACCGGCTCTTCTTCTGCTCCCCGACTCCTCCCCACTGCCACGTCTTCCCCCACGGGTCTCTCCGCTGCAGATGGGAATGCAGCCAGATAAGTGGTGTCAAGATTCCTCTGAAACCTGTTTGTGACCCCTGGGTTCAGAATCGCTAAACTAATGGGTATCTTTTTGTTGGCCAAAGACATTGATCAGGAAGGTGGAGAAACTTCCTTCCAAATGTGTGGAGCTCCTAGATGGGATGGGGGCAAAGAACATGATGCTCAAAGCTCCATAGGTCAGGTTTCCATCAAGACTGTGAAGGGCACCAATTATCTGGAGATCTGGGAGAAGTTGTTGGACATCTGTTTGATTAAGTGTATTTTAAGGGATATCCCATAAAATGTGGGGTTTCTAGTAACCCTCAGTGAGAAGTCAGAGGGTGTTAACAGACATTCTTCTGGATGTCTGTCCCACCTGGGGAATGGGGAGGGCTCTCCCAGCCGGGCAAGCTCTGTCCACAGGAACAAACATTCCCATGGCTTCCCCAGTCGGAGAGGGGGGACATGGAGTGACGTGTGGTTGCCTGGCCATGTCACCTCGTTCCCGGCATTGCCCCGCCTCCCCACCATGATGGGCAGCCATGGCTAGGTGCCATGGCAACCTGCCACGCTGGGAGGAGCTGGGGCCAGGAACAGATGTTCCCACCCGGTTTTGCCTGCTTTGGCCCTGCTTTGGCCCGCTTTGATCTTGGCCCACAGTCCAGGCCCAGCCGCCACTCTGGGCCCACATCTGGCAGGCCCAAAACAAACGTACAGACATGATGCCGGCCCAGTCAGGTCAAAGCAGGCCTAATCGGGCCAGCGTCATATCTGTTCAATTTTCAATTTTATTTAGTTTATTGCATGGCCAACGGCAAACATAACAACAAACAGGAAAGACAAACTAGACGAGGTCGCAGGGTACAACAGGGAAATGATGACACCACAAAATTAAAACAGTAAATGAAAAGCAGATTGCCACAATGGTAACACTGACCAAAGTACATGAAGCGAAATGGCAGTATTAATGACAATGGTAAGGAAAAAAGAATATACGAAACAGCCCAAAGCAACGCCATCAATCCAACTCCCCCCACTTAGTCAGTGGCATGATCAGCCACCCAAATTGTTCTAACCTTCATTGCCTGAGCCAAGTATTTGGCCACAGACAAGGTCTTACATCTGTTGGAATCCTCTAACAGAATACGTAGATACTCCCCAACAGGTCTCCCAGGCAAAAACTTTAAAATTGGGGAAATGAATTCCTCTGTTAGGCATACCTATAGCCTGCAGTACAAGAGCACATGTTGGACCAATTCTACCTCTCTCGAACCACAGGGACAGGTCCGCTCAGCAGAGGGGATTGCCTTATACCTCATATCAAGAACCATAGTGGGTAGCACATTCAGACGCGCATGGAGAAACAAATTCCTTTGCTTACTAACAGTGAAATCAGCCAACTAAGGGGCTGCAGAGTCCTTTGACGGAAGGATGGAGGATTACACTGAAATGAACGAACTCACATTTAATCTTGCTAAATCCTCCTGGCATTCAACATGAAATATTCTTAGCTTTAATTCGGGCTCCCCAACTTTCTCGGGTGGCAACGATGAGGAGGGTGTTCTCAGTGGCCGCACCAAGGCCATGGAACTCCCTCCCAACGGAGGTCTGCTTGGCCCTGAACATTCCGTCTTTCCGTAGACAACATATGACCTGGCTCTTCCGCCAGGCTTTTGGTGAAGGAGACAGGTGATGTGTGGTGGGTGGGTAAGGGTGGTGGGAGGGTCTTTGAACTCCACCGTGTTGTATTTTATTTGTAATTTTATATTGTTATTTATATTCTGTTTTTATTGATGTTGCCTTATATTTGTATGTCTTTATTATGTTGTACACCGTCCCAAGCTGCAGCAGCAGGAGGGGGTGGCCTAGAAATTGAAGAAAATAAATAAATAAATAATTCCAGGTGAGCCTTAAGATAGCCCTGGGCAGCCAAATAAGGGAGAGAAAAACTCAAAAGAGTCACCTTATGTTAGACACTACTCATCCAGCGGTTGGGGCTGTCATCGATAACCACACGTGATATCAAGCCTGGCAGGGACAGAAAAACAGGCATAGCCAAAATTTAGTAGCTGCCCTCCATATCAAGGCAGATAATCTGGTCTCTAACATTCCCTTTTTAGGGAAGGTTATTGAGCGGGCGGTGGATTGTCAGCTTCAGGAGCATCTGGACTGGATCGGTTTCCTAGATCCCTCGCAGTATGGTCATCTTCTCTCCGGGACCTCACATGTGGAGTCCCACAAGGTTCCATCTTTTCCCCTGTCTTGTTCAACGTATATATGCAGCCTTTGTGGGAGGTCGTCAGAGGGTTTGGTGTAAGGTGTCATCAATATGCTGATGACATCCAGCTGTACCTCTCTTTTTCATCAGTCCCAGGCCCGGCAGTCTCAGTGCTTACCTGGTGTTTGTCAGCTGTGGGGGACTGGATGAGGGCATGTTGCCTGAGGTTGGATCCCGACAAGACGGAGGTAATGGTCATGGGAAAAGCCAGGGGAGTGATGGCTCCCATCATTGATGGGGTCCGTCCCCCCTGGTGTCTCAGGTCCATAGTCTGGGGGTGCTCCTAAACCCACAGTTCTGCCTGGATGTCCAGGTGGCAGCTGTGATGAAGGGCATATTTTGCCAATTACATCTGGTGCGATCAATGGCTTAAAACGTATGTCTTGGACATGGACCTAGCCACTATCATACATGCTTTTGTTATCTCAAGATTGGATTACTGTAATGCACTCTACATGGGACTATCCTTGGTGATGATCTGGACACTGCAGCTGGTGCAGAATGCGACGGCTTGTCTCCTTAGGAGGACGAGTCACCGTGAGCACATTATACCAGTGCTCCGTTCTCTGCACTGGCTGCCAGTAGTCTACCAGGCCCAATTCAAGGTGTTGGATTTGACCTTTAAAGCCCTATATGGTCTGGGCCCCACTTATCTGTAGGACCGCCTCCCCCTCTGGGTCCTCGACCAGCCTCTGTGGTTGGCCGATGGCACCATCCTTGAGATCTTCCATGTCTCCTGGGTGTCACAACTATGAGGAGGGCGTTCTCGGTGGCTGCACCATGCCTGTGAAACTCCCTCCCATTAGAGGTCTACCTGTCCTTAGACCTCCCCTTTTTCCGTAGACAGTGTAAGACCTGGACTGTTCTGCCTGGCCTTTGGTGAGGGACACGGGTGGGGGGGGGTTGGGTTGGAATGGGATTTTTTATTGCTTTGCTTGGGTTATTTTAATGTTCTTATATTGTTATTAGAATGCTTATGTCTTGTTTTTATATATTTTATGCTGTTGTGAGCTGCCCCGAGATGTGGAAGCAGGAGGGGGCGGCATAAAAATGTGAATAAATAAATAAATAAATAATATAATAAATAATAATGCAGGACTGCCAAATTCTAGTCTTAAGGCAGCATATGGAGTGCCCCTAAGAGAGCTCTAAGGAACTTAGTTTGAACTACCTCACTCTCCTTGATCTTTTCAGTCGCCCATAAATAGGCAAGTGATTTAGCCATGAACACCCGAATGGCCGGCATTACCCGTGCTCCAAAGAAATTGAGTATTAGCCTGCTCAACCACTGAGCTGCAATGAACAGCCCAAGCACCAGAAGACTGGAAAGCGATACCTAGTGTCTGGGTTCAATGGGGTTAAAAATTTGCACTAACTTCCTTCCTGCTGCCAGCTGGTGGCTGCTTAGGGCCGGCCTCATTGATAGGCTTTTCTACATTTGCATAATTTTTCATAAATCCACACTGGCCAATGAGCCTTGTTTGATTCTCTCTCCTGGGACAGACAGCAGCTGTAGTGATGCTACAATCTGACTCCCTTAGGCACAGGCTGCCCCCTGCAGTGTAGTCGGGTGTATGCATCCTGGCTAGTGCAGAAACAAGAAGAATGTTCCTGAATCAATGTGAATTAGGGTGGCCAGATATGCCGATTTTAGAGGACACTTATGAGAAAAACAGGTTGCAGGGCTGCACTTGAGCCAATGCAGCCCTGCAATCTGTATTTCTTATAAGTGTCATCTAAATTGGATGCAGTCACCGAGAACAGGGACTGGATAAGGGTGAGCCATCTGAAGTTGAATCCTGACAAGTCAGAGGTGATGGTGGTGGGCAAAGTCAGGGATGTGATGGCCCCCATCATCGATGGGGTCCGTTCCCCCCAGTGTTTCAGGTCCATAGTCTGGGGGTGTTCCTGGACCTGCAGCTCCGCTTGGATTTCCAGGTGGCGGCTGTGGCGAAAGATGCATTCTGCCAATTACATCTGGTGCGACAGCTTAAGCCACATGTCTCAGCTGGCAGGGAACCGGGGGAGCCCTTTTCCTGTGTCTCCCCCTCCCCCCCCCTTTGGCTTTCCGAGAGGCTTTTCCACACAGAAGGGGCCCGATCCTTTCTCACCAAGGTGCCCCAAGTTTTGGTAGCAGGGGGGAGCTGCCACACCGGAGCCTCTCCTCCCCAGCGGCTTCGGCCCAGCGGGGAGTTAGAGCACTGGGGACAGTCCAATCGCTGAGGCATACTTCCTTCCCGCTCTTTTCTCCCGTGCTCTGCCATGGTGGCGAGAGCAGGGAGCCAGTCCCACTGGGACGCCAGCTCTCCCTCAGGCTGGGCAGGTGGAGAGCAGGGAACGGCCGGAGCTTCAGCACCTAGCACCGAGGATGAGGCCTAGACACCCGGAAGACCTGCCAGAGGCTGTGCTACTATGGCTGGGGTGGCAAGTCATTGCCTCGCCCCGCCTATTTGAGTCGCTGATAGGGGGGGTTTCCCCCTCAGCTCCCCAGTCCCCGGAGAGGCACTCAGGGGGCTCTGGGACTCATAGCCCGCCCCTACTTAAGAGGGCAGATGGGGAGGAAGACCCCCGCAAGAGCGGAGCCTCTAGAGGCTCGAGGACAGTTTCTCCACAGAGAGACAGGAGGAGAAGGCATGAATCATCCTCCTCTCTTAGCTCGACCTCGAGTTCCGCTTCCCCATCCAGGGTCTTGGGGTCTTCACCTTCCTCTCCCCCTGCCCCCAGACATCGCGCCAAGTGAAAAAGGGGACAGAGCAAGGGCCCGATCCTTCCTCAAGGAAAAAAGCAGAGAAGGGCAGGCCATAGGGCTAAGCACCACAGGAGAAGCCCTTCCCCCTCTGGATCAGCCCCTGCTCATGACAAGGTGGATGGGGAATTATCTGACCTCCAATCAGAAGTGAGGGAATCTGGGGAGGAACCAGCGGGGGAGCGCTTGCTCTAGGCTGAACAGTTCCCTAAGCTGCACGCCAAGGTGGCAGCAGAGCTGAGCTAGACATTTCTCTGCCGCCTCTGGAGACAGAGCAGCAGGAGGCCCCAACTGAAAATAAGAGGGCTTTCCCGAGGGGTACAGTCCCAGTCCCGGAGCTTCCGTTGGCTAAGTTCTATGTGGACACAATTAAGGGAGAGTGGGCCCACCCTGCTAGGTTTAAGGGTCCTCATAAGTTTATCGGGACATTTTACTCCCTCCCATCTCCCCACGAGGAGCTTCTGGCACTGCAGGGGCAGCGGACCTCACCAAGTTGGCTGCGTTACCGTCAGAGGGGGAGGGGCTCCCCAAAGACCCCCTCGACAGGAAGGTGGACATAGCATTATGTAAAAACTTTGAGGCTTCGACCATGGCTCTTAAGGCTTCAGCTTCGGCTTCCAGTTTTTCCAGAGCAGCCTTTATCTGGGCTAGTGACCTAGCACGTAAGGCTAGAAAACAAAAGCAAAAAGACAGCTTCAAGAAACTGGCTCTGGCTGCAGCCTACACAGCTGCTGCAACTTTGGATGCAGTGCAGCTCAATGCCAGGGCCATGGTAACTAATGTTGTGGCTCGTTGTTCAGTTTGGCTTAGGCCCTGGAAGGTGGACCTCCCGTCCAAGGGAGTTCTAACCGGAGCGGTGCTTCACGGCAAGAAACTGTTCGGAGAAGCCATGGACAATGCCCTCACCATGGAACCGGAGAAGAGAAAAGCACTGCCTCTGAACCCATCTAAGCCACCGAATAAGAGTTCCTTTTGTCCTAGATCCACAAGGAACCATAGAGGGGATTGGAAAAGGGATTTTCGCCCTAACAGACGGAGATGTCAGCGAGGCAGAAGGACAACAGAGCAGTTACAGTCAAAAAGAAACCCACCCGCCCCCAGCGGGCCAGAAGCAACCCAAGCCCCAGGCATGATGGGGCAGGGGCTCCCCCCGAACCCTGTGTAGGGGAGAGGCTCCAGGGGTTCACAGATCAATGGACTCACACTACATCGGACAGGTGGGTCCTGGAGACGGTGTCAAAGGGGTACATGATAGATTTTGTTTCCACCCCAAGAGACCGCTTCTTGCCATCCCCGGTATCAAAGGAAGGAGTAAAGGCAGAAAAGACGCTACAAGCAGCACATCACCTGCTGGCTATAAGGGCCATAGAACCAGTACCACCGGCACAGAAATACGCAGGCGTATACTCCATATTCTTCACGGTACCGAAGAAGAACGGGGACGTGCAGGCCATACTCGACCTCAAATCCCTCACAAGAGGGTCAGGTACTGCAAGTTCAGAATGGAAATGCTAAGCTCCAGCACGGCAGCACTCCAACGAGGGGATTTCCTTGCATTAATCGATCTGCAGGAAGCTTACCTGCATGTAGCGATCCACCCGGCACACAGAACGTTTCTGAGGTTTGCGATAGGGGAACAATACTACCAGTTCTGAACCCTGACCTTTGGCCTATTCTTGTCACCCAGGGTATTCACAAAGGTGCTGGAAGTGTTAATGGCACACCTGAGGACACAAGGCGTCCATGTATACGCTTACTTGGATGACATCCTGCTCAGATCCCAGACGAGGCTGCAGGGGTTCGGAGACCTTCGAAAGACAATCAGCTGTCTAGAAGCCCATGGATTTCTCGTGAACAGCGAAAAGAGCTGCCTCACCCCAAGCACCTCCATCATACACCTTGGAGTCAGAATAGACATGGGGCAAGACAGAGTTTTCCTCTCCGAGGAAAGGACGAGCAAGATGAGGCGCCTCCTCACCAGAATCAGGAAAGACAGGAGTCTAGATGTAATGTTCCTCGCACAGGTGCTGGGGAGCATGGTGTCCTGATTGGAGATGGTGGCATGGGCCAGACTTAGGTTCCTTCAGTCGTATCAGGACGAGATAGCGAACAGAGTGAGTCGACCACTAAAGCTGAGCAACACTCTGAAGGCTCAACTAAGCTGGTGGTCCTGGCCGGGTCGCCTGGAACAGGGTCTCCCACTCCGGGAGCCCGAAAGGGACATCCTGACAACAGATGCAAGCAACTACAGCTGGGGAGCTCACTGCCAGTTCAGAACAGCTCAAGGCAGATGGAACGCACAAGAGCTACAATGGCACTTCAACAGACTGGAGCTCAGGGCAGTATGCTTGGCACTCCTGCACTTCACCGAGCAGGTCGCAGGGACTCACATCCTAGTACAGACGGACAGCCCCACAGCCATGGCCTTCATCAACCATGAGGGGGGCTCATGGTCAAAAAGGCTCCAAGAGGAGGTGACGCTGCTGTTCGACTGGGTGGAGTCCAGGATACAATCGATAAGGGCAATTCACATAGCAGGGAAGAGCAACACAACCACAGACTGGCTGAGTCATAAAACGGCGGACCCAGGAGAGTGGTCGCTGGACCCAGCGGCATTCGACCTCATAGTGAAAAGGTTCGGAATCCCTGTGATGGATCTTTTTGCGACGTCAAACAACGCCAAGGTTCTGACTTTCCTGTCAAGGCAAAGAGAACCGGAAGCACTGGGAATGGATGCCTTGTCCCAGAAGTGACCCAAAGGGTTGCTGTACGCTTTTCTGCCCACACCAGTTCTACCGAGGGTGCTGCAGAAAATTTGTCAATAAAATTGCACGGGTCATACTGGTGGCTCCATTCTGGTCACGCTGCCCTTGGTTCTCAGAGATAGTGAGTCTGGCAGAGTTGCAGCCACTCAGGCTTCCGACCTGGCCGAACCTATTGTCTCAGGGACCGCTATGCCACCCTCAGCTAGGGAAAATGGCCCTCACGGCCTGGAGTTTGAACGGCAACAGCTAGCCTCCTTGGGATATTCAGGCATGCTGCTAGAAACACTTTTGTCATCGAGGAGAGAATCCACGAACAGGGTCTATGAGAGAACGTGGAGAAAGTTTGCACTGTGGTGCGCACAGCGACAGATTCAACCCCTGACGGTAGGTCATCAAGAGGTCCTTCTCTTTCTACAAGAGGGCAGAGAGAAGGGTCTGAAGGCGAATACTATAAAAAGGCAGTTGTCCACTTTGTCCTCAATCATAGGCTGCACAGGGTCAACGCCCATCTCGTCGCATGCCATGGTAAGACACTTTCTCAAAGCTGTGGGTGCACTCTCACCTCCGGTTAGACACCAATTTCCGACGTGGCGTCTCAACATAGTATTGGAAGCTCTTACGAGACCGCCTTTCAAGCATATGGCTCAAGTCCCATTATTCATACTGTCCATCAAGACTCTATTCTTGGTAGCTGTCACGTCTGCCCGTAGAGTTTCAGAGCTAGGTGCCCTATCCATAGACCAGGAATTGTGTGTCTTTCATAAAGATAAACTGGTCCTGAGGCCTGATCCATCCTTTAGACCCAAAGCAGATTTGGCGTTCCATAGGCAGCAAGAGTTAGTGCTACCATCTTTCTGCCCTAACCCCAGTCACCAGCAGGAAAGGTTGTGGCACAATCTGGACATTAGGAGGGCAGTGAACTAGGGCTAGGACTCCTTTTAGATCAGTCCCTTCTCTGTTTGTAAACTATGGACATAGGAACAAGGGTAAGAGGGCAAGCAAATCTTCTCTCTCAGTATGGATTAAGACCTGCATATCAGAGGCCTATAAGGCCCGAGACATTCCCATTCCACAGGGCATTGTAGCTCATTCAGTCAGAAGCGCTGCAACAAATGCAGCCCTGCTAGGTAGGGCCCCGCTAGATGAGATTTGCAGGGCGGCTACGTGGGTCTCTGTGCACACATTCTCCTGGCATTACAGACTCTCCTCCCTGGCCTCGGCTGAGGCGGCCTTCGGAAGGAGAGTCCAGCAGAGAGTTCTGCTTAACTAACCCCTGGGGGACCCTAGGGGTGTAGAGGGCGCTGGTGTTACTGTTGAGAATCCTCCCACCCTGGAGAGTTTTTCTGCTTGGGGAGGTCCCATCAGTGAAGGACGTCTGTCCTGCAAGGAGGGGAGAATGGGAAATTTCCTACCTGTGAATTTTCCTTCTCCTCCTTTCAGGACAGACAGTCTTCAGCCCGCCCTATGGGGATTCCAGACGCCATGGGGAGAAAGGGGAGAATTCTCCTCTTCACTCTACCACTGTTTTCTCTCAGTCTTATTGGGAACTATCTCAGGGGAGGTTCCCTCAGTTCACACGTATATCCGTTTGGGGGTTAGATGGGTGGGGTAACATGGTTGGTTCTTTTCATCACTTTTCTTGTGTTTGTTAGTTTTATGATTAGCTTTGGCAGTCTCATCCTGGGCCAGTAGGTGGCCTGTGCCCCTCCCCAGGGTGAGGTTGTCAATCAAATTGATCCTGCCTATCCTGACGGAGGAGGGACACATCCCATCAGTGAAGGCCGTCTATCCTGAAAGGAGGAGAAGGAAAATTCACAGGTAAGAAATTTCCCGTTTTAAAATGTATAATGTGTGTGTGTATCACCAGTGTACTATATATCTGTTTGGATCTGTAATTACCCTGAGTAGAACTTGAAAGTGAGTCTAAATCAAGGCTGCTGGATTTGTTACTATAAATATTAATAGCAAGAGAAAAAGTCAATTTCTTAGGTTTTTCCCTAGGTCATTTGCAATAATTTTACATATATCACAGTGCCAGAGATGGGCCCATGGGCACAGTCATTATCTGTACACGTCCAAGCATTCAGGATAATGGGTGATTTAAAATTACAGCTGGTTGGACAATTTTTATTTTGTGCAATATTTTTTTTACATTCTAATTAACACTTTCACTTTTTGTTCAAAGTGGAAATACTTTATAGATATTTATACATCTCAAAAATAGAGTTTTCCAAAAGCTGAAACTTTAATGGGGAGGTGGGGAATAAATGTTAGCTTCTGTCTGGTTGTTGTTTTTTTGTTTTTTTGTGGGTTTTTGTTTGCACAAAAATCCATCCAATTCTATTTTGGCTTTATTCAGAATGAAGCTGAAATGAATACCTCATTCGGTAACTGTGGTAAATAATGGATATTCGGCATAACAAAATTGTTAACTGATCGGTAACTAATACCATTGATGTTTTTGGTTAACTGGTTAACTGACTTTTCAAAATACCAGTTAATAATACTGTTACTGGTTAACTGACTTTCCTAAATACCACATGGTTCCGATAACCAGGTATCCAATGAGAAACAGTGCTAAACTTGAAACCAGGTCCAGGGTAAGTGAGTGTGTGTGTATTTATGAACAGGAAAGGAATTAGGGATAAACAAAATGTGACAGTAGCCATGGACCAAATGGGAAACTGGAAAAACAGCAACTCGGTAATATCGGTAAACTTTATTTATTTATTTATTTATTTATTTATTTTTCACATTATTACCCCACCCTTCTCTATAGACTCAGGGCACTTTATAACATTAAAAATATAAAAGACAATAAAACACATTAAGATTTCTTAGAACCCCAACATCACCCCAAGCACCCACTCACCCCGTCCTTTATCCCCACCTCCCCCCGCCCATCCATCCTCTTCCCCAAGCCCTCCAAACAGGTGTT
Source organism: Sphenodon punctatus (assembly GCA_003113815.1). Classification (NCBI taxonomy): domain Eukaryota; kingdom Metazoa; phylum Chordata; class Lepidosauria; order Sphenodontia; family Sphenodontidae; genus Sphenodon; species Sphenodon punctatus. Next base: position 1,123,500 of record QEPC01010859.1, read on the forward strand.
TGGCAGGCAGGAATAAATTGACAATCTCCATTCACTGGTAACCGCCAGTTACTGAGCAGTTGTCAACTGGTAAGTGATCATTACCAGATCAGTTCAGTTACTGATTTTCACATGGATAACTGTTTCAGATCTAATTCAGATTCCAAAACTTCATGCTAACCGTCATGTTTCCACTGTCCCCTGCTACCATAAGAGGTGCCAGATTCCATTCCTACTTTTTCATTTCAGGGTGACTCGACGTCACTGGGTGGGGCAAAGGGGACGTGTTTGTAATGCTGGGAGTATAGGACAGAGGTGGCCAATGATTCCAACCCCAACAGCTGCATACTGAACTCTTTGTTTGACTGAGAGCCACAAGACATAAAGGCAGAAATCTCTTCTTCTTCAGGATTAGCTGGTGGAGCTGGGATCCTGGCTGCTGAGGAGCAGCTGTGATTTCACCTGCTGAGACTCGAGTGCAGTGGAGTAAGACATGGGACCTTTAGGGCTGTACTGGAGCTGCCCAGGAGCCACAGTTTGGCCACCCCTGGTATAGGTCTTCCTGTCTTACAGCAGGGGGTTGGACTAGATGATCCAACCTCGATGATCTAGTAGTCTGATCCAACACCCTGATGATCCAATCAATAGTCTACTTGAACCAGACTATCTTGTGGTACCTTTCAACTCTGCACTTCTGTGGGTCTAAGAGACCTTTACAGAGATTCCCAAGCTGTCAGGCCAAATCCCATATTTTTCACGGTCTACCTAGGCTCCTGGTGACATTTCATAAATAACTCCCTGGAGCCACAATCTACTCACTTGCTCCACCCTCTGCACCCATAACAGGACCCCTGAACTAGCCTTGCAGTTCTGATCCACCCCTAGTCTCTGGGGTCGATCCCAAGCCCTGCAGGCGAGTGGGCGTGGCACATGTGATGTGTGCATGCAGCCTGCATGCAACCTGCGCACACCCTGTTACGAGGACTGTGGCGCGTGTGACAACCGCACAGAAACCATGCAGAACTTTCACACACATGCCTAAGCCATGCGCGTGTGAGTTCTGGATCATGTCCTCTGTTATTCTTTTCAGTGTTGGCTGAAGCATTTTGTCCCTCTTGATGTTTTAGTCTTTCTTCATGATGGTGATGTATAGTTGTATTGTTTTTCCTTGCTTTCTTATGCATGTTAACTATTTTCTTTTATGCCTGGAGGTAAGTACTAAATCAAAGTGTGTGGGGAAGGAGGAGGAGGAAAACAATTCAAGATATGATCAGGGTTGACTTGGGAACAGGGATGTTTTAAGGGGTGTCCCCAGGGTGGGTGAAAGAAGTGGGGTGTCCAGATCATGGATCTGGGCCATGGAGTCATCCCCTATCCTTGAGTGCATGATGCCCTCATCTTGGTTCCCTTCCTCGGAGTTCACTCTTTCAGTGTTTGGGGGTAGGGAGTGGATCCACAGGTCAGATCCAGGAACTGGAAAGGGGCCCAATTCAAAACAGCCATGGGCCAGATTTGGCCTCCAAGCCAGAAGTTCCCACTCCTTCTTTGGAGCAACAGGGATCAAGAGAAGCTGATAAGTTCTACTTCTCTGCTTTGCTGTTCTTTGAAACTTAGCCTAAATTATCATCCAATTTATTAAGCCAAATTGTCCTCTTCGTTTCAGTGATCAACTCTGTTGAAGCCACTGGGTGTTAACACACATAACGCTGGGCCAGTGCCAAACCCTGCACGTTTGTTCCAGGCCCGCCAGATGTGGGCCCAGTTCAAACCCTGTCGGGGTTGGCAACTGTGCTGGAAACATGGACCTGGAACGAACTGGGCCCATGGTCCGGCACCACAGGCTGGTGAGTTGCCCAGGTGGACCAGAGTTGTGCAAACAGACATGCCCGCCCAGTTCACCCACCTGCCCGGCCCAACATTGGGAGTCACCATGGCAGCCAGCCGTGGCTGCCTGTTATTGGCAGCTATGGTTGTCCGTCATGGTGGAGGGCGGGGCACTGGCTGCAGCTCAGGGATGGAGCCAGACAGCTGTGCATTGCTCCCCGAGAGGGGGGATATGCAATGGTATCCACTGATATGGGTGTTAAACACAGTCAACTGTTACATCTGTTTGTGCAGACATGCTTTGGGCTGCACACTTACTATGGTCCATGATCCCAGAAAGCATGGCCTGCTTCTGGCGGCCTGTGCCTGCCTGAGATACAATTTGAACCTCTTGCATACAAAGGACAGCTTCTGACCAGCTGTTAGTGGGAGGGGGCCATAGGGACTATTGGGTATCCACAAAAACACACAGCGGCATGAACATCTGTTATACCAAACACCCAAAATAACATCAGTGATTTAAACACATGTTGGATCATCGCCACAGATTTATTTATTTATTTACTTATTTATTTTGAGTTTCTTCTAATCCGTAAACCCTCCTGCTCACAGAGCAGCTCGGGGAGGCTCACAACACTCACAATCAACAACAACAATGATAAAACACAGTCATATAATACACATAATATACAATTTAAAATTCATTAAAATACTAAAAATATCCTAAAAGGGCAACCCTGCCCCCCCACCCGTCTCCCTCTCCAAAGGCCCAGTGGAACAGCCAGGTCTTACACTGTCTTCAGAAAGAGGGGAGGTCTGGGGCTAGGCGGGCCTCCATCGGGAGGGAATTCCAAAGCCTAGGAGTGGCCACCGAGAATGCCCTCCTCATTGTCGCCACCCAGGAAACCAGGGGGACTTCGAGTTGGGCGTCCCCGGCCGACCGCAGGGGCCACAATACAACCCGGGGCCTGAGGCGGTCCCGCAGGTAAGCAAGGTCCAGGCCATTTAGGACTTTATAGGTCATTACCAACACCTTGAATTGGTCCCAGAAGATAACAGGCAGCCAGTGCAGAGAATGGAGCACTGGTGTAATGTGCTCGCGGCGACCCTTCCCCGTTAAGAGATAGACTGCCGCATTCTGCACCAGTTGACCATCCTCAAGGGTAGCCTCACGTAGAGTGTGTTACAGTAGTCTAATTTAGAGGTAATAAAGGCAAGGATGATGTTGGTCAAATTAGAATCTGAAACATATGGCCGCAGCCGTCGTACCAGATGTAATTGGTGAAATGCTCCCCTCACCACTGCCTCCACCTGGGAATCCAGGCGGAGCTGAGAGTTGAGAAGAACCCCCAGACTACAGACCTGTGTGGCCAAAGGGGGGCAAACCCCATCAATGACAGGAGCCACACACACCCCAGCCCTACCCACCAACATCACCTCCATCTTGTCAGGATTCAACTTCAGATGGCTCGCCCTCATCTAGTCCCCCACAGCAGCCAGGCACTGGGTAAGCACCGAGACTGCTGAGTCTGGGTCTGCAGAAAAGAGAGGTAAAATTGTGTGTCGTCATCGGTGTACTGATGACGCTGCACGCTGAACCCTCTCACGACCTCGTCCAAAGGCTTCATATACATGTTGAACAGGAGGGTTGACAGAATAGAACCCTGTGGGACTCCACACATGAGGTCCAGGGGAGATGAAGTAGATTCCTCGAGAACCACATGTTGAGTTCTCCTGGCCAGGAATGAGTGGAACCATTCAAGAACAATTCCACCAACCCTGGTCCAGTCCCACAGCCAAGTCATCAACATCTTGTGGTCAACAGTATCAAATGCAGCCGACAGATCCAATTAAATTAACATAGATGATCTGCCCTGATCTAATTTACGGTGCAGGTCATCAACCAAAGCCACAAGCGCAGTCTCCGTGCCAAACCCAGGATGAAAACCAGACTGCGAAATATCAAGAAAACTGACCCGATCCAGATGCCCCTGAAGCTGCTGAACCACCACCCGTTCAAGAACCTTCCCTAAAAAGGGAAGGTTAGAGACTGGCCGATAACTGTCAGGAGAGTCGTTTTTACACACGTGTTAAAGTTCCGGATTTTTCAATCTTCTGGGTTTACAAGTGCACAAGTAAGTTCAGGATTCATTTTTCACACACACACTGCCCTGAGCAGTTCCTGGATGCATTATTCACACAAAGACTGTCCTGAGGCAGCCTAAAGTAGCCGCAGCTGTAGATGTGAGAGGCTGCCATGGAAACCAAGTGACCACAGCTGCCTGGACCAGAGCAGTTTACCAGGAGAACCTTTTACACACAAAAGTTCTGGGAGAAGTTCTATGCAGAAGTTCAAAGATCCGGATGTTTAAGATCTGGGTGAGTGATTTAGACACAGAAAGTTCGGGATGTAACAGCAAACATCCAGGAGAAATGTGTGTGTATTGTGAAGAGATGGTTTCTTGAGCAGAGGCCGCCCTACTGCCTCTTTGAGGCGGTTTGGCACTCTGCCCTCCCTAAGGCAGCAGCGGCCCTAATGTCTCCTGGCTGGCCTTAACCAGCCAGGACGGGCACGGATCTAATTCGCAACAGGTGACCCTCGCCGCCCCAAGATTTAGCATTAGATTTTGGATATTACCAAGTATGAATCGACCTCCATCACAACTGTAGATGCACAGTGAATACAACTGAACCCCAGATCTGGACAGCATGGTCATGCTGGAGTTAGTGATAATTATATATGCCAGGTTGGCATGTGGGTAGGAATGGACAGTGTACATGAGTGCACTGTATCAAGAGTTCCACTTTTTTTTCCCCAGCGAGAGCTGATAAAATTCACTTGGTCTAGATCTTTAGCTGCTGCAAATTGGTGGAGTCGAGCTGAAGCCAACAAAGATATGTCAGTTTTCACCGAGCCGATCACTCAGTGCCTTGCACAACCAACTGTTAAAAGAGTCAAATTAACCCCTTAAAAGAGCTTACTAAGGCTTCTGCTTTCTTAGATCCCTAGAAAGACTGATGGGAGTTGACAGGGAAGTGTGTCCTGGATATAGAGAGCTCTTTCATGTGTGCTGCTTTTCCCCCCCTCATGCATGAGGCAGAAAAAGAGCATCTGACTAACTCCGAACTATCATGTCAGAGCTCTTATTTGACAAATATTTGTTTGCATTTGTGTGACCAGCTTGAACAGGAAGCCACGCTTGTACAAAACTAGAAAAGCTAATATTTAAAATTGCATCTTTTAGACTCTTATTCTTATGACACGTTTCCAACAATCCTGGTTTTTAAAACCTAAGTGGAATATCACCTGAAATGCTTTCATCAATAATTTAGTTTACATCTGACACCAGCCAAGGAGACGCAAGGCTGAGAGAGTTTTGTGTGTTCAGCCGACTTCTTAAAAGCACAGCGGCGACGGGATTTGAATTTAAAAGGAAATCTTGAAATGTGTGTTTCTCCTGAGGTGGATGAGGCTGAGAAGTTCAGAAAGATTTGGTTCGGGTCCCATTCCATCAAATATTGCTTGTGTTTCTTGGAATTGTTTTTACTGTTCTTTCATCTTGATCCTCACACAGGATCAGTTGGGATGAAAGGAGGCAGGTGTTGTGGTGAATGCGTTGGACTGGGAGGCAGGATATTTGGGGTATTTCCAGTCTCCTAAATAACCGCAGGTGAGTCACTCAGGGCACTTTTAAAAATCACTGAAAAAGTGGTAAAACATTGTGTGGTAACCCATGAATGCTTTAATTATGTAAAGTAAAGTAAAGTTTATTGGTTCAGCTATCTGCCATTCACCATACAGTACAACACAGCACATGAAACAATATACCAACAACCAGAATTAATAATTTTGCATACAAAACATAATTATACTAGCTATTCCAAAAGGCCAAGTATTCCACTTACAGGCCTAGGAAATCACTCTTTTAAAATGTTTCACTCCTTAGTATTAACAATGGCTTCTCTCCTAAGCCCCTCAGCCTTATAGGCAAAAACTGCCAACTGTGTAATACAATACAATACAAGGGTCCCTCTGCAACAGAAGCCAGATCAACCACTCCTGTTGCGTAAAAGCTTGCAACAACCACAGTTTTGCTGGGGAAAATACTATTCCTAAGCTCTTCGGCCCACGGATAGTCCATAACATAATGGATTATTTCCTCTACAACCCCTGATCCACATGGGCAAAGTCTGTCTTCTCTAGAGATACCTCCACTCCTCCGCTCTACCATTGCAGATGGCATTTGTTCCAACCATAATCTGGCAAAGGCTTTTGCCAGATTAGTCTTCATTTCAACCTTGAGAAATTTTTCAACTCCTATTTCCCCCTTCCAGAGCAGGTAATATGGGCTATTCTGAGACCCTCGTACAAGGGAAACATCATTTTGCCAAGCTATATCCAATAAACGTTGTCTTACTAGATCTTGGTCTACGCTGATACTAATCTTATATTCTCCTGGAACAAATATCCCATCCCTATTGTGGAAATTAATGATTTTATGTGTCTTAACCAAGGAGACTGATAATTGTAAAATCGCAAGTTGTCCTCAATGTAGCACATCTTAATAAGATGTGAGGGGCTTTTATTATGTGGTAAATAGGTTGTGACATTTTTCAAGGAATCGCTCACATGTCTACAATTTGTTTATTTAAACTTATATCCTTGTGGGCTCATGGCAGGTTCCAATGTGATAAATACATCAATCAATAAAACCATTTAAAATCCCAACTCAGTTGCCCCAATCCCAATCCCCGCCTGCCAAATGTTAGGCCGAATGAAAATAGGGTTCTTCTTCGAGGATCTCCGCGATTCTCACTCTTGGGATTTACTTCCTGCTCCGCAGGTACCGGAAAACCTCTCGTCAGCAGTATCCAGGCAGATTACGCCTGGAAAAGACTAGAACATGGTGAGGGCTCCGCCCCCTCCACCCCCCCTCCCATCCCGAGAAAAGCGCGGGTCCGCATCACGAGGGATGGGAGGATAAATAGGGGGAGGAGCCCCCACCGCCTCAGTTCCTTCCAACCGCGTGGCGTTGGAAGACTTCTCGGCGCTTTTCAGCGTTTTGTCAGCTAAAAAGATTATAAAAAAGATTAGAAGAAAGACATATTCCAGGATAGGACTGTGAGTACGAGTGCCGCCCTAGCCCGCGGGACGTTCCCCGGGACGTTGCGCCCCTCGGGGCAACGGAATGCCCAAGCAGCCGGGGTTTAAACGTTGTAGCTCCTGCCCTGCTACTCTCTCAGTGAGCGACCAGCACGAACGTTGTCTAACGTGCTTGGGAGAGGGCCATAATACCCGGAACTGTGGGGCCTGCTCGGTGCTCTCGAACAGAGCTAAGCGAGCAAGGGCCCTTAGACTGCAAGATATTCTGACTAAAAGGGCACTAGAGGGCGGAGAAGATGGGCCTCTGAGGCTCCCCGCCCGGCACTCCAGGCCGATGGAAACTTCGGCTCCAACGGTTCCGACATCGACGGTACCGCCTAAACCGAGGGCGAGTCCCCACACCGGTACCGCCCGTACAGGCGAACTCGGTACCGAGGGACCGCACGACATTGCCGGTACCAACCGCTCCGCGGAGGGGAGCATCGCTACACACGCGTCCAGCCCTAGGCGCATGACGGGTAGCGGTACCGAGATACCAGGTGCGCGCGGAGCCGCACACTCTTCGGAGCACGGGAACAAGACCAGCGAGAAAAAGAAAAAGAAGAAGAAGAGCTCTACACGGGAGACGGCACCGTCGGGACCGACGGCGAGTACACAGCAAGAGTCTCCACTACCATCGGGACCGACGAGGGGAACGGCACCGCCTACTCCACTGTCTCGGTCGGTACCGCCTCTTCTACTCACGGTACCGGCGGGGCGAAGAGAGTCTCGCTCCCGATCGCCTCGCTACCATTCACGATCCCGATCTCCGAGGTATCGCAACGAGCATGCACCACTCCGGTACCACTTAGAACGCAGATCTTGCTCACCCTGTTCATGCTGTTCGCCAAGAGACAGGCACCGGGACTATGGCTATGGCCGCGATTATCGGTACCGATCACGCAGTCCTCCCTCTTATGCGCAGGATTTCGAGTATCCTACACATCCCGCACGGGAGCATCCTTATCTGCCTCCGGCTCCACCTAGAGCGGCGCCAACGGCTACGATATCACGCCCCCCCCCTTCGGAGACGGGCTCGTTACAGGCACCATTGCACCCCGGAACCGTCGACACCGAGACGCTCGAGTCGGGACCGGGACCGAGGTTAGCGCCATCAGGGGCTACGCAGCTCTTGACCTCCCTGTTGGGGACCCACAGAGAGGACACGGTACCATCGGTACCGTCGGTACCCCGGATAGCTTCCCCGGGGGCATCGGCATCGCGATCGTCCTCATCGTCATCCCCATCACTTGAGGAGGATGAGACCATCTCCCCACCACCCCCTGACACCATATCGGATGCTAATATCTCACTAGCCACAGAGGACTCTAAAGCATTCCAGTCTATGCTGAGGAGGATGGCGTCCTCCCTCCCTAAACTTCCCACGAAAGTGGTTAAAAAAGCCCAGACAGGACCCATATTTGGTATCCTGGGGACAGGAGAATCTGGACACGTAACGTTACCTTTGCTAGACCAGCTGCTGGAACCGGCCACTGTCTTGTGGGCAAAACCGGCCTCTGTCTCTCCTACCAACAAATTGGCAGATTCCTTATATGCTGTACCCAAGGAAGGGGCGCAAATCTTCCATAACCACCCCCCTCCCAACTCCTTAGTAATCGCTGCTGCATCCGTAAGATCCAGAGCGGGGGGAATACAAACATCCCCGGCAGACAGGGAGGGAAGAAGGCTGGATGTCCTTGGAAGGAAAGTGTTCTCCTCGGACTCCCTGTCTTTTAGAATTGCAAACTATGCATCGGCCATGTGCGGCTATCAGCACTGGTTATGGTCTAAGATTGGCACTACGTCAGACCCCAACCAGTTGGCAGCACTGCAGAAAGAAGGCATGCAGATGGCCCAATTTCAATTAACGGCGAACATGCATGTGGCGGATGCCAACGCCAGAGGGATGGCATCTGCCATAGCACTTCGTAGACATGCTTGGCTTCGTTCCACAGCTCTCACCCAAGAAAACAAAACCAGAATAGAAGATCTGCCGTTCGATTGTGAGGGTCTGTTCTCTGCCTCTACAGACGACACTCTAAAAAAGATTAAGGAAATGAACCAGACGGCAAGATCCACGGGTGTAGTCAGGGCCATACGTAAAAAGTCCTTTACCACACAGGGCTATGCCTTCTCTTCAAGAAGGACACCCTACCAAAACTATAATTACTTTCAAGCTGGAAAAAGATTCCAGCAACATAATCAGCTCCCTTACCAACAACAGGGTGCTCAACAACGCAAGGCATTTGGTAGACAAAGGGGCAGGGGCAAACCCTCCCCTAGTTCGTCGTCTGGACAACAGACAAAATCACGTTTTTAATGAAACTATGATCAAGGGAGATGATGAGGATAATCCCTCATTCCAGGACCGCCTGTTGCCCTATCTACCTGTATGGGAAGCCATCTCTTCTGATCGTTGGGTCAGAGAGATAGTACAACTGGGGTATGCCATACAGTTTCACACAACCCCTCCCCTCTCACCTTGCCCCCCTGGGGCTCCCCCCCCCTCTACTCAAATACTAGTTGAAATTCAAAAACTCCTCAACAAGGGGGCTGTTGAGCTCGTTCCCAGAAATGGACATAATGCTGGGTTCTACTCTAGGTTCTTTGTGGTCCCTAAGAAGGATAAAGGGTCTAGACCCATACTGGACCTGAGATATCTCAACAAATTTGTTCGAAAGTTTAAATTTCGTATGACTTCCTTACCCGTCATTTTCATGGGCTTACAGCAAGGCGACTGGTTGGCCTCTCTTGATCTGAAAGACGCCTATTTCCACATTTCAATACGCCCTTCTCACCGTAAATTCTTACGATTCGTTGCAGGGGACCTTCTCCTCCAGTACCGGGTCCTCCCGTTCGGACTATCCACGGCACCACGCGTTTTCACCAAATGCGTGGCTGTCGTAGCAGCCTATCTGAGACGGCAGGGAGTCAGAATCTTCCCGTATCTAGACGATTGGCTGCTGGCGGCAACGTCGCAACAAGAACTTATGAGGCACGTGGAACTCACTATATCGCTCCTCAAAGACCTGGGATTTGTTCTCAACTTGGCAAAGTCGCACGTACGCCCTACACAGCGCTTACCGTTTATAGGGGCAATCTTGGACACCAGACACGCGAAAGCGTATCTTCCTACAGAGAGACTTCTTGCCATACGACAGGCATTAACCATTCTCCAAACACATCCCACCAGGTCAGTTCGTTTTTTCCTCCACTTACAGGGGCTAATGGCTTCCACTACCATGGTAACCCCTCATGCACGCCTGCACATAAGACCCCTACAACAATGGCTAGCCAACAATTACACACCCGCCATCCACCCCCTCAACATGAAGATCTCCATAACGAGGGAACTTCTTCTAAATCTACAATGGTGGGTAGACACAGAGCAGGTCCTAAAAGGGGTATCTTTCGATCCTCCCAGCATTCAGGCTGTCATTACAACAGATGCATCCCTAACTGGATGGGGTGCGCACATAGAAGACATCAAAGTGCATGGTCTCTGGTCTCAAGAGGAGACGCACCTGCACATCAACCTGCTGGAACTGCGAGCCATACGTTGGGCGTTGAAGGCCTTACTTCCCCGTATCAAGGGTCAGAACATTCAAATCGTCACAGACAATACCACAGCCATGTGGTATGTAAACAAACAAGGGGGAGCACATTCCACTCGTTTATCGAAGGAAGCAGAGACCATCTGGCACTGGTGTATAGATCACGACATACATGTTCACGCCATTCATTTGGCAGGACACGACAACTCGAGGGCGGATTACCTCAGTCGCAAGTCAACGGACCAACACGAATGGTCACTGAAAGAAGAGGTCTTGATAGACATATTTCAAGACTGGGGAACTCCAACGATAGACCTATTCGCATCGCAGGGAAACGCCAAACTACCGAAATTCTGCAGCCGAGCAGGTATGGCACCAGAATCGATATCGGACGCCTTTGCCATATCTTGGCACGGGACATTCCTTTATGCGTTTCCACCGTTTCCCCTCATTCACAGAGTCTTGTGCAAAGTCAGGACGGACAGAGCCCATCTCATTCTGATTGCTCCTTTTTGGCCCCGCCAAACCTGGTTCCAAACCTTACTGGGAATGGCGACACAGATCAGGAGGCTCCCGCCGATCTCCGATCTGCTCTCTCGAGAACGGGGAGAAATTCTTCACCACGATTTGCAAATGCTCCACCTCTCCGCTTGGTTGATTCGACCCCAATGAGCAATTTACCGCCGGAGGTTTCAGAAATATTTCTGAATTCAAGAAGACCTTCAACTCGCAAATGTTATGAGATGAAGTGGAGGCGATTCCGTATGTGGTGTGGGGCACAGTCTATCTCTCTGCAAACCTTGGACATGAACCATGTTTTCCTTTATCTTCTGAATCTACAGAAGTTACATTTGTCATTGGCTTCCATAAAAGTACATCTGGCGGCTCTTTCCTCACGTTTGCAACCAGATGATAGTGAAACTCTTTTTTCTCACAAACTGATGAAGTCTTTTTGGAAAGGACTGATGAACACTTTCCCTCAGAGGTCAAGCCCTGCTCCTCAGTGGGACTTGAATCTAGTGCTGTCAAAACTAATGTCTCCTCCTTTCGAACCTTTAGCTTCTTGTAGCATGGAGAATTTGTCTATTAAAACGGCATTTTTGGTGGCAATTACTTCAGCTAGGAGGGTGAGTGAGCTCACAGCCCTTAGAGCTTCCCCTCCTTATATACTGTTCCATAGGGATAAAGTTGATCTACGAATTGATCCCTCTTTTATTCCCAAAGTAGTTTCCAGTTTTCATCTTAATCAGACAATTTCACTACCAGTTTTCTTTCCTAAACCTCATACTTCTGTTGAGGAACAAAGGTTACATACGTTAGACGTTAAAAGAACGCTTGCTTTCTACATCGATAGAACCAAATCTATAAGAGCGTGTGATTCCCTATTCATTTCATATGGGGGTCAAAGGATTGGAGTCAAGCTTTCCACACAGAGACTTTCAAAGTGGATCTTGTTGTGTATTCAGAAATGTTATGCCTTAGCAGACAAGGTTCCGCCTGCAGGATTGAGGGCTCACTCTACTAGAGCTACTGCTGCTTCATTGGCAAACTTCCAAGGGATAGATTTATCAGACATCTGTAGGGCTGCCACATGGGCGTCTGTCCATACGTTTACAAGACATTACTCTTTGGATCTGGCGGCCAGAGCAGATTCCCAGGTGGGAAGAGCAGTGCTAGACTCCTTCTTGAATGATCATCCTCGACTCCCTCCTCCTTGAGGTGAGATAACTAGAACTGCTTATTACTCTCCCAAGAGTGAGAATCGCGGAGATCCTCGAAGAAGAAACGGAGGTTACTTACCAGTAACTCTGTTCTTCGAGAGAGCTCCGCGTATTCTCACATCCCGCCCACCTTCCCCTCAGTCGTGGATGGACATACCAGGTCTTCCAGGCTGGGTTGGAAGGAACTGAGGCGGTGAGGGCTCCTCCCCCTATTTATCCTTCCATCCCTCGTGATGCGGGCCCGCGCTTTTCTCGGGATGGGAGGGGGAGTGGAGGGGGCGGAGCCCTCACCATATTCTAGTCTTTTCCAGGCGTAATCTGCCTGGATACTGCTGACGAGAGGTTTTCCGGTACCTGCGGAGCAGGAAGTAAATCCCAAGAGTGAGAATATGCGGAGCTCTCTCGAAGAACAGAGTTACTGGTAAGTAACCTCCGTTTACCATACTTCCCCTTTAAAAGAGAACGCTAATGAAAAATACATGGGGCAGGGCTGCACTGGAACCAGTGCAGCCCTGCCCCATGTATTTTTCATAAGATCCTTTTTAAAGGGGAGGTATGGCCACCCTAAATTAAAAGGTCTTGCATTGCCTCAGGAAAATGCTCAGGCACAAGCTTTGACGACCCTCCAGGGAAAGGGCATTCCATCATTGTGGTACAGCCACCAAAAACATCTTTCTGCATGTCCTTTAGGGATGTGTGAACAGAACTGAGTTGGGAAATTCGGTTTGAAAATCGAGTTTGGTTTGAAAGTTCGGCTCGATCGACCGAACTATTCAAGTTCGGTCGAATTCCGAACTTCTGAACCGAGTTCGCACATTCAAAACTGGTTTTTTTGGCCTTCCGAACTGGTTTGGATTCAACCAAACAGTTTGGTCGAATTCGAGTTCGGTTCGAACATTTGGTTTGGTCTCCCGAACTATTCGAGTTCGGTCCGAACTCCCGAACTGGGTTCGCACATCCCTAATGTCCTTGCTGTGTGAACATAATGCACTGAAAGTACATGCAAGAGGGGGATCCTGGGTAGGGTGGCCATACCTCCCCTTTAAAAGATGCATATGAAAAATACATGTTGCAGGGCTGCATTGGTTCCAGTGTAGCCCTGCACCATATATTATTCATAAGTGTCCTCTTTTAAAGGGGAGGTATGGCCACCCTCCTCCCGGGTGATCTCGGGGACCATAATGGAGCATAGGGAAGGAGGTAGTTTTTCAGATATATGGAATCCAGGCCTTTTAGGGCTTTGTAGGTTAAAAAAAAACCCAGCACCTTGAGTTGTGCCCAGAAAGCTATTGGGAGCTGTAACGTGCTTTCAGTGATCTGTCCTTGGCAGAAGGTGAGCCACCATATTTTGCACCAGCTATAGCTTCTGAACAGTCATCGAGGGCAGCCTCACAAAGAGTACATGCTATAGAAACGCTCACATGCTGCATAATATTTAGCAACGTGGGGTAATTTACCATGGATCTTCCATGTTGTGTGTGTGTGTGAATGCAGACTTCACCATTTGCCACTGTGATATCTGAAAGTACCCCTAAATCTACCTGATCAAGGTTTTCAAAAAGGCCCTCTGAGCCATCAAAATAAGGAGTGACTTTTAAAAAAATGATCCGCATCCCAGATCTGCTATTGGCCTCAATCTAAAGGGGCTACGCTGGAGTAAGTGGGATGAGTATTGCGGTACTGCGACGCTGCTGGACATGGTTGAAAATAGGCCCTTATTTTAGATGCTGAAAGAGAACTGGCTAAAACTTCCTTTGAAAACCTGGTCCTTCCTGCTTTAGCTCTTCTTGTGAAGTTACGGAACTTTGTCTTGTCTACTTAGATCATCATTGTAAACACATTGGGGTCTCTGACAGTCGGTCGCTTGCATGTTTGTCTAAGCATGGGTGGGGAACCTTTTCTCTCCTGGGGGCCACATTGAAAATTAGTACATACTCCGAGGGCCACATACAGGTTAGGGGCGGGGGTGCTTAACAGGTGGACTCAAGAAAAGGAGGGCCCCGATCATGGATCCATACTGTGAATCTGTCCCCTACCCTTGTGTGCATGTCCTCCTCTCTGCCCCATTATCCTGAGCTCAGTTTTTCAGTGTTTGGGGGTAAAAACTGGATCCAGGGGCCAAATCCAGACACTGGAAAGGGGCCACATAAAAACTTGCCAAGGGCCACATTTGGCCCCCGGACCTGAGGTTCCCCACCCCTGGCCTAAAACCTCATAGCACAGTGGCAAATAGGTGGGCTTTCTTCTAGATGCTACTGCTATCCAAATGATTGGTGGGGACCTCCAGTTTCCTGGCGACAATGCACAGGCAATGACCGAGGCCTTCTCTGTGACAGCGGGGGGGGGGGAGACCTAAAACCAAGGTGGGGTTTGGTGCAAGGAAAACAATAGTTTCCAGCCTGCTAGTCTGGTATCTAGAAGCTTGCACAAGAGCCATTGTGTAAGGCACTAGGTGTGCACACACATGCATACAGATGTGTATACTGGGGTAGGGCACCCTAGTGCAGTCAAACCGCAGGCTTTTAGCAATGGGGGAAGAGTTCTTTTATGGCTAACATATAGCAAAGATGTCTCCTTAGCAAGAAGTCAACATGGTGTTTATATTACCATCCCATTGGTCAATAGGTGATCATGGGTTAAGAAATTATGTTTTCATATGTGTCGAGTCCAATACATTGTTAGTCTTCCTAGATGGGTTTAGCTATTCTGATGGGCTTATAACCAACCAGCACATGCAAAAGCGGTGGGGAACCTTCCCCGTCCCATAGGCAACACTGAAAATTAGTACAAGCTTTGTCAGCTGGATAGGAGTTGGGGAGAAGAGAGTCTAGCTCATGGTTGTATACCATGGATCTTTCCCAAATCCTCTGCTTCTTTCCCCAAGGTCACTCTTTCAGCGCATGAGGATAGGCACTGGATCCACGGGTCAGATTCAGGAACTAAAAAAGGGCCAAATATAAAATGGTTTGGCCCCCCAGGGGTTGGAGGCTCCCCACCCCTGACATCCTGTATAATTCCAGGTAAATTATTTGGATGGGATTTGGATGGCACAGGGATTTGGCTGGTAGCTGGTCATCCCAGACCTGCTGTTCAGTGGTCAACAGCTGGTTGGACATCAAAGTTCAGAAGTGACTATGCTGGCTTTGCATGCCAGTGCAGTGAAGCTGCTTGTTGTAACAGGGTGGCTCTTGTCCACAATAAGTCCTTGTAGGATTAGGGTCTACACAAGTCTCAGGGAATTAGCTGCACGTGTATTTATTTATTTATAGTGTCCTCCACCATACATCCCACCAAGCAGCCCTTGTCTGCTGTTCGGCTCTCAGTCTGAGTTTCACTTCCCCAGCAAGCCCCTAAGCATTCACAATCTCTCCAGCCAAGTTCCACAGCTCTGGTTCCCTCTCAAGCCCCTTCTTAATTCCCTCTATATAGTCCTTTTAGAGATGCAGTCCTTCAACCTCCTTCTCTCTCAGCAGCCCATACACCCCCCCCCCCCCAACTGCCTTTTTAGCTTCCCTTCAGAATACAGCAGCCTTTTGTGGCACTTCACTGCCACACTCGTAAGTGCTGATAATCACTCATTAGCTGACTGGGGCTAAAGAGCTGACTGGTAGTTGTGACATCTGTCAGTATGGAACAGGTGANCGAGACACATTGACCACAGGTGCGTATTCACCGTGGTTCACTGTGATCTTGTAACGTCTGAAAATACCCAATGTCTCCACCCTAGGCATAGTCCATATCAAGTCCCTTTAACTGGGTCTTCAGCTTCTAGTTTAAACAAACCTTCGCAAAATCCAACCATTACTTTTCTTGTCTTAGCCAAACTACTCACTTTCCCTCTGTATCCAAGTAGCTTACATCAACCCAGGCCCCCTTGCATAATCCTTTCAGAGGAGCTCACCACCTAGCTCCTCCTCCATCAACAGTCCAGACCTCAACTGCTTCTCTAGCACTTCTGCTTCTCTTTTGTATCCTGAGCCACGCCCCAAACACAGTCACTTCCTGTCAGGGCCATTTTGTATTTGGCAAGTGGCCATTTTGGCTTTCCTTCAGGATACAGCAGCCTTCAGAGGAGTTTACCACCAAGCTCCTTCTCCATGAACAGCCCCCCCCCCCCCAACTGCCTCTCTAGCTCTGCTGCTTCTCTTTTGTATCCTGAGCCACGCCCCAAACAAAGTCACTTCCTGTCAGGGCCATTTTGTATTTGGTCAGCGGCCATTTTAGCTTCCCTTCAGAATACAGCAGCCTTTTGTGGCACTTCCCTGCCACACTCGTAAGTGCTGATAATCACTCATTAGCTGACTGGGGCTAAAGAGCTGACTGGTAGTTGTGACATCTGTCAGTATGGAACAGGTGATTGGCAATATCATGGATTGCTTCAAGGACTTCCAGAAAAAGGCCCTAAAGATAAGTCATGGAAGGTTGCAGCCTAGGAGAGGGTTGTAGCCCAGTCACTTGGGGGATCACTTGCTCTCAACTGGAAGACAGCAAAAAGCTACTAGCCAACTGGGAAGGCAATGGCCTTTAGAGACTAACACTGCTTTTAGACGTACGCGCAGCGGCAAATCATGCGCTATGTTAAAAAAATCCCACGGACAGGGTTTAGACATGACGTCACAGACATATTTAGCTACTTGCGCAGTCTTTACAGCCGTGGACTAAATACCTCGATATTGAGATATCGATATTGAGGTATTTAGTCCGTGGCTGTAAAGAATGCAGAAGTGGCTAATTATGCGCATAACGTCACGTCTAAACCCCGCCTGTGGGATTTTTTACATAGCACGTGATTTGATGCCATGGCGCCACGCGTATGTCTAAAAGCGGTCTAAGCCAGATTGCAGAAGAGAGGACCAAATTTCAAGGGCCAAAAATCTAAGCTCAGGGGGTTAGGATCATAGCATCACAGGGTTAGAGGTTCATCAAAGGTCATCTAGTCCATCCCTACAAAGGATAGCCTCAGAAGGAAGAGGGAAAAGAGGCAAGCTTCCCTAGAGCCCTGTGCCATCAGGACTAGCCTGCAAGTGACTGGCAAAGAGGGTGGCACCAGAGGTCTCCACAGCAGTTGCTTGGGCTAGGAAGAGCCATAACAAGAGTTCTTCCTTGAGGGCAAGGATTGTCCAACCAACTGGAGTCAGGCAGGAACAGTGGACCGGTGGGGTGAAGGAAGATAACTATAGAGATTGCTCACTTAGAACTTTTAGAATAAAAGTACTTTGTGAAGGCTTGTACCTTTTGAACCCTTGTGGACACTGAAACTGCAACAACTTGCATTCAAAGAGGACTGCTCGTTGAGTAATGGTTATCGGCTGATCAACTTGATGGCAGGCACATAGTGGCTGGCAAACTGTGTCAAGATAGTTGGGTAAATGGCACAGTACTACTCCTATTTGGAATATGCTTGTAACACCTACTATGAAGCAGAGCTGTTTGTGGTGGTGCTTGTACATGAGTTGGAATAACAGGTACAAAACTGGATTAGTTCCAAAGATCCTAAAGTGGGTAAGGCCTACAACTAAATATGGGTCGAGCTGTGCATACTGTATCTGATGATTTGCCCAATTTGAACTGCGTCCTCTGAAATGAATAATAACTGCTAACAGTTCCATCTTTGTCAGAAATGTCAGTTGTTTCGATACCTGTTAGTGCCATTGTATATGCACAGCAGCAGAACACATGGCTATAGGAATATCCATTTCGAATGTGGATATTATCCAGGTCGTGATCCAAAAATGCAAATAATATCAGTGAATACAAAATCCGCTATTTGTTTCTATGCTAATTGGGACCTCTAATGGGGTCCTGTAATCTGAAAGTCAGGCCTTGATTCTAATTGATCTTTAATATTCTTTATACACATCATACAAGGATAATATTTGGGAAACACTGCATTGGTTTGTTTTAATCTAGGGAAAGTTTGAGAGTTTACCTAGGCCTTGCTTTCTGCAGCATTCACACACACAAAAAATTGTGAGAAACTGATTTTGATGAAGTGTTTTGCAAGCGTGCTGTACCTCAGGACTCGATTGCTCTGTAATTCCTGTTCACGCACAGTTCTGTCTTTAACATACAGCAAATCTCCTGAAACTTCTTTCACTTCAAAAGGGGGGGGGATACTTCTGCCTGTAGCCTGGCATCTGTACATGCTTAGCACACAACATGAGCTCTTTATAATTCATCAAAAAGGCTGCATGTATAATGAGATGGAGCTTTTTGTTGTAGCTGAATATTTCTCCCGCTGCCTCTTAAAAATTCAAAGTAACGAAAAGGCTCTCGATGAGAGAACATGTCAGAGGCGTTATTCCAGAGCTGCTCAGGCTGAGTCACAGTAAGGCAGGAACATGGAAGTGGGGCAGGCAAGGGCGTAGCTGTCATACGGACAGGAGGTGCAGCTGCACCAGGGTCCATGAATCCAGGGGGGCCCATGCTCAGGACTGGCCCTTGAATTTGTGGGGCCCCAGGCCAAAGCAAAATGTGGGGCCCAATGGTCCCTCTCTCCATAGCCTTTAACAATTGGCAGTCTCGTGTTTGCTTACAACAGGGGTGAGGAACCTCAGTCTTGGGGGCCAAATGTGGCCCACTGCTTGTTTCTATATGGCTCCTTTTCAGTTCCTGGATCTGGCCCCTGCATCCAGTTCCTTCACCAAAGCACTTAAAAACTGAGCTTAGGGTGAAGGATCAGAGATGAGAGCATGCACACAAGGACCGGGACAAATCCATGGCACAGATCCGTGATTTGGACCTTCCCCTTCCTGAGTGCACCCTTTAATCATCCCCACCCCCAGCTTTTATACAACCCTCAGAATTGGCATTCATTTTCAAAGTGGCCCCTGGGAGGGAAAAGGTTCCCCACCCCTGGCTTACAAAAACAAAGAAATGCCATAAGCATCCACACACAGATTTGCACACCTAGGGTGTCCCATGCATGCGCACCACATGCACATGCATGCACACACCATCTTTCTCTCCCTTTCACACACACACAACTCTAGTAGGGGATATTTGGGGGTCTGTGATTTACTGAAAGTGTGGGGAGCGGGGCCCAGGACTCTGCAGGATGCTTCCACCTCAGGGGCTGAGAGGCATGGGTGGGGAAAGGACCCTCCAGAAGTAGTCCTGAGGACACAGGAGCACTAAGCATGAAGCTACCAGGACTGGCCTCCTTGCAAGGGCCCCTCCTGTGATGGGACCTGGGTCATGGCCCCTATTGGTCTTGCTTAAGGCCAGCCCACTGCTGCCCACGTTCCCTGGTGCAGCTGTGCCCCCTTCTGCTGGGAGAGGGGGCACAGTGGCAGGCCCATTGCACCTTCTCCACCAGGGCCCATTCTAGCCTAGCTAAGCCCCTGCCTGTGGGCACAGTCTACTCCAATGAGGGCGTAAGCCAAAACTGCATGGAAGCCTTTGTCGTACTGAATGTGCTGATGGTGAGTGGCACAGGAAAGCATGGGTTGAATGTTTGGCTGCCCTGATACTGAAGTGGGTTCCAGACCGCCAGGTGTACCTGTTTGGCTACGGGAGTTAAACAAATCATTAATTTTGTAGTCCAGTCTAATTTGCATGTTTGGCTAGCCTTCCGAATAACTGAATTATATTCACGTAATATAACAAAGTTTGTATAGCCGTAACTTCCGATATTTCATTTTGGACACACTGGTGGTTTTGCTCACTTGAGTATTTTGTTTCAGGTGTTTGATACAAGCAAAATACTCCAGTGGATGAAGTAAATGAAATACCCCCCAAGCAAAATATCCCAAACTTAATATTGGTTTCAGTGAACTAAGCAGAAAAGAAATACTGCTACGTATCCACGTTGTTCCCAGTGAAACGAAATATCCTGAAATCATAGAACTGGAAAACTGGAAAGTCGGAAGGCACCTCCCAGGTCATCTAGCTCAATCCCTTGGCTTTAAGGCAGGATAGTCGATAAAATGCCTACCCAGTATTTGCTTGAAAACCTCTGAGGAACAAGACTTCACAACTAGAGATGTAAAATTTGTGAAAATGTTGAAGGCATTGAAAAAAAGAGGGGAGCGGGTTCTGAAAGAAACCCACAACCACAGGAATTTTGAGGAAAAAATGAAATTATTTGCAGCATTTACTTGACTGTCTAAACAAACTTGGATATAACCTTTTGGGCTCATAACCATAGTAATAACTGGTTATAATAATGGTAACAATATAATAGTGTTCCTAGCATGCATGGAACAGTTTATTTTCAATTTCCCCCAAATTTTCTTTTTTTGGGAAAAATATCCCTGTTAGGATCTCAATATTGAACACTTACCCTTGGG
This sequence comes from Sphenodon punctatus, assembly GCA_003113815.1. Taxonomy (NCBI): domain Eukaryota; kingdom Metazoa; phylum Chordata; class Lepidosauria; order Sphenodontia; family Sphenodontidae; genus Sphenodon; species Sphenodon punctatus. Next base: position 1,144,012 of record QEPC01010859.1, read on the forward strand.
GTTCCTAGTGTAGTTGCTGGGCTGCGGTGCTGCTGCTTCACTTTGTCTAAGCCCTAGGCCACTTTTAGACGAGACACATTTGCGCATGATTGTTAAAAAATGCGCTTGTTTTAATGCTCGTTTAAATACCTAAACCGTTTTAAATGTGTATTTGCCGTGTACATGTAAAAGCCCAAACCGTTTTGAATGTGTTTTTTAAATAATGCACATTTTAAAAAACCGGTTTTGGCATCCCCCGATCATCAAAGTTGCTAAAACCGGTTTTTAAAAATGCGCATCATATAAAAAACACATTCAAAATGGTTTGGGCTTTTACACGTTCACAGCAAATACACATTTAAAATGGTTTAGGTGTTTAAACGAGCATTAAAACAAGCGCATTTTTAAACAATCATGCGCAAATGTGTCTTGTTTAAAAGCGGCCCTAGCCACTCCCTTCAGAGACCTCCCTATCCTGCTCTGGCCACACCCCTCCTGTCTCTCCCAGCTCTTGCCATGCCTCCCAGCTTCCTGACTGCCTGCCTGCGTCATACAAGACAGGCCCTGCAGTCACAGTAAGCTGGGTGGATCATCTGAACTGTTACTGATCTCTTTTATTAGTCTCTGTGCCTTGTTCCCTCATTTCCTTGTGCTTGGGCCTGCTTTGAACCCTGGACCCCTATTCTGATCACCCCTTGTCTTCCCTGAACCTCAAGTCTGCCCATGCCCAAGATTCTCATCCTTTCAGAAACAGAAAAACACCCAAACCCAGTTGTTTTCAGAAAGCTTCCATTTTTTTTCTTCAAGACCCTCACATCTTTATCCGGAACCTCTCGAAACAGCTTGTTCCACTGCTGAACTGTTCTAATAAAGGCTTTTCTATTGTTTAACCTAAACCTTTGTTTCTTCTCCTGTCTTCAGTGGCAATGCAAAATAATGGTTCTCTGCTGTTTTTTTCCTTTCTTTCCCAGCATCCTTTTAAATATTTGAAAACTGTCAACATATCCCACCCCCTTCATATTCTTTTCTCCAAGCTAAACCAGATTTGAAGAGGGTTTAGAGAGTTCTTCGAGACTAGATCTGTACATGACTATTAGTCAAGTGGGTCGGAGAATGTGATCTCTGACTGTTGGAAGCTGGGAGTAAATAGCAGGGAATGAATTACTCTATTGTGACCTGTTGTGCACTTGTCTGAAGTGACCGAAGGCGGCTACAGTCGGAGACAGGATACTGGGCTTGATGTCTCATTGGATTGACCCAGGGTGGCACTTACGTTTTTACCCCCTAAGATGCCATTGCTCTGTCTCTCTATGCAAGTGCGTATGCCATATCTCCCTTCCATGGGCACCTATTGGCAGGAAATGTTTGGCCCCTAATGACCTTGGGGCTTTCATTCTGCCCCTTTGCCAAATTTGGTTTGGAATCAACCTGTGGGATTGAAAGTTACTCGGGGGGGTGGGTGTGTGACTTCCTAGCTGTACGGCAGCTATCTCCAGTGAATCGCAGCAGATGGCGATGATGTGTGAAGTTGCAGAGCTGACAAGGGGCTGGGCTGGTGGATGCGCCTGTGTCACTTTTGATTATGTAATGCTGGCCAGCCACGTGTGCCTGTGTGGATAGGGACTGCATAGAAAAGATGGGATTTGTCTGCTCTGACGTGTATTTATTAGGCTTGGATGTTTACTTGGTTTCATTCATAGTCCTAACACAGCAGAGTAAAAATCACTGAGAGGGAGAAAGAGATTATTATGTCGGTCTGAGAGCTGGACACAGATTTGCAACATATAAAAGCTTCCCTCAGCCTGAGGGAGATGTTAATCCGCAACTAAAAGGGCATACGGTGCCAAAGCACAATAAGAAAAGTTTTGCCCGAGTGAAAATTCCATAATCCCCCAATCAGCTACTGGAAGTGCTTCACGGTGAAATACAGCTGCAGTGCGATGAAAGCGTAATATTGATCAATTAACAAGGCTTTTGTTAATTGGGGGGGAGAAGAGGTTGCCGGGACTGAGACCTGACAATTAAATCCAAGGGGGAGTCTGAGCCGTAGGAAATGTTTCCAATAGGAGTGTGCACCCCAAAATGTGACACACCAAGACAAGACTGATACAGGCTGATTCAGGGTTGGAAAAGTCAGAAGAGAACTTGATTGTTTATTTGCCCTTTGTTAATGACATTCCTGCCCTGCTCCTGCGCTGCTCATCACAAGAACTCCTGTTTTATATTCAGCTGTAGAGAGGCAGGGTGGTCCAGGAAGTTGGGGTTGCTAGCTGGAAACTGGGGTTCAGTCCCCTGCCCTGACAAGCTCAGGGGCAAGGTGCATGGTTTCTGGAACAGGCTTGGACTATGGCTATTCATTTTTAAAATTATTATTATTATTTATTTTTACAAATTAAGCACTGTCTCTAACAGGGCTGGGCCCTGGGGTAAGTATTTTCAGAATCCACAGCCCCACATGGGGATCTTCACTTTAATTAGTGTCTTCTATTAACAGTGCCCTTCACCATCACAGTCCACACAATGGCCAGGCACAGTCCCTTCCAGCCAGTCTGTTGTGATACTAAGTAGTCTCTTCTTCAATATCTGTCTGAGGTCCCTTGATTTAACACACTCTTCTCCAGTACAGATCACAGAGTCCCTCTTACGCAGCGTCACCACCGGGCTCAGACCCTCCTGGCCGCCAGGTACAATCCCTCCTGCAATGAGATTCGCAACTCTCCTAGCTCAGCTTCTCTGGCTGGCTTCTGAGGCAGAGCACCCTTGGCTCCTGCCTCTACCTAGCAAAGCCCCACTTGGTTCCAGTGGCTTTCTTAGCTGTAGCCACTAGGGGGGTGCAGAAGAGCCCCATGTCATTTTTCGTTTTCAAAATTGTCGATTCTTGTTTTTGTTTTCCAAATTGTGGTTTTTTTGTTTTTGTTTTGATTTTTTTTTAGTTATTTTCGTTTTCGTTTCATTTTTGTTTTTGCATTGGATTCCAAGGGGGATCATTGTAGGGCTTCCTAAGGGTTAGGAAGCACTTGTATTTTGCCTCCAAAGCGCTTCCCCCCCTTCCCCATAGTTACCAAGAGTGCCACAAAGCAGCAGAAATATCACCTAGAGACTGGCACGTCGCAGAGCAAGAGCAAACACTAGCAGGCGGCAGGCACTGGGGGGGGGNGGGGGGGGGGGGGCACTCAAGCAGCAGGCACCGTGACTTGCAGAAGAAGGAGGAGACAGATGGAGGTGCCCCAGCAAGGCTTCAATGTCTTGGAAGCAGAATATCAGGGGGTGAATGGCACCAAGCACTCAAAAGATGGAGCATCAGGAGCATGGTCAGGCTGGCACTGAGAAGCAGCAGGGACAGGCAAAGGAGACATGCTGTCTCAAGTCTGTTGAGCTTAAACTAGCAGAGACTGGTCCAGGGGGAACAAGACTTATGAGAGAGAGAGAGACAATGCAGACTGGCAGTGGCAGCAGCAGCAGTTTTTCAGATAAGTAGCAATCAGGCTTGCTTTGGTACCCCAAAGTGTAGCAGACAACACTCCAGGTGGAAGGACATATATGAGAGAAAGAGAGAGCAGCAGGAGGGCAGGCACCATGGGGGATAAGGTTTGTGGAAGGGAAGGATTAAAGGTACTGGGATTGGGTTCTGAACACAAAGGTAGTGTGAGGATGGGTGTTGGGAGTGATTGGTTTGGGGAAGTGAGGGCTGGGGGAGATTATTTGCTAGAGAGAACCCGTATTCTGCAGACGCCACCTGACAAGCAAGAGACTAACCCACAACAAGTGCAAGCAAGCTGCTGTGGCAATATAAAGCTTTCTCAGTGCCCTCCCAGAGCCCCTGTGATTGGTTCTGAGAGGCTGGAAGCATTGAGCAATCACAGGGTGCTATGCCACTATCTGGGATGTCCTTGCAATGCCCATTTGTCAGCGGAGATGTCAGTCATGTCTCCTGGCTCCATGGTGTCTGTTCCCTCCTCCCCTCCTAGAAGTTGTTTACCAGTCCCCCTCCCCCCCAAATATGGGGCCAGGCAATAACGAAAATAATAACAAAAAACGTTATCATAAAAACAAAAACGAGGTTTCCATTTTCATAGAAAAAAAAAAGAATTGCACACGCCTAGTAGCCACAGAACCAATTCCCCAGCAGCATCCAGCTTGGCCCTCTTAGAGGGCCAGCCACTAGCCAGAGCGTGGCGGAACTGCATCCTTGCAGGAACTTACTCTAGTTCCAGGGTCTGTTCCTGCAGGGACCTAGGAGGAGGAGAAGGATCCTCCTGCTGTTTTTGTTCTGGTTCTGACTTTTTGCACTGGACCCAATCTCACTGAAATGAATAGGACTTGTACTGGTACACAGGGCTAGAACCAGAGTCTAACATCCTCTAGATTGCTAGGGCTAGGAGTTTGGCCTAATAATTATTAGTGAATTTCACAGAAGATGTGCAGGTTAAAAATCCAAGCCATGGAAATGTCGCATTGCATGACTCTTTTATAAAAAGGAAAGAAGGCTAAGTTTTCCAGCTGAACTAATCATACTAGATTGGGCCTTTTTCTCCTAATTGTAAAAAATGAGTTTTACACTTTACTTTGAGGCCAAGCTAGCAAAGCAAGTATTATAAAATGACAATATATTTATAAATAAATGGAACATGAGACTTTAGAATAATAATATATGCATAGTTTACTTAAATATAAATAGAAAATATCAGTAGCTTACATAGAATGGTATTGATAGCCAATCAAAGTTACATGATCTTAAAACATTTCTGTTTTAAGAAAAAGCTTCTAAAAGCTTAACATATGCACAATTCATTGACTCAAAGATATCAAGAATCATACGTTACATTATTCCCAGTTCTTCCCTTTGTCTGCCAAGATGTTGGTGAGAAAGAAATCCCATGGTGTGTGGAATTTCAGTCTAAAGAGCAAAGCTCTTGTCTCCCTTCTTAAGCTTGCCTGCATGGGAGGCTCACATTCCTGAGGACTGACGTTGCTGACGTTGCCGACGTCAGTTAGCAAGGAAATACACTGGATTCTAATTGGCTCTCTTAATTCTGAATAAGTAAAGATAGTTTTTAAATTTCCTTCAAGGTTTGAACAAACCTCGTATTTCCATAAAATTTAATTGTCAGATTACAGAGAGAATAACCAGAGCTTCAAGGTTATTCCAACCATTAATTAAATAGATATGTTAGCTAGAAAAAACTAACTTAAAGACTCCTTCTCAGTTTGGAGATGTTTATGGCCTGATCATTTGTCATTTAGACACATAACAGATAAGGTTCCAGACACCTCGACTGGCAAGAGGCCATTGATCTGCCCTCTAACTCCTAGCCATTTGACTGTTTCCTTGGATATGGTGAAAGTTCATTTGGGAAGTTTAGAAAAAAGCTCATTGGAATGTATCTGAAGAAGCTTCAGCCTGAACCAAGCTAATCACAGAAGTTGATTTTAAAAATCAATACTGCAAAACACAAATCCAATACTTTGAAACAAAAAGTTAACATAAAGAAACTCAAAATTAATACATTAGGAACACAGATGGCCAAAACTATATGCTTATAATAGGAAATACATGACAGAAAGGTCACCTAATTAGAGGGTGTAGTATATTACTAGCCTCCATCTTGGATATGCTCAGTGCAGGACATGGGGCTTATAACAATCACACTGGCCACCAGGTGGCAGCAAACATAATCAGAATCATTTCATCATTACAATAAGGGGTGGATTTAGCCATTCTCCTGACATGCCCCCGCCCCTATGGAGCTCTGTGACATTATAGTGCTTTGTGGGGGCAGAGGGTGCATCAGGAAAAGGATGGGGTCACGGCACTCTACAAGAGTGAGACTTCTTGCCAAGGGAGCCTGTCTTGGTCCGAGAGGCTTGGGCCAGGGGCAGGGTTGGCCTTAGAATTTGCCAGGGTCCTGGTGACCCCACCCCCTTCCCCATGGCCTCTATGGGGCCTTAGGAATGGTCGTGTGTGGGGCTGTGCTGGGAAAGACTGGGGGCCCTGCACCCTGGCCTGGTGAAATTAGGGACCGCTGCTGCAAATTCCAGAAGAACAGGACCTGAGGCGATTGCCCCAGTCGCCCTCTGGCAGGGCTGGCTCTGGCCAGGGAGGCTGCTGAACTGAGCCTGATTGGACCTCTTGTGTCTAACTGGACTTGGTCTGTGGTGCTGGTCTCCATGCCCACGGGCATAATTTGGGGGCAAATTTTGTGGAAGATACTGATCCACATAAACTCCATTTTCATATCCCTAAAATTGCAGGGGGAGGATATTTTTGTGAGTATTCCTGATATACTTAGTCGCTCCCATGTCTATGCCAAATAATATCATTTTCATTACATCAGGGTGCTCAAGAACTTTTTAGCAATCAAAACGTCTGGTTTGACATGATGATCAATACGAACATATGAACAATTGCAGTCAGAAATCAGAAAACTATCCGTTTTGACAACTGAAAAGTTTTACTGTTACTTTGGAGTTCAAAATGGTAGCTGTGCATACAGTTGGAGTACTCTATGATTCTGAAATGGCTTATTGAACAAATTACGATGTGGCCCTCCTTGATTCTGTGCCAACTTTGCAAGAAGAGAACAATCTCTCATAGTCTGCATTGGCAGCCTCTCTCAAAGCAATCACAGCCATGTTTGTGACTCACAATTTTAAAATGTTTTTTAAAAAATCATGGCAATTCATGGGCTCTGCAGTTATCCCCAATCCTGAAACATTTGGTTTTTCCTTTTTTCCTTAAAGCTCCCACTCTTGAATTCATGTTGTTATTAGAGCCGAAACAATTATTTGGTGCGAATACAGAATTAGAAGAATCCATTATATTTGTATCTGTTTCAACAAAGCAAATCTGGAGTGGTATTCGTTTCCCACTTAATTTGCAGTTTCAAATATTCAGTTTTACTATTTTTGAATTTGGTTTCGTGGTTACTTTGTTGTTTCACGTTATTATTTTTAAATAGTTGGTACTTTATTCGCTTTGGTGGTAAGCAAGCACCCGCATAACCAGCTAAGCAATGTCGCAAATTTTGCAATGGTAGCAGAGTTGAATTTGGATATTTGTTCATGGGAACAAATACATGAATTATTGTCAGGAATCTGAAATGCCCTACTTGTTCCTGCCCTATTGAGAGTCTCTGCTTTGTTCACCAATAACAAGTTTCTGACTCCTATGGTGGTAGAGCAAAACTTGAAAATGTGACCCCAGGGTAAACTCAGAAACCAGAAGACAAATACAAAGAATTTTAAATGTAGTATTTATTTTTAAAAATCTCCTGATTTTAAGCCAGGTTCATTACAATGGACATGTGTGTGGCTCATGATATTTGAATATTTGAGATCATAGCATGCAAGAGAAGGGGAAAAAGCAGTGCTGGGGAAAGAAAGAGTTGTGGGAAGAGGGGGGGCTGCTTAAGAATTTGGAGTCCCCCATTCCTCTCCTGGTTTGGACTCTGAGCCGTTACCTAGGTAAACTGCATTATTGGCATCTCTCTTTTTAAGATCACTTAGTCCTGGTGATTCATTACTATTTATAAGTCCTACATCTCAAACCTAAGTGAAGTAGGAGTTGCTATCTATGGTTTAATATATTGGGGCAGTAACCTGTTGAATCACTTTTGTATTATACAATTATTTTTGTGCAGATCTGATGGCTAAATCTGTCTCTCTTATTTTATGTCATAGTTTGAAGTCCACACCACTTTAACTGCTAAAGAACTGAGTTCCATCAGCCTTTCCTGACCCCCTTCCAGATGCTGTAGGGGGCAATCCTTCACAATGTGGGCAGATGTTCGCTGACCTTTCCCACAGTCACAGGAATGAGAGGAACGTGCATACGACTCTGCTAAGCTAGACCTCAAATGGTTCAGGTAGCTGGCATACAAGTCTAGCAGAGTACGATGATAATGTAAATGTAACACAATTGTATCCCATGTATCTTGACACCATCCAGTTGCAAGCCAGATGGCCAAACTCTTGTGCCGAGAAACTGAACATGGAATTAAAACACTTTTGAGAGCCAAGAGGCCACCGGCAGCAATCAAAAGCTTGGCTGCCAGCAACAAGTTCAGGGGTGTGCAATTGTGGCAGTTGTGCTAACACAAAGCCAACGGAGGTACCTGTAATTGTGTGGCTCCAGTATCTCTAACAAGGCTTATGTCAAGGCAACTCCTTTTGGCCAAGGTCACCGACAGAATTATGTTTGGCGTATGTGTGGGAGATCCACTTTGCGCTATCCTTTTCTGCTGTGACAGTGCCCCTTCCAAGAATTGTGATATGATGCTCAGGGAAAGGGGCCCAGTCACATTTGAAAAGGAAAGGATCCTCCCTTTACCCCACCCCTTTCTGGCATGACCACACACTTTTCCGAGCATAATGACATCACAATTCTTGGACAGAGGTGTGTTCAGTCACATCAGAAAAGGGCAGGGAGAAGCTGATCTCCTATTCCCTGCCGCCCCTGAATGTAATTCTGTCGGTGCCCTTGGTCGAAAGGGGATTGTCTTGACTTCTTTGTCAGAGATAATGGAGCCACATGAGTACAGTTATCTCAGTTGTCTTGGGGTTGCCACAGCTGGAAGTTGGGTACTGCAGGTATGGTCCAGAGAAAGAATTGTCGCAGAACAGAGTTCTTGGCTACCAAGGAGCACCAAGCTATTTTTATAATAATTGTCATACTTCATCTGAGGAGCATATAGTGGTGAGAACGGAGGATGGTGTAGCCATCAAGAACTGCATTGTTATAGGGTCCTACAGTACAGAACTTGGTAACCATAAACAAGTTGAGTAGGGTTGCTACCTCTCTGGGTTTTGCCTGGAGACTTTTACCGCATTCACACCTTACGGCGGGCGACAGCAGTGGCACTCCTGCGAGGAGAAGATGTGGCGGGGGAAGGAGGCCAGTGCCATCATAACTTCCAGTGCGAACAGGGTTCTCCCACGACAATACTTGCGAGTGACAGGGCTCAAAATCCAGCCCTGTCACTCGCGAGTATTGTTGCGGTAGAACCCCATTCACGCCAGATGTTGTGACGGCACCGGTCTCCTTCCCCCGCCGCGTCTTCTCACAGGAGTGCTGCTGCTGTGCCGCCGCAAAGTGTGAATGCGGCCTTAGTGTTTCCAACCAAAGTCTCTGGAGGGAATCCCCAACCTGGACCAGCCAGGGGCACGCTGGGTTAACCTGGAGAAATTGGAACTTCGGGGGGGGCGGCCACGTCAGAAAACTGTAGGGCCATTGGGACTTCCTTATCTTCTTTCCAATCTGGCCTCATCCCTATAGAGTGTCACAGCATCTTGGCACTCCATAAGGGCTGGGTTACATCAGAATGGGGTTCGAATGGACCCTGTGCCCCACACCCTTTCAGATGTACCCCTTCCCTGTGGAGAATCGTGACATCGCAGTGTTCTGAACTGTGAGGGGTTACATCAGAATGGGGTATTACAGACCTTTTGATCTGCCCCCTTTAACATGAGCCCACCTCCTCCAAGTGTAAGTGGAGAGGAAGGTGGTAACTCTAGTGTAGAGGTGGTTAGGACTGAGGCATGTGCTCTCTTGGGAGGTAGTTTCACCAAGTTTCCAGATATAGGAAAAGCATCTGCTTGAGCATTCCTTAAGGTTTTCCACTTAAAGGCTGAAACAATGCAGAGAACTATTACTCATCTAGGCCGAACATCCCCGCTGACTAAAATCTATAGCCATTTCCCTCAAGGTCTAGTTAGTAATGTTCCAAAAATGATAGGTGGACCCCTTGGGGATTCAGAACTTGAGTTCAGTTCAAGAGGGAGTCCCAGAGCTGAGACATTTCTCTGGTGCTTAAGTGATCTATCCGAACGTCATCCTGAGTCTGCTAAACTGGCCAGGGACAGACTGCTTTTTGTGTGTGTGTGTGTGTAGTATTTCAGCATTTCTATTTCCCATCGGAGTACCAGAGTGCTAAGACATGCAAAACTGAAACAATTTCAGACTCTTAGAAAAGGTCATTATTAGACATGGGCAAAGGTTTAGGGCTGGAGAAGGTTCCTGTCAGGGCCCGCTGCCATTGGCACCGGCGGCGGCACGGCAGCAGCATGGGCTGTGGCCGGTGGTTGCCTTGCAGGGGATGGGAGAACACTCAAAGGGGTTGGCCCAATGCAGAGACCTGGATTCTGCCCCCTAGAGGCAGCGCAGCTGGTGGTTCCCCCCAGATGCTGCTTAGTGGCAGTGAGGTGGGGCCATCAGGGATGCTGCGCCACTCCACATGCTTACATGCGCTGGGGGAGGAGCCACATAGATAAAAATGGTGGACAGCAGTCACAACCTTGCCGGAGATCAGTTCGCTGTGATTCTGGCCCCCTCATTGCTTGGAGTTCCATGATTATTGCTGTGTGGATCGTGTGCTGATTGTGGGAGTGATTGAGCGAGTGTTAGTGTGCGTGTAAGGTGTGTGGGGGTGTTCTACTGTATGGTGCTAGCCGCTGGTATTGTGTGTGCGTGTGGGTGTGCCCTTCACTAATCCCTTCTCTTGACAGGGCCCTCACCTTGTCCTGATACCAGGTACGTGTGTTCTCTTCCTTGTCCTCCTCCTTCCTGGGTCTTATCCCTACTGCCCCCATGAGCTTGCACCTTCCTCCCCACTCACTGGACCACTGTGTGTGTATTAGAGTAGTGGGTGGTGAACGTGTGGTGGTGGTGGTGGTGATTGTGTGGGGGCTGTCTCAGGGCGTAGTCGTCTCCCCCCCCCCCCCATGATGATCTGACCTTGACCCTAGCGGGCTTCACTGGGCCATATAAGATCCTGAGGGGTTGTTTTCCCTCTCCATGTGAGTGCAGTCCCCGGGGCGTGAGGATAGTGCTTGGGTGTTGGTGTGTGGATATTCCCCCTGGGTCCACCTCTTCCATTCCTATAGACCCCTCCCTAACAGTTCCTTCCATCAATGCCGTTCAACTGCCAGAAATACAAATGCCTCTTAGCACAGATTTGTCTGCTAAATGACTACATTTTGCCATCTCTTTTGTGGCCTGTTGACACACAAAATGGTGCCCATTGCTGCATTTCCATGTCGGTTAAGAAAATGATACCTTCTGCTGCTAAGCCTTAAGTCAGTGGATCCCAAACATTTTGTCTGTGTGACTTCATTTTGATACTTCAATATAACCTCATGACCCCAGACAGCAACAAAGGGTGTTATCAGATGCTATAATTTACCTGTGTCCTCAGTTCAAATACTCCTTTGGGGCATTCTGCAACCTTTGGGAAACCCTTGCTTAGGACCTGGCTCCTAGTCTTATATAGACCAATGGGAATCTTGCAGTTGATTTCAGTAGCAACTTCTCTTCAGCTGCCTTGAGTACAGTTCCTTTCAGATGAGGATCAGGGGTGTGCATGTTTATCAAAAGTCATCTTAAGAATGAGGAAATTACAGGGGTGGTGTTCAAAGGCAAAAATGGAGTGAGGCATCTGGCTCCCACTATCCGTTCAATAGGATCTGGATGACTAATTGCCCTTTGTGCTCTTGAAAATCTTCATCTGCATGAGTTGAGTGAGTAAATCACAAGCTTCCTTCCAGTCGCTTGTTGTAAGTATACCTTACTTCTGGGTCCACTCCAATAAAATGGTCTGCTTTCTTTTCCTAGAACAATGCCAGCATGATGGCCCTTGTACAAGCCCCAGCAGCAAGACGCACCTAGCATGAAAAGCTTTTCTGAGAAATTCTGTAAAGGCCAATGTTTGCCAACTTAGCTATAAAAGCTTCAGCTCCGGAGAATGGTTTCCCGTATTTTCTTTGAAGTTGCTTTGACAAAGCATTTGCAGGGAAAGGCATCTTTCTGCAAGAGGTTGAAATGCCACATTATTGATTTCCTTCCCTCCTGTTCTCTCCAGCCTCCATGGCCTGCAAAGGTCAACCCTTTTGAACCTTGAAGAAAACCATCTCAGCCAGAGTATGCAGGCCTTTATTGCCAAATCCTTCAGGCACTCTTGGATATTAAAATGCGGTGTCACTTCCTCATACTTAAACCACTCCCAAGCCTTTCTTCTGACCCAGAGAGAAGAAGGCAGTTGCTTAAAAAGACCAAAAAACAAACAAAAGAAAAACACCACACTTCTCGACTAGGAGAACAGAATGTGTTGACTAATATTATTGTCAGTACTGTGTGTTTAACACAACTATAAGCAGAGTTTAAAAACCTGGGGTGGGGAACCTTGGACTCAGGGGGCAAATACAGTCCCCCATGGCTATTTTTTATTTGACTTCCTTCCAGTGCCTGGATCTGGCCCCTGGATCCAGTTCCTAGCCCCCAAACACTGCAAGACTGAGCTCAGGGAAAGGGAGCCAAGATGAGGACACACACAAAGGATAGGATAGGAGACCGATCCATGCCACAGATCATGAGCATGCTCCTTGAGCAACTCAACATCTGTGCCACCCTTGGAGCCAGTAGTTATTTTCAAAGTGGCCCTTGGGAGAGAAAGGTTTCCCCACTTCTGGTTTTAAACTTGTTTTTGGAATGTGCTTAACTGGTCATGATTAGGGCCCGGTTAAGCATTATATATATATCTGTAACTGGAGTGGGGATTGGGGGGGTGCTTCGATGCCTGGGTTCTATAATTGTAGCGCTGCAGTTGTGGCTCTATAGTTAAGGCAGTTGCAGACATTCATTGAACAGCGCCTATGCTGTTCAAGGGAGTTTGTGGAGCAAACACTTCCAGTTGGTGACCAAACATTTTTATTAGAGTTCTAGATTTCCCTCCCCATGTACATTTGATGTAATGGCTTCTACAATTTAAGGGAAGTGTCTAGTACACACTGGTGCTTTTATATGCAAAAAAGAAAAAAGTTTTAGATCATGGTCTCCCTTTAAGTGGGGGCAGGGGGGAAGCAAGCGGTGGTGGCAGGCAACAGGGCGGGTGATTTAAAATGAACCAGGAGAGCAGCGGTGTCCCAGGATGAGACTGGGAGATGCTGAAGCAGCACGTAGGGGGCCCTGCATACCGCCTCCTCACTGGCACACACTGGCCCACCTGCCTGATGGCCCCCTTGGCAACAACTTGGAGGGAGAGGACCTACAGCCCCCTGCCCACCCTCGCTGCGGCTGTTGCTCCCTCAGCCCCGGCTGTCTCTTCCCTCACTGCCCTGTCTGCCTGAGGGGTGCGTTGGCATGTCTCAGCAACAGCTTGGCTGGGTGTTGGGAGGACCTACCACCCCCACCCTCACTCAGGCTGTTGCTCCCCTGCTGCTGCTGTCGCCACCGCCGCCAACAAGAACAACTTCAACAGCGGCAGCCAGGGAGGCGCAGGGAGGCATCAGCGGGCAGGGGGGCTTGTGTGTGAGAGAGATTTTTCAATTTGAATGATTGTGTAGTGTGTGTGTGTATGAATGTCTGTGTGATCACTTTGAATGAGTGTCTATGAGAGGTGAGAGCATGTGTGTGTGGATGAGTGTGTGTGTGTGTGATCAATTTGAATGAGTATGTGAGGGGTGAGAGCATGTGTATAGTGTGCGTGACTGAACAATCTGAATGAATGTGTGTGTGACAGGTGAGAGCATGTGTGTGAATAAGTGTGTGATCAATTTGAATGAGTGTGTGTGATGTGAGAGTGTGTATGTGTGTGTATTTGTGATCAATTTGAATGTATGTATGAGAGGTGAGAGTATGTGCATGTGGATGAGTGTGTGTGAGAGGTGAGAGCATGTGTGCATAGTGTGTGTGAATGAGTGTGTGATCAATTTCACACACCTCTCTGCACCATGCTCCCATGGTGATGATCATGATCACATGCTCTCACCTCTCACACGCACACATTCAAATTGATCACAAACACATACTCATTCACACACACTGTGTGAGGTGAGAACGTGTGTAGTGTACGTGATCAATCTGAATGAATGTGTGTGAAGACAGAGGTGATAGCATTTGTGTGTATTGTCTGAATGTGTGTGTGTGTGTGTCGGAGGTGAAAACATGTGTGTGGATGAGTGCGTGTGTGTGTGATATCCAGGGTTCCTGGTTTTCTCTGCCAGTGAGTTTTTGCAGGCAGTAATTTCCCAGAATAACCTGGAATTCCATGTTTTCAGGAAAAACCTGAAAAACAAATGTAGTAATCGGGTTTTTCTGAGAAATGTCTGCATGCAAAAACTCACTGGCAGAGAAAACTGGGAACCCTGATTGATATAATTATAGAGTCACCATAGCGGCTGTATACTTATGCATTAGTAAACTGTTAACTTTTAGTTTTAACAGACGGGGAAATTACCCGAGTAAAAACCTCCGGTTTAAGGACCTAGGCTGTGTTCTCACCTGTGGTGGCGGTGGCAGCAGTGGTCACAGTGGGAGGGGAGAAGGAAGACGTGGCAGCGCGGAGGAGCCGGCCGATGGGAAAAGAGCCGGTGCGAACGGGGATCTGCTGCAGCTTCTCTCGCGCATGTCAGGGCAGGACCTGGCCTCCCTCATCCATGCTTTCGTCACCTCGAGGCTGGACTACTGTAACGCGCTCTACGTGGGGCTTCCCTTGTGTCTGGTTCGGAGGCTGCAGCTAGTGCAGAATGTGGCGGCCCGTCTCCTTTCGGGGACAGGTCGCCGGGAGCACATAACACCGGTGCTCTGGGCTCTGCACTAGTTGCCAATAGCGTACCGAGCCAGATTCAAGGTGTTGGTATTGATTTACAAAGCCCTTCACAGTCTTGGCCCCTCATACCTCAGGGACCACCTCACCCTCCACGCCCCAGAGCGGCTCCTTCGGTCTGCCGGGGGTGCCTTCTTGGAGGTCCCCTGTGTAAAGCGGGGGGCCACAATGGAGAGAGCATTCTCGGTGGCTGGGACGCGGCTTTGGAACTCCCTGCTGGAGGAAGCTCGTCTGGCCCCAAGCCTCTTGATATTTCGGAAAAGGTGCAAGGCCTGGTTGTTCGCCCAGGCCTTTGGGGAGGGGGGGAGAGTGTAGTGGGTTTTATTTTCCCCTACCCTAGTATTGTTTTATGGACCCTGGGCCCTGTTTTTATGTACTTTTGATAGTGTATTTTTTATCTGTTTTAAAATGTGTATATTGTTGTTTTATATTGTTGGAAGCCGCCCTGAGCTATGTTCAGGAGGGGTGGGGTACAAATGTAATAAATAAATAAATAAATTCACTAACAAAAAATAATAATTTACTACTTAACTGAAATTAAACTGCATACATTCCTCATCACGCGCAAGTATCATTTATTCACCATACCATGCATATGCAGTTTAATTTCAGTTAAGTTGTAAAGATTTTTAGTAAATG
Organism: Sphenodon punctatus; assembly: GCA_003113815.1. Taxonomy (NCBI): domain Eukaryota; kingdom Metazoa; phylum Chordata; class Lepidosauria; order Sphenodontia; family Sphenodontidae; genus Sphenodon; species Sphenodon punctatus. The sequence continues at coordinate 1,159,227 of QEPC01010859.1, forward strand.
ACTGGGCAAAAACAGAAGTGACAGCGGAGTGGGAGTGACCCTGCCAGGGTCGCTGCTGCACCACTGACATGGCCGGGGTTGGATCGCGGAACCAACCACATGTGACCCCAGCCGGGGAGCTGTCTTGGCCCCGCTCCTGCACTGCATCCCTTGCCCCATCATCCTGTCATGACAGGCAGGCATGGTGGCCAATTGTGGAACACCATGGTGGGCCCGATCCAGGACGGGTCACAGCAGGTCAGAACATATGTTTGAACCTGCTGTGATCCACTTTGCCCCAGACTGACCCCTGTGTGGGGGTGGGGTAGAGATGGGTAACCCGGGCTGTGACTTCCACACTTTACCGAGTGACAGCTGGGTGTCAGTCCTGGCAAACATCTGGGGGCCCAAGCACAAACATGACACTAACTCGCGGGCCACAGCAGGACAAAGCTGGCCAGAGCAAGTTACTGTCATGTTTGATTTTACCCTCCGACTCTGTATTAGTTAATACCACGGATTAAGTGGTTTGTGGATTGATACCCCTACATCCAAGCTTGTTTGTGAGTGAGAGGAAGGTATGTTAGGACAACAATGGTGGAACAGTTCAGCTGATTTCCTGGATAGGGAAAAAGTGGTAGGGGGGGATGGTTCATGGTGGCGGGGAGAGGAGATAGCATATAGATAACTAGAAGGTACCTTGCTTATAGGATTGAGATGCTCTCTGATTCTGTCTCTTTCTGTTTTGAAAATGTCTTGATCACTGTGCGCTACAGCAATACTAACAATGACAGGATTAATTCTCTTTATGTAATCATGTCCTCTCCTGCCCTCAATAGAGCTGTCCTGATCACATGATGTTTTTGTTTTGTGTTTTACTACCTTGACGGGTTGCCTTACAACAGTCGGTTGGGAGTAGTGTGTACTGGTGTGCAGTTCTGAAATAATCCAGGTTCCCTCCCACCCATCCATGCCAATTATTTTAAAAAACAAAAAAACCTCGAACCCATTCTAATCTGCTCCTGAATTCCAATTAGCAGAAGTTTCCAAAATATGGGTGACTCCATCTGCAAATGGGGGTCATGACCCTTGTTGATGCCCTTTGTATGCCTTTGTCTGGGTTCATGGGATTAATCATTATATCTCAAGTCTCAGAATTTGTCACACATATAATCTGGGAGTCACTGCCAATATTATTATTGTTAATTATTTATATAGTGCCAGCAAGGCGTCTCTTACTGAACAGTCATTCATTAGAGAAAGGTCCCTGCTCTAGGTGTTTATAGTCTAGGCTAGGCATGGAAAGGAAGATGAGACAGAGACAGAGGCCGGTTTTACACAGGTAGCACCCACACGTGAACACCCAGAAATCTGGATGTTCATACGTGGGTGAGTTTTGTGTAAACTCTGCAGCGGGTGGCTGGGTGTGTGTGTGCATGCTCCCATGAAGACACATGCACACCCATCTCCACCCATCGCACACACATGGAGCAACCAGTGAAAATGGCGATTGATCTGTGCGTGTGCCATGGGTGGAGGTCGGTGTGTGCCGGTGTGCACCAGTCTACACCCTCCCCCCACCCACTGCACCCAGACTGGCACGAACACCGATCCCCCCCTCCCCGTGTTGCAGCCCATGTAAAAAGGGCCAGGGGTTGGGGGGGGGGGTATATATTCATGAAGCTGAGAACTAAATCCAGACAAGACTGCAGTGATGATGGTTGGCTGGCCTTGTGATCTAGGAGATATGAGCATCCCTGTTACTGATGGGGTCCTTCCGTTGGTTGCTCAGGTTCACAGCCTTGGGGTGCTCTTGGCTCCAGTGCTGCATCTGGATGGTCAGGTTGTGTCGGTGGACTGGAGCTCTTTTCACTAATTACATCTAGCAAGAAGGTTGAGAGACCCTTTGTTTTATCAGACTTGGATTTGGCCACTGTCCATGCTTATGTAACCTCAAGGGTAGACTACTGTAATGTGCTCTACGTGGGGCTGCCCTTGATGACTGTTTGGAAGCTACACCTGGTGCAGAACGTGGCGGCCCGTCTTCGGTCGGGGGCAGGTCATCGGGAGCACATTACACTGGTGCTCCAGAGTCTGCACTGGCTGCCAATAGCTTTCTGGGCACAATTCAAGGTGCTGGTTTTGACCTATAAAGCCCTAAATGGCTTGGAGCCCAGGTATCTGTAAGACCACCTCTTTCCCTATGTCCCGGTGTGGCCTCTGAGGTCAGCCAAGGGCATCCTCTTGTGAGTGCCAACTGCCCATGAAGTTGCTACAACGAGGGTGTCAGGGAGGCATTCTCGGTTGCTGCACCACAGTCATGGAACTCCCTCCCCTTGGAGGCCTGCCTAAGCCCAAACCTGTTCATCTTCTGGAGGAGATGCAAGACCTTTTGGTTTGGCCACGCATTTGGCCAGCAGGTATAGGGTTGGGTGGAACTGGGTGCTGCAGTTTAGGGAGGAGGATTGGTGGGTGGCAGGTGGGGTGGGTGGGTGGTTGGGATTATGTTGAGGTTAAGGGATTTTAATGTATTTTATATTTTTATTGTTGTAAGCCACCCTGAGTCTTTGGAGAAGGGCAGCGTAATAAATAAACGGAGTATCTGTCCCCACAAGTCAATGGGACTCTGCATACATGTGGCAGGGTTGGGGCCTTATAATGATACATGCCAAATAGGGATGGGCAAACGCTGTTTGGATGTTCGGACTTTGGACCGAACTCGGTCTGTTTGGATGTCCGAACCAAACATCCGAACCGAACTCTCGAACAGCTGAACAGTTCGGTCGTGTTCGGACGAGTTCGGATGAGTTTGGAGGCACGAAAAACGTCTTTCCAGGGCCGAAAATTTGGTTTTGGTTTTGGTTCGTTTTTGTTTCGGTTTTGCTATTTTTGAATATTCGACCAAGTTCGGCTGAACCGAACCATTGAACCCGAACTCGGGTTTCAAACCGAACGACCGAACATCTGGACAGCGTTCTGTTCGCCCATCCCTAATGCCAAACATACAGAGGAAGACCACTGAATCATAGGCTACAGCTGAAACGAATAGTGAATTTGTTATCTGCGGTTCATAACTGCCATTTTTGATACTTTAGTGGTTATCTGTATATTATTAACTGATTACCGTGAATAATGGGATAATACCGCAATGGTTAACCAGCTTACCATATTACCACATTACTGTTTAACTGAACGTTACCATTACTAGTCTGAAACTGGGTCGGGAGGGGGGGGCGGAGAAGGAAAGTAAACAAGAAAAGAATTATGGGTAATATGGTATGAGTTCTCCATCACTGAAGTTGGAACATCCCTGATTAACACTGAAACACGCGCCCAGTCGCAGAGTTCCTTTTCTTACCCTAGAGAAATAAGGGGGAGAGGTAACACTGTAACTGTCCTGGAAGCATTCATTTACCTGTGATTTTAATTGTACTAATTAAAATTCTGTAGAACAATCTGATGCATCTTGAGGAGAGATTTTGCTCACAAATTTGATATGAAATTAAAAAAATTAATAAATCTGGTTACAACATTCCCCACCTCACCCCCATATGTTGTATTAGTTGAAAAATAGCATGTGGCTATTTAATTAAATATCTCAGTGTATTGCATATAAACAAGAGGGCAGAGTTAAGGTTGTGTGTGCAATCTTTGTCATTATCTGTCTTTTGGTAGCTTACCCTTGTACGTTTAATATTCTTAGCTATTATTTATATGGTGTATGTTGTGTGTGCATAAGTAACTAGATAGCTATCGATCGTGTGTGCGTGTATTCACATTATAAATTTATCATGTACCATTGACCATCTTGCTTGGTCTCTTTGGGATATATTCTCGTGTTCCAAAATCACCTTACGAGTAGCTTTAAAAAGCCAACACTAAAAAACCAAGCAAATGTGTCATAGAAATGTTGCTTCCTTGGTCTGCAACAAACATGGTATTTCATTCCCCCCCCCAGATTGTTTTGGATTAAGGACCAGAATAAGTAAGATTCAGTCCTGGGCCAATAACATAAAATTTTCTGTTCATAAAAATGCCACAGCTCTGTGTTCTGGAAACAGAAGATTCCCAGCTTCCCCATGGAACCCAGCATGCTCTCCTTTTGAGCTAAAAAAGCAGGATCCTTATGTCATTTCTAGTCAGGTTTAATGAGTCCTGGGCAGTTTGGCCGCTTTTAGATGAGCGGCGCGCAATAGCGCATCGCCATTGCGCATATTTTGAAACATCCGCATGATCTAATTAGACGAGACGGAAGTGGGCTATTATGCACATATTACGGCGGTGGCGCATTTCTAAAGTCCGCGAATTAAATAGCTCGATTGTGAGCTATTTAATTCGCGGACTTAAAAAATGCGCCACCGCCGTAATATGCGCATAATAACCCACTTCCGTCTCGTCTAATTAGATCATGTGGACGTTTCAAAATATGCGCAACAGCAATGCGCAATCGCACGCCGCTCATCTAAAAACGGCCTTAGATTTGTGGCATTTAACTTCACTGGTGGATGGCTATGAAAAACAGTTCAATACATTTTAGGAAGAAGTTGTCAAAACATTCCTAGAGCCATTTCTTTCTATAGCACGTGCAATCTAGAGTCCATGCCAGGACGTGGGTGGAAACTGTCCCATGGGCCAAATCCAGGCTGTGGCCACATTTTATATGGGCACTTTCCAATTCCTGGTTTTGGTCCATGGATCCAGACCCCCTCCCCCAAGTACTAAAAGAGCAAATGTAGGAGAAGGAAGTGGAGATGAAGGCACTCAAGGGTAGAGCATGGATTCATGGCATCGATCCATGATCTGCAGCCCTACCTTCTTTCCCTCATCCCAAACACACCTCGGAAGGACCCCACCCCGAATTCCTATTGCAATGTATTGCTGGGTATAGCTGACTCCAACTTAAAGACAGGCACACACATGACACTCCATTACAAGTGCAATCTGTATTGCATCAGCATTTCAGGAAGACGAGAGTAACAAACACACAACAGCAGATAGAGGTGACTGACTAATAATCTATGCTACAGATTCACATATCCAGATTCAGGTCTGTGTCAATACATAACGCATATCAAGCCAGAGGAACTTTCAAAGTAGCCTGCGGGAGAGAGACCCCGAGGTCGCTTACATTATATGGCCTCCATGTATGGGATTACCTTCTTAATTTATTAATAGCTTCTCTGGTCCTGAGCAGCGAATCCCTTCCAAACTCTTGTTGATAAAAACCTTTGCACTGCAGCATTAGGTATTCCCCATCTGTTGATGGGCACATGTGTGAGAGAGAGATCCAGGTGGTGTGAATTTGTACTATCTCGGAGACATGGATTACATGGAAGCTTTCCAGATTTACGTTTTTTTTAAACTGAGGGGCTCGACCATATTGGCAAGAAGTGGCCTCCATCTGTTTTTAAAAATCATTCTGCACTGAAAGTGTGTGCTAGACACTCGTTGGAAGTTGGACATCTTGGATAAGGAACCGTAACATGCCGGGATGGCTTGGACTGTAATGGAAAGATTACTAAATAGCCTTGCATGTCTATCCTTAGTGCAACTGGCTACATGGATTTAACTGCACCAGAAATTGTGGGTCTGTCTGCAGTGGAAACCCCTGTAGAATGAAATATTTTCCCCTAATAAAAGGGCTTCATTCAAACCTGAATGGGAAGGCTTGTGGATTTTTTGCCTCTCTGGTAAATGGGCAGAGTCGGCTGCAGGCAAGGACTTGTGTTCATTATGAGAGCTTTTACACGTGCACTGCAGGCACTTCCTCTTCTGATCAGTCTCCACCTGGCCATGCCACAACAGGATTTATGCCCTCCTCCAGCTTGGGCCCCTGGACAAATGCCCCTCCTGTCTTCTGCCCACAGGGGACTTTGTGGTCATACGGTCTGCACTTGTCTGGACCCAGTCTTACTGCCTTTCTACTCTGTCTTGGACAGTACCATGCATTTATTTACTGTCTTCATGCTAGGAAGCCCTACAAGCCCAGCACGTACAGATGGCTCATGTATGCTCGGACATCCGTTGAGTAGTTCTATTTTGCCACACAGTCTTCTGGATTTCCGCCACTAGCCAGTTAGTGTTGCTCAAGGGGCAGAAGACTGGAGGTTACTTAGCTTGATTCAATGCACTGATTAGACTATGGCTCATCCTTGCCAATGAGTGACTGAGCTTTGCTTCTCTGATAGCTCAGTGTGATCTTGCCTAGATGCTTTGATTCCTGCTGTCTCTTTCTTTGGCTCTCTGGATTGCCTTTAAAGGAAGCAGCAGATGTTGCTTGGAGAATTCCGACACCAAATAATTGCCTCCTGATCCTTCTGCTTTTTGTGCTCCATTCTGTCAATTCCCTCAAAAGATCCATTACTCCTTTTTCTCCTGCTTTTGTGGCCCCGGCTTTTCCTTCTTCTCTTTTATTTTAGTCTTATGGGTTGTTTATTTAAATGCTGCTTTCTGGAATAGCTTTTCTTTCTGAGAGTCCCACGGAGGATGATTTTTGTTTACATTTTTCATGCTTTGCTTGTAGGTATTTTGTCTGCAGTGTAAAATGAGGTGGATCGGAACAGGAACAACGCATCTTTTTCGTGATTTTTTTTTAAAAGTCACAAATACTTTGCTTGCAAATAGAATTGCAGAAATCTTGGTGTGATGGGACCTGCCGTGAAGTGCTTCTGGAGCCCCAGAGGGTTGGCACAGAGGCTCCTATTAGTGGTGTGGGTGGTGACTAACCACCCACAGGCTCATGGGTCTGCTACTCTCAGAGCTAACAGGCATAGGTCTCTTAGCTTAAGAGGGTAGAGGCTCCCCACCCTGACTACACCCTTCCCAGGGTATAAGCATTAAATTTTCCACACCTGAAAAGTCCCAGAGACACATCCGGGGAAAGTGTCAGTGTTTGCAGGATCTGGTCTTTGGAAAATTATACGTTGTAACACAGAACCCTGCATGAGCTCCAGAATCGAGCCAGATTCTGACTGCACTGAGACCGATCTGATCCTGACCCACCTGGGCTCTCCCATGCCTGCTCGGCCTAATTGGTAGGGATAGGAATTTCAGTTTCAGATAGAACCGAAATGACCTGAAAATGGCCATTTTGGTTTAATCTGAAATTCTGGTTCTCATTTTGGGTTTTCAGGGGTTTTGCATTGATTTTTTTTTTTCTCGTTCCCCCCCATGCAAAAAACGCTGGAAAAACTGAAACCAGACCTGGAAATCTTGGGAAACTGAAACTGAAAAACCCACAAAAAACACCAAAAACGAAAATCATTCCAGAGTCCCATCCCTATTCCTTGGTGCTGGGAGTGGCTCCTCCCCCTTGACACACCATGATGTCACAGTGCTCTGCAAGTGTGGGAGGGTAAAGTTTATTTTATATTTATTTATTTATTTAAGATTTTTGTACCCTGCCCCTCCTGCCACAAGCAGCTAACAACATTAATAACAATATAAAATATTATAAAACAAGTTAAAACATCACCATACAATAACAATAAAGTAAAAGAGGAACAAACCCACCTCCATCCTCACCAATCTCCCCACCCCCAGCCCACCCTTACCGCTCTCCCTTGCCAAATGCCTGATGGAACAGCCAGGTCTTACAGTTCCTACGAAAGGCTGGAAGGTCTGGGGCCAGACGGGCCCCCACCAGGAGGGAATTCCAAAGGCGCGGTGCGGCTACCGAGAACGCCCTATTCTGCATGGCCCCCCAGGAAACCCGAAGGACCTCCAACACGGCGCCCCTGGACGAGTGAAGGGGCTGGTCCAAAACCTGGGGAGTGAGGCGATCTCTCAAATAGGCAGGGCCCAGGCCATGTAAGGTTTTATAGGTCAAAACCAACACTTTGAATCGAGTCTGGAAGACTATTGGCAACCAGTGCAGAGATCGGCGCACTGGTGTAATGTGCTCCCGGCAGCCCAGTCCTATCAAGAGGCAGGCCACCGCATTCTGCACCAGCTGCAGTCTCCGAGCTGTCACCATAGGTAGCCCCACATAGAACGCATTACAGTAATCTAACCAAGAGGTAATAAAAGCATGGATGATCGTGGCCAGGTCAAGAACTGAAACCAGCGGCCAAAGTCGCCGCACCAGATGTAACTGGCGGAAGGCACTCCTCGCCACAGCCTCCACCTGGAGATCCAGGTGGAGCTGCGCATCAAGGAGCATCCCCAGGTTCCGTACCTGGGAAGTCAGCGGAGGACAGATCCCATCAACCGAAGGAGCTGTCACCTCCACTGACTTACCCACTAACATCACCTCTGTCTTGTCAGGATTCAGTCGCAGTCGGTTATCCCTCATCCAGTCCCCCACAGCTGCCAAACACTGGGTAAGCAGTAAGCACCAAGACATCCCGGCCTGGGTCGGTTGAAAATGAGAGATACAGTTGGGTGTCATCCGCATACTCATGATACCTCACCCCGAACCCTCTGATCACCTCGCCAAGCAGCTGCATATACACATTGAACAGGAGAGGGGACAAAACAGAACCCTGTGGAACCCCACACTAGGGATGGGCGAATGCGGTTCAGATATTCGGAGTTCGGACTGAACTCGGTCTGTTTGGACGTCCGAACCAAACTCTCGAACGACTGAACAGTTCGGTCATGTTCAGATGAGTTCAGATGAGTTCGGAGGCAGGAAAAACGTCTTTCCAGGGCCGAAAATTAGGTTTCAGTTTTGATTTCGTTTCAGTTTTGGTTTCGCTATTTTTGCATGTTCGGCCAAGTTCAGCCAAACCGCACTCGGCTGAACCGAACCATCGAACCCGAACTTGGGTTTCGAACCGAAGGACCGAACATCCGAACCGCATTCTGTTTGCCCATCCCTACCCCACACGAGAGGTCTCAGTAAGATGAAAAACAATCACCGAGTACCACCTGCTGAGTTCTCCCAGTCAGGAATGAGTGAAACCATTCAAGAACGCCCACCCCTGCACTGTCCCACAAGTGCGTCACCAACATCTCATGGTCAACGGTATCAAATGCTGCCAAAAAGTCTAACAGGACCAATAGGGTCGATTGACCCTGATCCTTTTCACGGTGGAGATCATCTACCAAAGCCACAAGTTCTGTCTCAGTGCCATGACCCGGATGAAAGCCAGACTGAGAAGGATCAAGATAACCAACATGGTCAAGATGCCCCTGGAGCTGCTGAACCACTACCCATTCAATAACCTTCTCTAAAAAGGGAAAGTTAGAGACAGGCCAATAGCTGGCAGGGGAGTCAGCATCAAGTGATGGTTTCATGAGCAGAAGCCACACCACCACCTCCTTGAGGCAGCCCGGCACTCTGCCCTCCCATTGGGAGGCATTGACCACCCCGGCCAGCAACGGCCCCATTGTCTCCCGGCAGCTCTTAACCAGCCAGGATGGGCACGGATCTAATTCACAAGAGGTGGCTCGAACAGCCCCAAGCACACCCACCATGTCAGCGGGTGTCACCAACTGAAATTGATCCCACAAAATTGGACAGCCCGGGGTTTCAACAACCTCTACATCCTCCACTGTATTAAGTGCGGCATCGAGGTCTTGGTGAATATGAGAGATTTTCTCCACAAAATAATCCACAAAAAGGTCACAGCGAGACGATGATGACTCAACCCCAGGGTTGAGGGAGGCCGGACTGACCAGCCCCCACACAACCCGAAACAGTTCCGCCAGATGGGATTTTGCGGATGCTATGAGGGCAGCAAAGAACTCCCTCTTTGCTGCCCGCATAGCCACGGCATAGGCTCGTAAACTAGCTCTATGCCACAATCTGTCGGCTTCAGCACGAGAGTGACGCCACCGTCGCCCCTCTTGCTTCAGCATCCGCAGTTCCTCGGAGAACCAAAGAGGTCTGCGGAGCCTCCGCCTGGGCAACGGACGCCTGGGAGCCGTTCGATCGATGGCCTCCATCAGCAAGATGTTCCATAGCTTGATGAGGTCATCGATAAGACAGTCGTCAATGTCAGAGGATAACTCCCCCAGAGCACCTAGAAACCACACTGGGTCCAACAGCCTCCGGGGCAGACCAGTCTAATAGGTTCCACACCCTTCTGGGGGCAGACATGTGCTAGAAGGGAGGTCTGCAGGATGTAATGTTCCGTCCATGACAAGGGCACAGTTGATATCTCCCCCATTAACGGAGCACTTAAGAGAGGCTTTTTGGATATGTAAATTTAATTCTGTTAAACCATGTGGTTTAAATGATTCTGTGGAATTGAGATATTTCTTATGAATATAATTGTTGTCACATTCCCCTTTACTTTTTTAAGCAGATGAACACTTTCTTTCCCCCCCACCCCTTCCTCCCCTCTTTTCTTCTCCCTCCCTCCTATTTTTCAACAGGTTTGGTTGATTTCCCTTGAGGTTCCTTACCCTGTTTAAAGAATAGGGCTTTCACCTGGTGTGAACAACACTAGCAGTAAGTGTTTTGTGTGAGGCGAGGCCTTTTGGAGGCTCGATTCCTTTTAAGGTTTTTTGGCCTGGTTTGAAGAGTGTGGATCTCACCCAGCATGAGCAGCACTAGTAGTAAGTTTTGTTTATAGAAGTTTTTCTTTTCTCTCCCCCCGTTTTCCTTTCCCCTCCCCTTTCCCTTTCCTCTCCCTTTCCCCCCTTTCTCCTTCCCCCCTTTTTTCCTTTTCCCTTCTTTTCCTCCCCCCTTTTTTCCTTCCCTCTTCCTTCCCCCTCCCCCCCTTTTTCTATATATACATACAATTTTGATGTGTTTTTTTTTTAAAATTTTGTGGGCCATGGATGCGTCTTTGGTTCAGTGACTTTTTTTTTGGAGAAAATACTCATGTATTTAATTTTTATTACTATTATTATTATTATTATACAGGTTATATGAGCCTCTGGATTTTTGAACGACACAGAGACCATTAAGATCTATGATATTTAGTAGTTTGATTTTGGTTGGAGGTAGGTATGAGAGAGAATAAAATATTTTGGGGGTTTTGTCTTTGGAGCATGTGGTAACATTTATACAGATTATAAACTATACCATATTATAAACAATGATACATGATGATACATGAGATATATTTATTGTTTTATTTTTAGATAACAATTTATGGAGTTCTGAAGAAGACCTTTACTGGGTCGAAACATGTCAACTCTGTTTTTGAAATAGCTTTAGAAATATTGTCATTTCACCTTGAAAATTCTGTTGAGCTTTGCATATATTTCATTTTGTAAAGCTTTTCTACATCATGTTTGTTCACAATATGTATTTTGGATTTGTGTCTTTGAACATCTTTTTGAAATAGTGCAAGTCCTCTTTCTGTTGTTTTGTATAGATCACATTTTGCCTTACTATGTTTACTTATTCTGTGGACATTGGCTTGATTGATTTATTATCATATATAAAATATTTACATTGTATTGGATACTAGCCCTCTACTGTTTGTTTTTGTGTATGTAGTTCAGGCTTAGCGGGCTTTTGTAAGAGTGGTCATGTTTTTTCCTTGTCCAAGGTATGTCCTTCAAGATGTGTCGGGCCATTGACCCTCTGGGATAAGCCCATGGTTGCCATGGCGGCCATGAACTCATGCTCGGCTCCCCTGAGAACTGCATCGGCATGAACGTTGAGGTCCCCCAAGACTCATCTTTGAGGACCTCAACACCACCTCCAAAACAGCGTCCGCCAGAGCATGCAGGGAGGCGGCCGTACCGGTAGGTGCACGGTATACCAGCAGCACTCCCAGACTGTCCCCCACCAAATCAAACACAAGGTGGAGACCTTCAATGCCTACCATGGATCGCACTGGATACCTCCTCACAGACCAACCCTTTTTAAAAATCATAGCTACACCACCACCCCTCCCTCTCCCCCAACCGCGACTGGTGCTGCACGGAATACCCAGCTGGAACAAGATCAGCCAAAATAGGCCCCGATTCATTGTCCAGCCAGGTTTCCGTGATACACGTGAGATCAGCGGCATAGTCCAGGACTACCTCCTGGACCGTTGTTGCCTTATTCGCCACCGACCTCGCGTTTAACAGCACCAAAACTTGTTTGACAGCCCCCTGTCCAAGTTCCACCTGCTCATCTGCTGGGGGAGGGGTAAACGGGACGTGCACTAAGCATCTATCCCACCTCACCACTCCCACTCCCCTCCCCCTGAGACCATATCTTCCCTGGCCTGTCACGACCCCAATAGCTGTGCCTCCCCCTCGGGTTACCCTCCAGGCCCCCCTCCGCGGCTGTCCCACCCAGGCTGCGAGGGAGATTCCCCACATTTCCTTTCCCAAAATATCCATCCCTGCTGCCCCTCATCCCCACCCCCTCTCCCTGGGGATCCCTCTCTGACAGGGAGTCCCCTCACCCTATCATTCAGGCAATGCTCCCCTGTCTCACCGGGAGGCAAAGCCAGCCCCCTCCCCCCACCTCCCAACCCACAGAGGGAGGTAGCCCTACCCCCCCATCTCCATCCCACCCCCCCCTCCCCTCTACCCCAAACCCCCTACCCCCCTCTGCCACTACTGTAAAAAAATTTTTTTTAAATTATCATTACAACATAATAATTGTTGGACTTTAAGTGTGTGAGGTGTCTTATTTTAATTGAGACTGACTCTTGACGGGGGAGTGAGTAGATATCCACCATGTTTCTACCCTCTCCAATGGTAAACTGGTAGANCCCCCCTGACTAATATATTCCCATCCCCCATGACCTTCAATATAACCCCCGACCACTGTTACCCACCCCACTGCCCCTGATCCTGCCAAGGGCCACACCCAGGGGCCCTTGGATGTGGCCCTTAGACGTGCTGTCTGCGGCGTGTGCTTGTGGCGCAGCCAGGCCGCCGGCTGCCTTTGGCCTTGCCAGGCTGGAAGTCAGCATCTGAGCGCTGCCCCCCCTCCTCCAACCGGGGGAGGGGGAGATGGCACAGGGGCCAGCTACTCACTGTCTAGGGCAGGCTGGTGAACTTTGCAGCCCTGCCACTAGCGCCACCACTGCCTCTGCCATCAGTGCCCTCTGGGTCTCTGTGGGAGGGGGAAGGAGGATGTCCCGCTGGCGGCTCAGCCAGGCTGCTGGCTGCTCAGCCAGGCCGCTGGCCGCGTTTGGCCCTTCCGGGCTGGAAGTCAGCATCTGAGCGCCAGCCCCACCCCCCTCCAACCGGGGGAGGAGGAGATGGCACAGGGGCCGGCTACTCAATGGCCAGGGCAGGCCAGTGAACTTCACGGCCCCGCCACTAGTGCCACCTCTGCCATCAGCATGCTCCAGGTCTCTGGGAGGGGAGGAGGAGGATGTCCCGCTGGTGGCTCGGCCAAGCCGCCGGTCGCCTTTGGCCCTGCCAGGCCGGAAGTCAGCATCTGAGCGCTGGCCCCCCTCCTCCAACCGGGGGAGGGGGAGATGGCACAGGGGCTGGCTACTCACTGTCCAGGGCAGGCTGGTGAACTTTGCTGGCCTGCCGCTAGCGCTGGCACCTCCTCTCCCGTCAGCGCCCTACAGGTCTCGGAGGGGGGGAGGAAGGAGGATTTCCCGCTGGCTTCTGGAGGATGTCTCGAAGGAGGATGTCCCGTTGAGAAAGGGGAGGAGTTAAGCTGCTCCCTGCCCCTTTTTAACATGCCTCCACCCCTGCTGTGTGCCCGGGAAGCCTGACCCAGCTTTGAATTGACAGGACTTGTGCCAGGAGGGCTCCTGAACCAATCCTAACTAGACATCTTGGATTGTATCGGGCTTGCCCAGTACACAGAGCTCTATTATAACTATGTTTTAAAAATGTCAGGAGTCGAGCAGGGGGAGGAATATTAAAGCAGCGACTTTTGCAAAGGTCACAGAATATTTCTATGACATCTCAAGTGAGCAGACTGTCCAGGGCACAAAACTTTAAAAATAGGCATCCTGCTGGTGTCAATTGAGATGTAGTTGGCAGTTAGTGTCTCTCAGTTGCATGTGTCATTTGATTCCTTCAACTGTTTTAATGGCAAATATTTCCCCGCTGAGAACCCTGTTCTTTTTTTCTGTACATCATCAGTAATGGTGGAGGGTTTTCCTGTTCATAAAAAAATGATACATTGCTTACCTGATTTTTCATGCACTTTATTTCTTACAGGGAGGGGAAAGGACAGATATTTGCCTTTCATTAACTATCCTCTCCTTATACAGCTCCCCATTTCCTCTTGGCACTTACGTATGCGACCCATGGAGGACCAAGGCAAGTAATTAACTGGGCAAAAGTAATTTTACATGAACAAAAAGTGTGTCAGATTTAAAGATATCTTCAAACACAGGCCAAGATTGTCAAAGCTGCCAAGGAGATTTCTTTAAAATGAATGGAAATGCCTCCCACTGTTTCCATATAGCTAAGGGCAGGTTTCTTGCACAGAGTCCAACCTACCTATAGGCACAAGTGCTAGCAAAAGCCCATGAGACTTGTGCTCTGGAATCGCTAACAATGGGATTTTCAAGAGAGAGACTTACAACACAATTCTCCTTCTACTAAAATCAGTGGGACTGCTTCAGAGTGTTGGGTGCCTGATTAGAAGGTCCTGAACACATGCTTGCGGGGTCTAATGAATTGCCAGATTTGGGGTTGGGAAGGAATTTTCCATTTCCCCCCAGTTCAGACTGGCAGTTGACTAAGACGTTGGTTGGTTTTTTGTGTGTCTTCCGCTGCAGTGTGGCTGTGGCTTCTTCAAGACAACTGGATTTCTTTTTAAACAAGATTATTCTCTTTTATTTCAGGCTCTGGTCACTCCCAATCTTTACTTGGGGCAGATTTTAATTGTAGTGTCATGGGCAACCTGTTGTGCGCAGTCTCTCCAACATGGCACAGAAACGCCGTCCACCAGCCAGAGTAGTGCCGGGCCCCAGTTAGTGCCAGATGCTGAGATGCCATCCACAAGCCAGAACAGCGTGCTAACGGGGTGGGACACTGGGGAGAATACCGGGTACCAGATGTACTGATATCGGTTCTCCCAGGTACCGGATTTACTGGTATCGGCATATCCGATTTTTAACATTGGCTGCGGTACCGGGTTTTTTACATTGCGGCTATTGACTACAATGGCCGCAATGTAAAAAATCAGGTAGCGCGGCCAATGTTAAAAATCCGGTATGCCGGTACAGGTAAATATTGGATTTATCGGATTAAGCCGATACACCCAAATACCGGAAATATCGGATCTTGGGAGAACCGATATTCCCACCCCATGCTAACCCATTTACTAACCTAGTTAGCACCAGATGCTGCCCACCAGCCAGCCCAGAACAGGGCCGAGCCCCAGTTGGCACTGACACCGCACCATGTGCTTCAGCCTCAACCTATAAGGAGCCATCCTGGGAACAAAGGGGGAGGAACAGGAAGCTCTTAGAACGTCCCCTTCCATGTATTAAGATCAGGCAGCAATTCCCTGTTTGGCTTGCCATGTGCAGATCTCCTGCTTTGGCCAGCTTCTGTTCTGCCTCTGTGCCTTGTTCCAGCTCCTTAGTTCTCACTTTAGATGCAGCCTTTGCATCCAGTTCCTGATTTTCCTCTCTGAGCTTGACCTCCCTGCATCCGGCCCCCATGTCTCTGATTATCCCTCAAACTGCCTTTGTGGAAACTGACCCTGGTGTACGGCTGACTACATACTTGGACTTACCCTCAGCCCTGGTGAATACTTACCCGGTATCTGGGTCATGCCCAGCCCCACTTCTGACAAAGGTGCGGCCTCACTTGTGACAGCTTGGCAAGTTCAGAGGGGGTTCTGCCATGGAGAGTGGACTTGCATCCATGACGGAGTGTGTGACTATGCTACAGGCTAGGGCTGAAACTTGATGATCAGATTCTTGCTTTTCCCGGTGAGAATCAGGGTTCTCAGCTCGTTCTTACAAATGAGAATGATCCGAGGAAGTGCCTGGATGCTTGCTGAGAAAAACGAGAAACTCGAGACAGCCCTCCCTCTTCCCACAGGGGGTTGGGCACTTTCCAAGGTGCTGCCCTGGCAGGGGAAGCGGGATGTGGGCCTGGTCCCCTTCTCCCCCCTGCCAGGATAGCTCCTTGGGGAGTGTCCAAGCCCCTTTGTAAAGCCATGTGCGCGGGGGTGGGGAGCGCACGGATGCACTCTCTCCCCTCACGCATGGCTTTGGAAGCTACCAAGAGCTTTGGCACTTCCCTTTGCAAAGGGGCTTGGGCACGTCCCAAGGGGCTGCCCTAGCAGGGGGAAAGGGGCACCTCGGGACGTGCCCAAGCACTTGGTGGTTTTCAAAGTTGTGCATTGGGGATGGGGGGAGACTGGATCCCTGCTCTCTCCCCTTGCACACAGCTTTGCAAAGGGGCTTGAGCACTTCCCAAGGGGCTGCCCTGGCAGGAGGGCAGGGCAGCCCCTCGGGAAGCCAGCTTTGCAAAGGGTTACTCAGCTCTAGCCAGAGTGGCCCCTTGCAAAACTGCAAATGACTTTCTGGTCAATTTCAGCCTGAAACTGACCAGGCAGCTGTCTGTGAGCTTTGGCCAGGAGAGCTGGGATGTCCCTTGCAATGCTGGCTCAGTGGGATTTTCCACCCCTTGCCTCAAAATGTCCTGATTTTGAGCCTGCTGTCAGGAAATGCTTGGTTCTCAGAGGCCATTAAGGATGAATTAACCCATGTATCGCCTCCCCATGTACCTTGGAAGACTTGATGACACTAAGTGTGCAAATAGACAATTATCTGTCAGAACGCCTTTTGGAACACAAGTGGGATAAGTACCTGGCCTCCATACCCCATCAGCTTCCCCGTTAATTCACAATCACCACCACTGTCTCCTGTCCACTCACAATCATCACCAGAACTGATGCAAGTAAACAGCACTAGGAAGTGGCAGCTCACTCCAAGGAAAAGGCTCACCAGAGAAGTGCTAGCCTGTATCTTTATTATTATTATTATTTTATTTATTTATTTATTTATTTATTTACTTACTAGCATTTATATAGCACCAGTGATGTACCTGGCGCTTTACAGAGAATAAGATAGACACGTCCCTGCCTGAGCGCTTACAATCTAAAGACAGGGTGAGGGGAGATGGGGAAGGGGAACAGAGGGAGAGACAAGGGATGCAACAATCATGAGGAATGACATTACCATGTCACCTTCGGGCATTATGCCAGAAATTGCGCCCTGAAGGCCAATGCCTCTGCGCTGGTGGGGGAAGACTTGGGCTGGCTGTAGTTAGTCAGGAGTTAGACTTGGTTCCAGGCACTACTCCACCATTTTGGACATATCTATGTACTTTCACCTATGGAACTTAAGGTCCTCCAAGAATACCTGGAGGAGAATCTTTGGAAGGGATTTATCTGCCCATCTGTCTCTCCTACCAGTTCCCCTCTGGTTTTTGTGCCTAAAAAAGAGGGCACTCTTTGACCATGCATAGACTATCAGGGGGTGATTTCAGAAGTAACGCGTTCCAATTCACCACAGTGAATCCCACCTCGGTGTGAACGGATTCACCACGGGTCGTGGTGACACGTGCAGCCCCAACAGAAGTGACAGGATCGTGACCACCGCCTGGGGGCAATCAGAGAACATGGGCCGGGGGAACACAACAGACATGCAGTGGAGACGTGGACCGCGGTTTGAGCCCCAGAATGCACCGCGGATGGTGTTAATTCCTTCCACCGCGGCTGCGGGTTTCCGTTCAGAAGTTACTTTTCATTCACCCCTACTGTGGTGACAATTCACCACACTTCTGGACCTCCTCCCGCCCCGACTTCACAAAGCATGGTTAGCTTCACCCCGGGCTGCATTTGACTGTGGTGAACATCTGGATGCTAGCGAACAGACATGCACAGAGCTTTCACCATCCCCTGCATTTGACTGAGGTTGACTGTGGTGGACATTCACCATGTCACTTCTGAAATCACCCAGGGTCTCAACCACATAACTGTCAAGAACTGGCACCCACTCCCTTTGATTGTGGAACTTCTGAGCCGCCTCCATGCCGACTCTATAGCCACATGAAACTTGATTTACAAGGCGCCTTTATCCAGGAAGGAGATGAGTGGAAGACTGCCTTCCACACCCAGTATGGAATTTTTGATTGTTTGGTTATGTCTTTTAGTCTCATCAATCCCCCAGTCACCTTCCAACATTTTATTAATGATGTATTTTGGGACCTGCTGGACATGTGTGTGGTGGTATATTTGGACGATATTTATGACGGACTATATGCCAAACTAGATAAATACACTTTGTAGACCACCATCAATTTCCTGGACTATGTCATCTCCCCGTTGGGCATGTCCATTGATCCCCATAAAGTGGAGGCCATTCTCCAGTGGGCATCTCCAGCCAACACCAAAACCCGCCATCACTGTGCTACTCACAGCATTCCTACACAAGGGGATACATTTCCATTAGACTCCTATAGCTGATCAGACCTTCCAGACCCTTAAGCGGGCCTTTTCCTCTGCCCTAGTGCTATTGCATCCATATACACAGAACCCCTTTTCCCTAGAAACAGACACCTTCAAGTCTGCCATTGCGGCTGTTCTCTTGCAAACTCCTGATGATGCAGATGGACCGTGACCATGCACATTTTCCTCCTGAAGTCTCACTTCCTTGGAATGCAATTATCTGATATTGAACAAGGTATTGCTTGTTATTAAAGATGCTGTAGCTGAGTGGAGACACTTCTTAGAAAGCGCTCTACACCCAGTAAGTATCATTGTGGACCATAAGAACCTAGAATCCTTTCGGACAGCATGACTTATAAACCAGCAGCTGGCTCAGTGGGCTCCCTGTTCCTGCAGCGTTTCAGCTTTACCCTGGAGTTCCACCCAGGGCAGGGCAATTGCATTGTGGCCATGCTATCCTGCAAGGATAAGCTCTAAGGACCAAACAAGAAGCCTCCTATTCACTGAACAACACTTTTCGGGAGCTGTAGCACCTTTAGCGCTAGAATCCCTTCTCTGGACCCATGTCCAGGCACCTCAACATCATGAGTGCCTGTGCCTCCCTGAAGGAGCACCTTGCCATGCCTGGATGATCTTCATCATGACTTTCAGGCCATTATGGCCAGAACAAGATCCTGCACCTGGTCTGCCGATAATTTTAGTGGCCATCTGTGGAGAAGGATGTCTGGGAGTATGTGCACACATGCCATCTATGTGCCCAAACCAAGGTACCTCGACGCAAACCAGTGGGCTTTCTGCAATTGCCAGATCTCTCACCATAACCTTAGCATACCATATCCATGGACTTCACTGCCAACCTGCCACCATCACTGGGACACACTGTAATCTTTACAGTAGTAAACGCATACACCAAGATGGCTCATTTCATGCCCCTAGCTGCTCTTCCCATTGCCAGGAACACTGCTTGGCTGTTCCTTGACAATATTGTTTGTCTCCATGGCCTTCCAAATACCATCATTTTCAACAGGGACTCTCAATTCGTAGGCCATTTCTGGTGAGTTCTATTCAAATTTCTTGGTGTCACCCTTTTTCACTTCTCTGCCTATCACCTCCAGGCAAATGGACAGGCAGAAGGAATGCAGCAGGTCTTAGAACAGTACCTTTGCTGCTTAGAACTTCCCCTATATTAAGGTCAGGCAGCCATTACCTCTTTGGCTTGCCATCTGTGCCGATTTCCTGCTCTGACCAGTCTCTGCTCTGTACCTTGTCCCAGTTCCTGACTTCCTGCTTTGGCCTCTGCTCCTCCATCTTGTTCCTGCTCCCGAGTTCCCACTTCAGCATCTGCTCCTGCAACTTGTTCCAGCTCCTGTTCCTGGTTCCCTTCTCTGGTTTCAGCCTTCACACACAGCTCCAGTTTTCCCTTGCTGAGCTTGACCCCCCCACCCCCACCCCCTGCAACCAGCCCCCATGCCTCTGGCTATTCCTTAAACTGCCTTCATGGAAACTGATCTTAGAGTACAACTCACTATATGCTTGGATTTCACTCAGCCCTGGTGAGTGCCTACCCGGTATCTGGGCGGTGCCTGACCTCACTTGTGACCTGTTGTAAGGACCTGGGTCTAAAACTGGCACTCTTGGGACCCTGATGACTCATGCCCTCACTGCTCCTTGATTGACCCTTGTCAGAGCCTGCTCAGTACTTAAGCCATGTGATGCAGAGCATTGAATAGTCCTCCAACATTCATGAGAGTTGTTAAAGTGGTGTTCAAGTGGAGTTAGTGTTATGTCTGTTTTCACAGTGAGCAGTTTATGGGTACAAGGAGAGAAGAAAAAGAGGATTCTAAGAATAGCACAGTCCTCAGGCCGTTTAGTGCCAGCATGAGTTCTCAGCACAAGCATGAGTTCGACTAACTTCAGTAGGACTTGTCTGTGCTAAATGCCATTTAGACTCTAAGGCCACTTTTAAACGAGGCACTAACACCGCTTTTAGACAAGGGTGCCGAAGGCACCTCTGGAGCTGCGTGTTAAGAGAGAAGCTGCGCCGCGCTGCTGGAAGTGATGTGCTCCCCGTTGCCGGCAATGGTGGTGGCTGGAGACGCAACGCTTTGCAGAGGTGGGTTCTGTAGACCCTGAAAATGGAGGTCTCCAGAACGTACCTCTGTAAAGCGCCGTGTCTCCAGCCGCTGCCGGCAACGGGGAGCATGTCACTTCTGGCAGCGCGGCGCGGCTTCTCTTTTAACGCGCGGCTCTGGAGGCGCCTTCAGCGCCCTCGTCTAAAAGCGGTGTTAGAACCATCTCTGGAGCCCCGTATTCAAAAGGAAAGCCGTGCGGGGAGTGTTTACACACTCCCTGCGCTACCGAAAGTGATGTGCTGTCCATTCTCTTCAGTGGCAGCGGCTGCCGATGCGGGGCTTTCAAGAGGCGCATTCTATAAGCCATGCGCTGCAGCCGCTCAGGGCTGCAGGTGTGCTCTATGGGTGTCCTGCAACATGCATAATAAAATGTAACACCCATTTTATCAGTGATAGAATGTCTGTGTGAAAAGGGCCTATGTGGGCTCCTTGATGATGCAAGGGGCAGGCCTCAGAAAGGTAGGGAAACCAGCTGCTGTGGGAATGCATTGCTACCAGTAGTACAGCAAGGCTATGACGTGCCTAGGCTCACAGCCCAATTATGGGTCCCTGCCCCAGTGGGAAGGGCATGGAGTCTTCCCAAGCAGCCGCCCTCCCAAGGAGGCTTCTGGCCAGACTTGGCCTCCCCCTGAAAAGGTGGTGGCACTGTCCTTACTCCCCCAAAGCCCCACCCCCACATCCCTGGAGCAGAAGCAGCAATGTAGCTAGGAAGGAGAGTGAGCCAGCACTCCACCCCTGCTCACTCTGGAAACTTCCTTCTTGGTGGCGTCCTTTGCAGGTGGCCTGAGTGCCGCTAGGACATTTTCAGAATGGGAGGGGGCAGGGTGTTGGCCCTGTTCCGTCCCCTGCCGGCTGAAAATTTCCAACTGTCTTCAGGTCGCTCACATAGGGGCCCCCTAGAGTCAACGCCCCCCCCCCCTCCATGATAGTTATGCCCCTGACAAGACCAATCCCAATTAAGCAGCCAAGGATGTTGTGTGAATTTATTTATTTATTTACATTTATTGGCTGCCCCTTCATGCCTATGACATCTCGGGGCAGCTCACAACAACTAAAACAATAATAAAATACATAAAACAACAATATAAATAATTTAAAACTACCCCCCCCCCAAACATTCCCCCCTCCCCTGCCCTCCCACCCTCCCCTCTGAAGGCCTGGGTGAACAGCCAGGTCTTATAGGCTCGATGAAAAGCCATCAGACCCGGGGCCAGGCGAGCTTCCTCTGGGAGGGAGTTCCAAAGCCGTGGCCCGACCACCGAGAACGCTGCATATATACATTAAACAAAAGCAGAGACAGAATCGAACCCTGCAGAACGCTGCAGGTCAAGGCCTGGGGGCTAGATGTTTCAGCCCCCAGCACCACCCGCTGGCTTCTCCCTGAGAGGAATGAGCGGAACCACCCAAGGACAGTCCCGTCCAGAGCCCCCAGGCCTCGCAGCCATCTCAGCAGCAGCCCATGGTCCACGGTATCAAAAGCGGCTTGAGAGATCTAGCAGGATCAAGAATGTAGAACATCCTGCGTCCATCTCCCGGTGGAGATCGTCCACCAAAGCCATCATCGCCGTCTCAGTGCCATAGCCAGGGTGGAACCCACATTGAAAAGGAAACCGATACGGTCCAGATGTGCCTGGAGCTGCAGAGCCACCGCCCGTTCAATAACCTTCCCTAAAAAGGGAAGATTAGAGACAGAATGGTAACTGGCGAGTGCGCCCACATCCAGCGAAGGCTTCTTCAGAAGGGGGTGCACCACAGTCTCCTTGAGACTGGGCGACAACCTTCCCTGCCGAAGGGACGCATTAACCACCCTCGCCAGAACCGATCCCAATGTCTCCCTGGAAGCTTTTACCAACCAGGACGGGCACGGATCTAATTCACAATGGGCTTTTAGTTTTCCTTCGCCCTGCTACTCCTGCTCAACTGATGCATAAGGGAGTTTGAGCTGATGTGGCTTGCACGTCAAAGCACTGGAAGGCGTAAATTAAGTAGCTGCCGCTCTATCTTTTCCTACACCTTTCTTTAGCTTTTTCCTGTGTGCCAGTTACGCCAATTTTGACTCCTTTACACAGGTGTTAAGTAGCTCACAGAGAGGCTAATTGAGTGACAGGGAGTCTAATTTGCAGCCCCTTTTATGTCTGGCCTAGGTGTAGCTCAGCAGCTTCACCATCGGGGACTTGCAAGAGCTTCGATTCTTAACAATTCTTGTATAGGGAAGAAGAAGCCAAGTGCTCCCACTGGAGTGTCCTTAGGACTCCTCTCTGCCAGCCTGAGGCTCAGCGGGTGGTGGCTTATCATGTGGCAGGTGAGTGCTGTGTGAATTATACCCTTAGTTTAGAACTTACTCTGACTGGCCAACCCCTGCTATATCTAGTATTACCACCTCCCTCCAAGCCTTCACCCAGAGGGGATGGGGTCATGCCATAAAGGGACAGAGCAAAGGGGCTATCATCATGCGCCCTTCTGACATAACCCTGCTGCTTATGGAACGTTGGGTGTTTTTACACGCGCATTTCTCCTGCATGTTTGCTGTTACATCCTGAACTTTCTGTGTGTCTAAATCATTCACCCAGGTCTTAAACATCTGGATCTTTGAACTTCTGCATAGAACGTCTCCCAGAACTTTTGTGTGTAAAAAGTTCTCCTGGTAAACTGTTTTGCTCCAGGCAGCTGTGGTCACTTGGTTTCCATGGCAGCCTGTCACATCTACAGCTGCGGCTACTTTAGGCTGCTGCAGGGCAGTGTTTGTGTGAAGAATGAATCCAGGAACTGCCTCAGGGCAGTGTGTGTGTTTGAAAAATGCATCCGGAACTTACTTGTGGACTTGTAAACCCAGAAGATTGAAAAATCCGGAACTTTAACGTGTGTGTAAAAATGCCCATTGCGATGTCAGGGCTGAAATGAGAATCCATTTGATTCTCGTGAGGATTTCGTGACAAAAAATTGACTGTGCATATGCAAAATGGCTGCCGGGACCCTTCTGCTCATGGGTGGTGCGGGCAGTGCTGATGCCATTTTAGGAGAAGGACAGCTGTTCTGTGCATGTGCAGATGGGCTGCCCTTTTCCAAAATGGCGCTGTTGCTGCCCACACCATCTTGGAAAAGGGCCATGCATGAACACAATGGTCCTGGCAGCCATTTTGCACAGGCGTGGTAGTTTTCAAAAATTGTGATGAGACATTGATATTTTTGATTTTCTTGATTCTCGTTTTTATCTCGATCCTTGTGGAGAAGTCTGATTCTCAGTGAGAAGCGGGAAAATAGGGTGGAAACTCAGTACATGGATTTCCCTTTATTTTACCAAGTACTGGCCCATTTGGCCTTCTTTTTCTGAATTCCGAATGGCTGAGGAATAGCCCCACCGCTTGGGACTTGGAAAAACCTCAGCCAAGTGCAGGAGGGGGGCAATGGGCAGCATGGCCAAGAAAGAGGGAACTGCAGGCCAGGTAACGGGGGTCAGGGAGTAGAACAGCAGGGAGCAGGGAAGAAGGCAGAGGAGGCCGGGGAAGGCGGGTGCCACTCACCTAAAAGCTGCACGGGAGTCAGGCATGCCACTCTGTACTCTTCCTCCCTGTATTTTGAATGAGGTTTCTCCAAGCATGTTCCTAGAGCTCTCTGGGAGCATGCTGGGAAATGTACTCCATCTTGCTCCCAGACAGCGTCTAATCTAATGCTAATTTAATTTAATCTAATCTAAATCTAGGTATTGTTTTTGACCTATAACGCCGTATACGGCCTTGGCCCGACTTACCTGCGGGACCGCCTCACTCTCGGCGCTCTGGAGCGGCCTCTGTGGTCCACTGGGGGCGCCCTTCTTGAGGTCCCCCGGGGGGGGGCACTATGGAGAGGGCGTTCTCAGTGGCCACACCTAGGCTGTGGAACTCCCTCCCGGTGGAGGCCCGGCTGGCCCCGGATCTTCCCTCCTTCCGTCGTATATGTAAAACCTGGCTGTTCCGCCTGGCTTTTGGCGAGGGAGATGGGGTGTAGGGTGGGATGGGGAGGAGGTGCTTTTGGTTTTGTGCCTTCTCTTTTTATTGTATTTTATTGTATTTTTTTGTTTTATTGATTGTATGTGTTTTAATGTTGTAAGCTGCGCCAGGCTGCTTGGAGCAGGAGGGGTGGGGTAGTAAATGATTTTATAAATCAATCAATCTAATCTAATACCCTCTCCCCCCTCCGAACCTTAAGTATTCTCCAAGGTTCTAAGGATCATCCTAAACACTTGGGGCCACTCCTTGGAACCTCAGAAATACTCGTGAATATTTTTTCCCCAATATTCAGAACAGCCCTAGAAAGTATCTAGATTGAGCTTCAGCCCTAGTCATGATGCTCCAATGGAGCTATGTTGAAAGCGGGCAGGACAAAAGGTATGTCATGCAGGGATGTAGCTAGGTTGAAATGGGCCCAGGTGCAAGAAATGGACTTGGGCCCCCCGTCACCATCCTTTCCCGTCCACCCCTTCCCCCTCAGTGTCCTCATTGCATGAAACTGTCAACGTACACAGTAAGCCCAGTGAGTCTGCTGCTCTGACGACAACTGAGGTATTTAATTCATGGACTTTAAAAATGCGCCACCGCCGTAATATGCGCCTATTAAGCCACTTCCGTCTCGTCTAATTAGATCAGGCGGAGGTTTCAAAATATGCGCCATGGCGATGCGAAACAGAGCGCCGCTCGTCTAAAAGAGCCCTAAGTATCCTCTTTTATTGGATCAACTACTATTGGTGGAAGTGTGCAAACTCTCAGGGCACACCGGGCCCTTTCTCAGGTGTGTAGCAAGTCATAACTGTAGTCCCTAAGTTTTCAACCTGGGTGTGTGTGTAGAAATGTGTGTGTGTGTGTAGAACCTCAGCTAGCAAACACCTAGCTTCACACTCTCACTGAGCGAGGGGGAATCTCCAAAATAATGGGATGGAGAGAGTCAAAGAACAAGGGGAAGTAATAAAAGGGTGGGAAGCATACCTCTCAAATGTCTGGGACTTCCCTGATTTCACACCTTTTTTGTTATCTGTTCCGCAGTCCTGGAAAACTGTTGTAAACTTCTGGATTAGAAAGGGAGGGGGAAGAGGGGAAATGGAGAGCAATTTGCAAGTCATCAGAGGTACAATGAGTTGAATTCTACAGCCACAAAGAGCCAGACCAGCCAAATAGGTTACCGCAGGCTAGTTCAGAGCAGCCCCTCCCATAGGAGAGAAAAGGGATTCTCTGTTGTTCTCTCTGACTCATTAATGACTCGTCTCCTTTCAGGGAGAAGAATAGGTTTTTCCAACACCTGGGAGAAAATGGTCAATCTTAAAATGAAAAAAATTCCAATTGGGGGAATGTGGAGCTATGATTTCTAAGCATTTCTCTTGAAAAAAAAAAATCAGCAGGCTAAGGTTCAAAACCTGGCCCTCATAAGGGGCTAATGTGATGAATTAAGCTTCTTTTTTAAAACAATAACAAAAAATTCTGACCAGCCTCTCTGTTAGATAATGGGCTATTGTAATACGTGCTCATGAGAAAATCCTCACAGCTTCTCATCTGTCAAAGAATCCACATGGGAAAAATGGTTGGAGTGAGGGGAAGCTTTATTGTCAGAAGTAAACTGTAATGCTCACTAGGCATGGGGGTGTGGAGGCCAAACAAGGGAAGTGTTGTGATAGAGCTTGTGTGAGCATTGGAGGCTCCAGACAATGCCGCCACCTGTGTGGCCGCCCACCTGCGCCTTCCGCACCCACCCCCGGGACACGCAGCCGTACCTGCCAGCCCCAGAAGATATGGCAGAGCAACACGCCCCCAGTACGTCAGCGGGGGATTCCCCGGAGAAACAACCTCTTCCGGCAACAGACCCAGCGCCGACGCCGCTGCAGGCTCAGGGGGCGGGTCCCGGCCCTGTGTGACGCTCCCAGCGCCTCCTAGCACGCAAGCTGGGTGGAGCCTGCCTTACAAATGCCGGAGCCGCCTGGCTAGCGGCGCCGGTGATCCGAAACTGGCCCCTGGTGCGAAAGCTGACCGAACCTTGCCCTATCCTCGAGACTGTGTCCCTCTTCCTTCTTCCCGTTTTTTCCCTGAGTGGCTGTGCTGAAACGAGACCTAGTGTGGCAGTGGTGAGTGTTCCTTATTGTTCCCGTGAAGTGTCTGAGTGAGTGAATGCCTGTGTGAGTGAAGTAGCTTGGAGCCCTTTCCCTCCCCCCTGTGGGTGTCCTTCCCTGTGGAGCGAAAGAGAGTGTTGCCTCCCAAACTTCCCGGGGCCCTTATCCCTCCCTCCTCACATTATCCTGGCACTACCCTTCCCCCTTGTGAGTGCACGCCGAAAGTAAGATTGGTTGAACAGTGGGCAGGGTGCCCCAGTTCTCATTCCTCGGCGCCCTATGATGATAGGGGCCTAAGTTCCAGGTGCGAAAGCCCAAGGAACGGCCCAAATACTATCCTGACGGGCATACGACACCCCTTCCTTGTGCCGAGGAAGTGGGGCAGGGTCACCCGTGCCGCACGCCACTCTTTGAGAGTGTCCCAATCTTCCCTCGCCCTCCACCCCTACCAGACCTTCCCGTTCCCTGCTCCACTGACAGTTTGGGCATAACATCTGGCAGGACAAGGCTTTAAGTCTGGTTTATGAGTGAGGTGGTTGTATAGAGATGCAACTCCTTTAAATTTTAAAAACTGCCTTTCCCTCCTGTTTAAAAAATAATAATAATATTTTGTTTCTTTTTTAAAAAGTTTTTTTTAGCCCTGCCTCATAGTTAACTAATAGACTACACAGAATTCACTGTTCCTCATTTCAGAGTCAAGGGGTTAAGACGCATGATGGGAAAGGGGAGAAGATAGGGAGCAAGATGTGTGTGTGGGGGGGGCAGTCTCAACTACGACAGACCAGTGGAAAGAGGGGCACGATTCAAGAGTTTGAAAACCACTGCTCTAGACTGAAATTCCTGATCTCTCAGTCCTTTCCCTGAACGAGAACTCTTACCACACAGTGCCCTTCCTCGGGCATGTAACAAGTCGGAATTATAGGCTGTTTTTCCATGGACGCGGTGGGTGGGGGGATGGGTGTGCGCCGGCGGTGGGTGGAGGTGGCTGTGGGGCCTTTTCCACGGGCACACCCTTCCCCTCCACCCACAGCGTCTCCTCCGGTTTGCCAGATGGCTCCGTGGGTGGGTGATGGGTGGAGGTGGGTGTTGCGTGGGAACGCACCCCACCCTCACCCACTACCCATGCTGTTTGCATGGATGCATCCCCATCTCCCCACCCCACCGCTGCGGCATTTTCACAGACGTCCCACCCCCACCGCACCCCTGTCCGCACACCCAGTGGAGGGAAAGGAGGCATCTATGCAAAAACGGCCACAGACTGAGCAATAGATGGGTCTCTGACTATACAAGGAATAACTGGTGTTTCAAACATTTAAAAATAATGCCATTAAAAACCTGAGATGATGGTGTTTAAAATTAAGAAGCAATTGGTAACATTAAATGCAGGTTAAGAACTACGCAAGGGCAAACACTTTGGGAGGGGTTGGGAGGAAACAACTTTCCCGGGGAAGGAAACTTGCATTTCAGAGGAACTCGATACAGTCAAGGAATCACAGCAGGTGAGTATAAACAGCAGGCTGTCAGTTACCTACATATTTCTATAAGGCAGGGATGGGGAACCTTAGGTCCAGGGGCCAAATGTGGTCCACTGCTTCTTTTTATGTGACCCCTTTCCAGTTCCTGGATCTGGCCCGTAGATCCCATTCCTACCCCCAAGCACTGAAAGACTGAGCTCAGGGCAAGGGAGTAGAGATGAAGGCATAAACTCAAGGATAGGGGACAGGTCCAGGGCACACATCCATGATCTGGACACTCTTTTTCCTGTAAGCACCCCCAGACCCAACCTCTGTGTGCCCCTTGGCGCTTGTACTAGTTTTCAAATTGGCCCTGGAAGGGAAACAGTTTCCCATGCCTGATGTTAATGATAGCTTGAAAAGCCCAGGTCTAAACAGCACCTCCCCACCCATTACCCATGCATCATTTATTTATTTATTAAATTTATATGCCGTCCCCTCCTGCTATAAACATCTCGGGGTGGCTAACAACATCTAAAAATACATAATAAAATAAAATACATTAAAATCAACATCAATAACCCCAATGTTAAAATAACTCAGTACCAAAACCCCTCCCTAGTCCAACCCACCCATCCCATCTCCCTCAGTAAAGGCCCGGCAGAACAGCGAGGTCTTACATTGTCTACAGAAAGAGGGGAGGTCAGCGGCCAGGTGGACCTTCAACAGGAGGGAGTTCCACAGTTGCAGTGCAGCTACAGAGAACGCCCTCCTCATGGTCAAAACCCGGGGAACCTCAAGGAGGGTGCCCTCGGCTGACCGCAGAGGTCGAGTCAGGATCCTGAGGGTGAGGTGTTCCTGCAGGTAAGTGAGGCCGGGGCCATTTAGGGCTTTAAAGGTCAACACCAACACCATGAATTGGGCTTTCCCCACAACCATCACCTCCATCCTGTCAGGATTTAACTTCAAGCGGCTCGCCCTCATCCAATCCCCCACAGCTGACAGACACTGGGTAAACACTGAGGCTGCCGGACCTGGGTCTGATGAAAACGAGAGATATAGCTGGGTGTCATCAGCATATTGATGACACTTTACACCAAACTCTCTCACAACCTCCCCCAAAGGCTGCATATACACATTGAACAGGAGAGGGGATAAGATGGAACCCTGCGGGACTCCACACATGAGGCCCCGGGGAGAAGATGAATAATCACCCAGCACCACACTTTGGGTTCTCCCAGCCAGGAAAGAACCAAGGTGAAAACAGACATGATGCTAACCACCCTTTAACCACCCTTGGTGGTTATTTATGCATGTTGCAGGGCTGTATTGGTGCCCTATGCAGTCCTGCAACATGCATAAGTGACCACCAAGGGTGGTTAAAGGGTGGTTAGTGTCATGTCTGTTTTCACCCCGAGTCACCAACAACTCATGATCACCGGTATCAAATGCAGCCGAAAGATCTAACAGAATCAATAGGGTCGAATGACCCTGGTCCAACTCTCGGGAGAGGTTGTCGACCAAGGCCACAAGCACAGTCTCTGTGCCATAACCTGGACGAAAGCCAGACTCTGGGGGATCAAGAAAGTTGACCTGGTCCAGATGCTCCTGAAGCTGTTGAGCCACCACCCGTTCAATAACCTTCCCTAAAAAGGGAAGGTTAGAGACCAGCCGATAGCTGGCCAGGATGCCAACGTCCAATCATGCATGTTTCAGGGCTGCATAGAGTGCCAATGCAGCCCTGAAACATGGGAGATGGGTGGGTAATGGATGGGGAGGTGCCTGTCTAAAAAACCCCTCCATCTATTATTCTTAGTGTCTGATAAAGTTATGAATTTTAAAAGTGTCATACAGTTTCCTTTTCAGAACAAGGACTGAGAGAACAGGAATTTCGGTCTATAGTTCTGATTTGCTACATGCCAGAAGAAGGCCCCAAACCGTCACCAACTGTCACCAACAGACAGTTTAGGGGTGGGACACAGGGCCAAATTTCAGTTTCAGTTTTATTTCAGTATTGGATCCCTGAATTTCAGCAAGTGTTTCGTTTTCGGTTATCTGTTCTTTTCCCCCTTGCAGTCAATGGAAAAATTTTCCCATTGACTTCAGGGGGAAAGAGAACCAAGGATTAGCCAAAAAACAGGGATCTAACCCCCCAGGTGGGCCATCCCATCCCCACCACCCCACTGTGATTTCAGTGACGGGAGACAGGGCTGAAAATCCAGCCTTGTCTCCTGTCATTGAAATCACGGTAGAAATGGGCTAAACGCTGCTGCAAAGGAGCGGAACTTCACGTGATCCCCATGACGTGATTTCGACTCCCGGCATTCCCTCCCCCCATCTCGTGTGCAGGCAGCCATAGTTATTTTATTTATTTATTTACATTTTTATTCCCCCCTCTCCCCCACACAATTCCCTTGAGGTTCTGTGCGGGTTAGTTATCATCTCAGTAAGCTGGTGTGGGGCTGTTTGTACTCTGATTGGTGGATGATGTTAATCAGATGTGGTGTTGCATTTAGACACTGGGATGAGCGCATGAAAATTAATAGAACTGCTGGTTCGACAGTGGTTTGTGCCTGCCAGCAATGCAAGCTGCTGGTGCCTAGTTAGCTGATGCATTCTTAGGCAGAGAGAGACATCTGCTGGGCAAAACAAAAGGGGGATTTTTCTAAAGATGGTGTGGGACTCTAAATGCACCATCCCCTGCTTGTAGATACTATTCCCAAGTCTTACGGCAAGGTCTATATCTAACCGGGGGCCCAGGGCAAACATAAAATCCAGAGCCTTCAAGGTGCCACCCTTTTAAAAATGGGCAGACTGGTGATGTCTTACAAAAACAAAGATGTGTCCAAAGTTTTTACACACATGTATGTGCAGACACAGGCCGTGGCCTCTACTGTCCCTGCTTAAGGCTGGTCCTGTTTCTAGTTCGGGGATACAGAACCTCCCTGACGTGCACAGTTATCACTGTGAAGCTGGCATATTTGGTAACCATCAAGGGCGCTGGCAGAACCACATGCAGAGAAAGGGGTATGGCTACATCAGAAAGGGTTGGGGCAAAAGGGCATCCCTGCCCCTTTCTTACATGACCATCCGTGCCCCTTTTCTGAGCATCACGGGGTGAAAGTAAACGTGCAGCCGGTGCGCCTGCTACACGCTCCGGAAGGGGGAGCAGCCCCCGCGGGGCTAGGCTGAGGCACAGATCAAACGTGTGCCTGACTGGGCTGGCTGGCGAGCCCTTCCCTGACCTCCTCCCTCCCAGCAGGGGAACAGAACAGATGAATGCCTGAGCGGCCCCATCCCCAGTGCCCCACCCCCACCATGACGGGCAGCTATGGCAGTCAATCACGGGCAGCCGTGGTTGCCCGTCATAGCAGCCCCCAATCCCTGGTGGGGGATGGGGCCATAAAGAGACATACAGGCCGAGTACGGCCTATTATGGCCCATCTGGGCGACCCTTGGCCTGGGCTGTGGCTGGGCCCGGAATCATCCAAGGGACCAGATCCAGGCCAACTTATTAATAAACATGACAGGGAATCCTGACTCAGGTGGGCACCATTGCGTTTATTATCACCCATGGTGTCACACAATGGTCAGAATGGCAGGGCTAGAGGGGAGCCGGAGTGGTGCCCCTCCCTCGTGGTGCCCATGGTTACCACCTCTCTGGGTTTGACTCAGTCTCTGGGTTTTCATGGGTCATCTCTGGGCTCCAATTTCTCCAAATTATCCAAAGGTACCTGATAACCTGATGATTCCTCCCCATCCCCCCACGGGGCCAGAGCCATATTGGAAAGAGGTGGGTGAAAGAAGCTCTCCTGTCAGGGCACTTCTAAGGGGGTGTGGCCATTCTAGAGAGGGGGGAGATTCCAGTTGTGCTGCCTCCTTTCAGTATGGTTCCTTCTCCTTCAGGTCAAAGCTCCAGGGAAGGTGTCAGAGCCATTTTGCACCTTGTGTCAGGACCTGGGACTCAAACCGGTGCCCTCAGGCCTGCCCCGGCACAGGCTGAAATCTGTTATGTCCTGCAGGCCCCTGATTCTTTGAGCCTGGGCAATGCCGCCTCTCCCTGATTGGTTCTTGTCCAGATAGAAAGCTGCTTTGAGAAGCGCACGGTGTACACGTGGTGTAAAATCATGCCACATGTACTAATCCCACGGGTGGGGTTTAGAAACAACATTTTGCCCATTAAAACCAGTTGCGCATTCTTTTAAAAAGGTGAAAGAGTGCGCGACCAGGTTTAATGCGCACAATGTCACGTCTAAACCACATCCACAGGATTTTTATACGAGGCACGATTTTACGCTGCGTGTGCGCTGTGCACGTCGAAAGCGGCCTAAGACTGCCTAGCGGGAATTGGAAACTGGGTGGAACAAGATTTCCTGCCCTGTCCCTTGCTCCCTAGTTCCGCAGCCTTAGCCTGCCCTCGAGAGCTTTGTCTTCCCCTCTGGGCTGGCACTTATGGAAGCAGTAAGTGGTGTGGGTCCCTCCTCTGGTCCCTACATGGGACTTTTTGTTGGGCTCTTTTCCCTGGTGGGCTCAGGGCTACTGCTTGTTCCCAGTCTGGCCATGCTCCTAACCCTGGCTCTGCCAACTCTGCCTCTGCTCTTAGCTTCAGTTTTGCTCTGGCAACCCTCCTTTCCTCCCTCCCAACATGCACTGGAGCTTCATGCACAGGGATCCTCCAAGCATGAACATACCCTGTTCTCTTAAGCCTACCTGCACATTTTAAAAAAATAATAAGTATCTGCTTTAGAGGAACCTAGAAAAAAAAGTCTGCTTTCTTTATATATTTTCAGCTGTAACTTCCTGCGAGGCATGGCAGGACAGACAGTCTCTTGGATCATAGATTGCAGGCACAGTTCATATTTGTAGGGATGGGCGTCATGGATTCAGATTAATCTGTAACTGCTTGTCGGGCAGTTATGGATTAATCCATATCAGTCTGTACTGAACTGCAACACGCCTGTTGTGGTTTGGTTTAAAATCTATTAAAGGAAAAATAAATAAATAGCTGTGCATATGGAGAATGGCTGCCGGACCGTTCTGCACATGCACGTCCTGCGGTCATCGGTGGAAGTTATTAGTTCAAAATATTAAAATCTCTACAACTGATCTTGGATTGCATCTTGTAGACAATTACATTGGGCTTCTAAACTCAAGAAGCTAAATTGGTGTCATCTGATAACGTTGGAAATGTAATGCACTGCAATCCTCACTTGGGGTATTTTTAAACGTCATGGTGCTAGGTGCTGCCACGCTTTGATTCTGCCCGAGGTGAGGGCTCTCACCCCAGGCAGGATCCAGCGGTGGCTGGGGGTGGGGAGAGGATGGCAGTGATGGGCGTATGTGGTCATCCCGCCCCCACACTGCTGAGTGTGGCACCGCCTCCTCTTTGACGGGCGGGTGCAGTGGCATTTGCCAGATCTATGATTCTTGATCTGTGGGCGTTCCTCCCTTGATTTCTGTTCTCATGAGCAGTGAGAAATAGGGATTAACTAATGCCACCTCTCCCCTGCATCCTCTGCCGCCCCTTGTCATCGGCACTTGTTTGGAACTTGAGCGCGTATCCCATAGTTAAATACTATAGCTGAGTTCTCTTGGGCTTGGTTCAGTTCAGGAATCGGCCTAGTCCACTCTCCTAGAACATGGGCCAAGTTTGGCTCCCCGTGCGCAAGGGGACCAACTTCTGTGGAGCACCATGATGTCACTGCATCTGTGAGTGCGGGGACACGTGAGGAAAAGGTCTGGGGAATATCTTAACCCTACTTCTTTCCTGATGTTCTCCTTCCACCCACACGGAGCACTGGGACGTTACGGCATTCTGGGGGTGGTGAGGCCAGCCCTAGTTATATTGAATCTGGGTGTGGGAGAACCCAGCTCCATTAGGACTGGGTACTGACACAGCTGGTCTCGGGTCTGGACTTTGAGCCCATACAGAGCTCTACGCAGGGCCAAGTTATCTCTCTCCATAGCCATTGCATGACATTCCCCAGTAAAGTACTTCCTGTTTATGTCACCACTGAGTGGATTCTGGGAGGACTACTTCCTAGTGCGTTCATATGAACTTACCCTCAGGGCAAACGACCTTCATAAGCAAAGAACCCCATGACATTTTGGAAGTTGTTAACTGTGGGCATAACCTTTCTCTGGTCTGGGCTCTTCGTGTCAGTACTATGAACAGGATAACCCCGGGAAGTAGAGGTAAATTACCCAGGGGCTAGTGCTTTTCGGTAAACCAGCCCAAAGACAAAATTAACATTTTTTCCCCATCCAAGTGAGGAATGTTTTCTGAGTCTTTTAGCTTCCGAAGCTGAAATAGTTAGTTACTTTCCTCCAGTGCCCAGTGTGCTGCTGCACCATATGGAAAGGCATAGCAGGTATAACAGGGACGGTGGCACAGCAGGTCCACCAGCCTGGGGGGAGAGAAGCACACTCCCTGGTGCAGCTTCATCCAAGGAGGTCCCATTCCATCTTCTGCACTAAAAGACCCATTTCAGCCAAGCTACGCATCTGACCAGACAGTCTAATCTACTGTCCTATGAGTGTTTCTGTCCCTGGTCTCACTTCCTTGGGTTTGTTTGCTCAGTTGCACAAAATACTTCTCTGTTCCTACTTCTTGCTTAACCTCCTAAGCTAATTGCTCTCCTGCTTTGTACTTGCTGGGCCCTCAGTTTTGAATCAGTGAATTTCATCACTTTACGGAACATTCCTTTTTCCAGGTCAATGTGTTATAAGGTTAACAAAATCTGTCTTGCCAGTTCTTGTTACATTCCACTGCCCTCCTCGCTTTGTCCTGGGCTGCTCAATTACCATTTGTCTTAGATTTCAAAAGGCGTTTTATGAACCTGAAGATTAATCTTTTTAGTTCAGGAAGCAGCCAGGTACCATGTCCAAAAATGCATTCCTGTGGATATTCGTTTAACTTATACTTGTTCCAATCTCCGGTTACTGATTTTCCTCTTCACAGTCTCATTTAGAGCTCTGGCACAATTAATCCCAAATGAACTTTACAACAATACCATCCTTCCCTTATGTCCTGCAGGAGTCCTCTTTGGTACTTCCAAAACTTCTCTTCTCCAGTCTTGGCTAAACCAATCCCAACACTCGGCACCACAGGCATTCATTCTCCTATCCTTTGCAAGTATAATATTTGAATGTATCTGGTTTCCTATTGCATTTTTATACATGCTGGAGCTTCCCCTTAGAATTATACTTTCTTCCTAGGATTTGCCTTATTTCTTGGAGTTCCGTTTTCTTTTCACAACAATGGGTGTGTTTCTCTGCATCAAAAAATCCAGTGCTCTTCCATTTTTAAATTTCCTTTATCCATTGTCCCAATGAAGCCCCACTTTTGCTTTTGTTTTGTATAATGGATTGTGCATCAGATGGATTGGGTATGGGTACTTCCCTATCAGCTTAAACATAGACCCCTTGTTGTCAAAAACTAAGAGTGAACAGCAGGGACTGGATCACTCCCTTATGATGTGTTAGAGACAGGATGCTGGGTTCGATGGACCGTTGGTCTGACCCAGTATAGTGGTATTTAACTATTTATGTCCTTATGGCTTTGCAAAGGCTGAGGTGTAAGGGCACAGATGAGGCAGTGGAGCCAGTTGCCTTACAAATGTGCAAACGCATAATAACCCCGGAGATCCCATGCATGCATCGGTAGGGAAGGTGCAAGAGAATCATCAACCGTCACACCTGCTGCTGCAGTTTCATTATGTTTTGCCCTACCTTGCTCTGAGTACTGCAAAAACCTGCCCTAGCATGAACATGAGTAGGGGGACCAATGGAAGGTTCCCATAGTAGTTGTGTTGGAGCAGTCACATTTTCTTCCCAAATGTGTTATTTATGAAAG
This sequence comes from Sphenodon punctatus, assembly GCA_003113815.1. Taxonomy (NCBI): domain Eukaryota; kingdom Metazoa; phylum Chordata; class Lepidosauria; order Sphenodontia; family Sphenodontidae; genus Sphenodon; species Sphenodon punctatus. Next base: position 1,195,009 of record QEPC01010859.1, read on the forward strand.
GGGTCAGAAAGTTCACTTGGCTGTTGGTGTGAACTGAATTTCCCACTTGTCCATGGCACTTGATGCCCCTTTTCACCCACAGCTACAGATCCTGTCATTGCTGCTCTTCTGCAAGACTCCAGGAATGGCTGGATAAAGTCTGATGGGGACCAGGGCTGGGTGATCTGGTCATCACCCATCAGCTGTTTGGTGGTGAAATGACTGTAATGCCAAACAGCTGATGGGCGGCATCATCAATCCTGCAGAAACACCACCTTCAGCCTCTCCCCTGCCAGGGCTGGTGTGAATGGGCAGGGAGGGGGCAGCCACTGCCACTTAGCTGTCTGACAGGGAGCGTTTTGGTTGGGGAAGCAGTGGGACCTGGCAGGACAACTCATCTGGCTTCTGTGAACACAGCCCCCCTACAATACATCCAGGCCTGAACTTCCAGGACAAGGTTGAACCCCAGAACTGAAGCGCAAACAAATTATGCCCTGCTTGCCTTATCTCTCCATATCCACCTTCTCCCCAAATCGGTTGCTGCTATTACCGTAATTCCCCTAGCTGAGAGCAGCTGAGCTGTGGAGCTTTCCAAAATGGCGCTGGCTTGGCCCACTTCTGGCTGGCTGCAGCACTCGTCACAATTCATGCTGCAGAAGTTCAAGTGGGCATTAATTGGCTAGTTGGGAATCCCATATAGCTTAGCCAGAGGGACATTAACAGCTTGACAGCTTCCCCTTCCTTCTCATGGTCCCCTTCTCCCCCCTCCGTCCCCCGCCCTAGTTTGAGAAGCACTGATGCAGGACAGCCAGTGCATGGAGAATTATCTTGCAACTCCCCGCTGCACATCCTGTCTTGTTTTCCAGAGAACTGTGCAACGTGTTGTGGGGCACATGCAGGAACTAGTCCTGTGCCTCCAGGCGATCTTTCAGATGGATAGGATCTCAGCTTTCCAGAACAAAAACTTTTGTACGTGAGCAAGCAGAACCGCAGTGTTAGTCATGGCTGAGTGCAACTGCAGATACGATCTTGGCATTGGCACACTTAGCAGGAACAGAAAGGACACAATGAACAAAGTCCTCACATAGCCCTGTTGTAAATACATCAGCACCTGTCAAACAAAACAACCACAACAGACCTTGGAAAGTACCTGATATTAGAATTCAGTTTTATTAGATCATTTCTATTTCTCTTCAAATCTCAAAGCACTTTCTGAACATTATTAGCCTTGCAACCCATCTGATCTATGCTCTCATTTACCGGTGGAGAAACTGAGGGACAGAAAAGCAAACTCTTCTGCCCAAAACAAGGTTATTTACTGGCAGAGACAAGACTAGGGGTAATTTTAGATGTTACGAGACCACAGTCAACCACAGTGAATCCCCTGTGGTGGCTGTCTGTCCCGTAACGTCTGTTGGGATTCCCACCAGATGTTCACCCAAGTGAATCCCTGGCGGGAATCTCAATGACCACAATTCTGGGCGCAGCGGCCGGATTGGCCGCTGCGCCTGCCCATCTCCCAGAGGGCGGGCAGCCAGGGGAACGCAGGGCTGTGTGGTCGCATGTCGCGCTGCCCCACCCACACCCTGTGCCACCCCGCCCCCTCTCCGATCCTGCTCCAGAATCAGGCCGGCACGTCTAAAGGATGGCTGGCCTGATTCTGGACCGGGATCCATTGCGGATCCCGGTCCATGGTTCAGCGTGGCGGACCTCCGGGCACGTCACGTCTGAAATTACCCTAGAACTCAGGAATTCTAATGCAGAGCCTCCTGTGGCTTTCCCCAGAGACAGCAATGCAGTACCAAGGTATGCCAAAAGGCTTAGCAAAGGCAGAGAAAAGATATGCTTGTACTGAGCTGAGAGCAAGAAATAAACAGAATTAGGGGCAGGGGTTTTTTATATATAAAACCTTTCAACATGTGTCGTTATAGCTTTATACAGCACTAAGTTAAATGCTGGAAGCGCATTAAACTTCTTGGGGGAACGTAACCTCTGACTGGGAGCTCATGGTAGGGGATGGATCACTCCCTCATGCCCTGCTGTGTACTTCTCTGAAGTGACCAAAAGTGGGTTTTGTCAGAGGCAGGATGCCGGGCTGGATTAGGGGTGGTTCGAAACGACCATTCTGTTTTCACAGACAGTTCCGTGAAAACAGAACAGTTGTCCAGTATTTCGACTGGAATTCTGATTGGAAGAGATTCCGATTGGAATCCTGGTGGAAATACTACTACTACTAATAATAATAATAACAAGGCCATTTGCGCATGTCAAAATGGTGCTACCTATGCCCAAAATGGCATCAGTTCTGGCACTGCCATTTTGGATACGGGCAACACCATTTTGTGCATGCTCAAAAGCTCAACAGTCCCAGGCAGCCATTTTGTGCATGCTCAAAAGGCCCTATTATTTCGTTCAGTTGATCATAATGAATGAATTAATGAATATTTATTCAGAATGCTTGACCATCGGTCTTGGCATATACACAAACAAATAAATACATACAAATATAACAAAGTAAAATAATAAAAAATAAAAAATACAAAAGTAAACAATCCTCCTGTGGAATCCATACAATTAAGAAGGCAACTGAATAAACCAACCTATTCCGGTCCCCAATGATTAAGATACTGTACTTTTATCCTACACGCATATGCCAACAATTTGGCAACAGAGAGTATTATAGCTGGAATACTGTCAGCCAATAAGAAGGACACATAGACCTCCTGTGATCTCCCTGGTAGAAATCTTATTAAAGGACAAATTAGTCTCTCTCTGGTATTGACATATAACCTGAAACACAATAAGATGTGAGCAACCGTTTTAACCTCACCTGACCCACAAGGACAAACTCTTAAATGAAGCGGAACACCCTTAGAATGACCCTCCGATAGGGCTGAAGGGAAAAAATTTAACCTCACCCTAAGGAACATAGCTCTCTGCGTTGGAGAAACTGAACGATTGGACTGATGATTTGTTCCAATTTCAAATGGACCGAACAAAAATGCCTGGTTCTGATCAAAATCGGAACCAGGCAAAACTCTGCATTCAGCTCTAGGCTGGATGGACCATTGGTTTGACCCAGTATGGCACTTCCTATGATCTTAAGTTTAAACGCGAATATGTGTAGTGAACACAGCAATAGCTTTCCCGCAGCTTTGGGTGATCAATCCTGTTTTACATTGGTTGGAACCTACTTTTCTGTGTGTTTTGCTTTAGAAAGAGTGGAGAAGCAACAGCCCTCCAAAGGAAATGTTCATCTGAAACCTTATTATAATAACTCACCTGAAAGCCAACACCTGTAGCAGGCAAGGACACTGTAGTCCAGTACTGCAATGTTCATGAAACCTTGTTGACACAATCTCTAAAGCAGGGGTGGGAACCTCAGGCCCATGGGCTGTCTTTGGTTAGAGATGGCCCCTTTCCAGTTTACACGGACACTGCTCCTACTCTTGAGTTGAGATCTCTGCACCTTCGCATCTCAACTCACACCCTCATCTCCACTTCTTCCCCCCGAGTGATTTCCTTCAGCCCCTATGCGCCGAGCGAGCATACTCAGAGCAAGATCATAATCCCTGTTAGGGGATCTGGCCTGACATTAGGGGGGTGCATTTCGTTTTTGTTATTACAATAGTGAAAACAAAAATGTCATTTTTGTTTTTGTTATTGTAATAACAAAAATGAAAATAATGAGAATAATGAAAATTTGTTTTTGCTATTTTCCAGTAATTTCTGGTAATTCCCAGTATTACTGACATATCAGAAATTACAAAAAAATACCAATAATACCAATAACAAAAATAACAAAACCAAAAATAAATAACAAACGAAAACGATAACAAAACGATAACGATAACGAAAACAATAATGAAAATGAATGCAATTTTAATAATGAAAATGATTTTTTTCTCTCTGCACACCCCTATGGCCTGTGGACTTTTACTAAATACAGATGTGATCCATGGAGGGAAAATAGTTCCCCATCTTTGCTATGTAGTGCCCTAGTATCTGTTATAAGTAATCAGTTTTTACTGGTTTCTCCCAGTGGAATGTCAGTTGCTACATGCCTATTGACAATAATTTGATAAACCAAGATCCTTTTAATGGAGGTGAGAGGCAACATCATAATTGGGAAGGCTGGTTCATTGCAAAGGAATTTCAAACTAGTATATTTCCATACTAGAGAACACATCAGTTTCTTGATTATTATAGGTAGGCATTAAGTGCAAAAGCATTTTGACTCGTTCTGCCTCTTGGTAACTTGAATGTTACACTGGCATAAAAAAAAGAGACCCTTTTTTTTTTCTTGAACGTTTCCATCTTTGAATCCAACAGGCTTTGGGCCAGATGGCTTACAAAGCAAGCAGATTTGAGAAGCATCTGCACAGAAATAAAAAAATTCCCTCCTAAAAATAAAATGCTGCATTTACCATTTACATTTTCCAGCACTATCCCATACTGTAACATACGGCTGCATAATTTAAAAATGCAATGGCTCTTTTGATAGGTTTTCTGGCTCCTTCCATTGAGGTCAGATGATGACGTATTCTACAGCACTGGGCCTGCCAAAGTGGTTAAACTCTCTGTACGCCAGGAAGAACAAGGCATCCATGCAGCACTCGGCTTTTAACTCATCATAGGGAAAAGGCAAAGTCAACAGTTAATGGAAATCAAATGAAGCAACACTCTTTATGCCATGTAAGTTTTGACTGGTTTGTACAAAGGGCGCAGGAGTCTGTGGCTTTCCCTGGCAGTCTCGCAATAGTCCTGGCGTGGCTGAATGAAGCAGGATCGGCAGCAAGTCCAGCCGCAGCTCGACTCGGGATTGGAAGGAGAAAAGTCTTTGTCGGACACAGGAGAGAAATCGAAATCGGCTACCTGAGGGAGCAACAGCAAAGACAACAGGTCCAGCGCTCAGTCTCAAATCAAATTGATTGTGGAAGCACAGCCGTCAGAAAAATGGGAGGGTGAGAGAGTAGGGTAGATGGGGGGTTGTTTTGGTTTTTAAAGATATGTTAAAAAGTGGTGGTTGGGGGCCGTTTTAAAATGTTTAAAATTTCTGATAATTTAAAAAACGTTATTGTTGTTTTATTTGTTGTACGCCGCCCCGAGATGCCGTTGGCATGAGGGGGCGGCTAATAAATATTTCTAAATAAAATAAAAATAAATAACTAAAATAAAAAACAGACAACAAAACATACAACATACATAACAAAACATACTTGAAACCATCAAAATAAATAAAAATAGTTAAATAATTAAACACTCCCACCTGCTATTTCCCTCAGTTTAAAGGCAGCAAAGAAAAATTTAGCGACATTCAGGGTTATATAATTATCTGAGTCAGAAAGAATAACTTCAGTAACTCGTATTGGCTATACGCTGGATAATTATTTATAATCAATTCTAGAAAGGAGGCACACTGTCCAGAATATAGATAACAGTCACATACCATATGATAAAGGGATTCCACTCTTTTAAGATTGTAACAACGATACAATCTTTGATCATATGGTAATCTGGGGTATCTACCCTCTAATACCACAGACGAGAGCAAATTGAACCTGGCCAAGGTGAATGCAAATCTTTGGCCCCAGACAGGAAGAGCCATTAAGTATGAAGATCTGTTGGGAGGTATGATGAAGGAATTCTAAGTCTTGGCAACTTTTTGTTCAATGATTGCTGACCTCAGTGATTGCTGCTTCTGGTCCCTAATCTGCACCTTAACTAACCACAAGTCTTGGTATAATACATCAACAGTAAATAATCCCTTGAAAAGCCAAGTGAAGCCATCAGTTGTTCTACACCTTTCCCCCATGGTCCCTCTATCGAAGAAGAAAGTGCATACTGAGAGAAGGATTTTAGTGGTAGTAGATTCAGCCGTAGCCAATATTTCATTATAACACATTTGGCCAACGATGCAATTGGGCGGAAACCTGTTTCAGCCCTTAATAGGACAGAAGGAGTACTTTTAGGGGCATGTAAAATAGTTCTCAAGAAACCATTCATTCGAGCTCTTCCAGCAATTGCAAACCCCAGACTGCAACTCCATATAGAAAATGGAGCAGGAACCTTGGTCCTAAAAATTTTCAGGGCCGGGGACACCAGTTTATCACCTTTCCAGAAATAAAAAAGGACAAATCGCCTTACAGGTTGAACTAATGCCGCCTTGTAATGGGGACGCCAAGAGGCTGATTTTGCAAAAATCACCCCACGGTATTTGTATAACTTGACCTGTTCAATGAGATGGCCATTCATGAACTATTGGTGCTGCACATGTGTAGGGCCTACAACCATCACCTTTGTTTTAGAGAAATTAACTTCTAAAAATTCATCATTGCAGTATGTACAAAAATCCCTCATTAGGTGCCTTAGGTTAACTTGAGTTTGCGATAATAGTATAGTATCATCAGCAAAAAGCAATAGTGAAAATGGATAGCATCCTACTGTTGCTGGATGGTAACTGGATTCCCTTAATGCCCCCACAGCACCATTAATATACACGTTAAAAAGTAAGGGGGCTAAGAGACACCCCTGTTGAACTCCCTTAGCTCTTAGTCATTGGTCATAAGCAATTGTCTTGATAGGAGGAGCCTACTGTCACTCTGCTCTTCCCTCCTCCTCTCCAGGTAATAAGACCCAGGGCGGGGCCCTTTGGACAACTGCAAGCTGTGTCCAAGAACAGCTTGCAGTTCTTAAATATGGGAACTGTTCTTAAATATGGGTGTTTTTTTCTCTTTATATATTGTGGGTCCTGCGGACCATATTGTATTTTATGCTATGAGCTGTTTCATTTTGTTGTGAGCCGCCTTGCGTCGCCTGTGGCGAGAGAGTGCGGGATACAAATAAAAAATGAAATGAAATGAAAATGAAAAAGTAAGCCCCTGATAATTCACACGAACCTAAAGCGAGGTTCCCCGGTGCAGGGTCACTATCAGAAAAATCAATCTACAATCTATATTTGTCTGGGAAAGCTTAATCCAGAGACGTTCTCTAGGTATAGAATCAAATGCCGTTCTCAAATCTACAAATCATATATACAACAAGGTGCCTGGTTTCTGCCGTACATATTTGGTTATAATATAACCGTACATATTTGGTTCAGTTAATTTGCCCCCGGAGACTTATGGAATCAGAGAGGTTCCAGAATACTCTTGGGGATGTATCCTCTGGTCTCAATGACCGTTTGCTCAATGACCTCATGGCTTTTTGGAATTCTGTACTGACTGAGGCCATTGACTGTGCGGCTCCTAGGCGTCCGCTTCCTAATTGCCAACAACGCAGGTCCCCATGGTACACTTTCAGTGCTTACCCGGTGTCTGACAGCTGTGAGGGACTGGATGGGGGTGAGCTGCATGTAGCTGAATCCTGACAAGATGGAGGTGATGCTGGTGGGAGGAGCCAAGGGAGTGGTGGAACCCATCATCGATGGGGGTTCGCCCTCCATTGTTTCCTCAGGCTCCTGGACCCGCAGCTCCACCTGGATGTCCAGGTGGCGGCTGTGACAAAGGGAGCGTTTTGTCAGTTGCATCTGGTGACACGGCTGCGACGGCTTAGGCCTTATGTCTCAGACTTGGACCTTGCCACCATCATCTATGCTTTTATCACCTCAAGACTAGACTACTGCAACATGCTCTACGTGGGGCTTCCTTTGGTGACAATCCGGAGACTGCAGCTGGTACAGAATGCGGCAGCCTGTCTCCTTATGGGGATGGGTCGCCATGAGCACATCACACCACTGTTCCGTTCTCTGCACTGGCTGTCGATAGTCTTCCGGGCCGAATTCAAGGTGCTGGTTTTGACCTATAAAGCCTTAAACGGCCTGGGCCCTGCCTCATCCTCCAGGTTTTGGATCGACCCCTGTGGTTGGCCGGGAGAGCCCTCCTCGAGATCCCCCGGGTATCTACTATGGCGAGTGTGTTTTTGCTGGCCACAGCATGGTTGTGGAACTCCCGATGGAGGTCTGTCTGTCCCCAGACCTCCCCATCTTCCGAAGGCAATGTAAGACCTGGCTGTTGGGTGAGGCTTGGGTGTGGTGGGGATGTTTGTTTTTTATGCTTTGTGGGTTTTACTGTTGTTGTTTTTTTAGCATTTTTAGTGTAGTATATTGTTTTTACGAAGTTGTGAGCCTCCCCGAGGTTCAGCACAAAAATGTAATCAACAGTGGATGCACCTTTACAAAAGCCGGCTTGTTCTTGCCCCAGTATATCTTCAGATGACATCTGTGCTTGGAGCCTTTGGAGCAGATATCTTGCATATAATTTCCCAATTATATAGAGTAAGCTTATGGGGCGATAATTGGCCAGGTCATTAGGACTACCTTTCTTAAAAATGGGCACAACTATACTTTTATACCAATGAGATGGCATATGTCCCGTTTTATTTATATAAGTAAATAGAACTGTCAGGACCCCACTCCACCAAGCCATATTAGATTTAAGGAGTTCTGCTGGAATAAAATCAATGCTAGGGGCTTTGTTTGACTTTAATTGAAAAATCAGGGTCTCAAGTTCCTCAGGATTTTCCGGAGACCATACAAGCAGGATGTAGAGGGATTGTACATCAAGTTCTAGAGACAATGCCAAAGGTGCCGCGAATAACTTTAAAAAATGATCCTCCCATATATCGGAAGAGATACTCGAGGCTGGTCTTACACTGGCCAAATACCAGGATTGCCAAATTATCTTCCAGAAGGTGACAGAGTCGCTACCCTGAGCTGCTTACTCTAGCGCCAGCCATGTACTCTTCTGAAAATTCAATTTCTTTTCTCTTTGGAGAATTTTATATTTCTATTTAGCCTGAATATAAAGGTTAGCCTCAATTGTCCTATTTCCTCGGTAACCATGCCAATCTCCTAAGTTTAATTTCAGCAGTTCTGCACTCCCTGTCATACCATCTCCAATGTGGTCTAACTTGTGGGCCTGCAGGAGGCTGATTAACTATCAAACAAGAATATAGTACTTCAACTATTGTATTGAAAAGCTCAAGTACCCATCCATTCTCTGAGGACTGCATTCCTAAGGTCCATTAATTGCTCTTACCTTGGAGAGCGCAGGAATACAATACATCTGGAAATCTGTAACTGTTATTTCGGTCATAAGCCAGGTCTCTTGAAGAAATACTATTTCATAAGAGTGAATAAATTCCATATCAGCACACCTAGCCCTCCATCCTGCTATATGCCAGGATAAAATTTTCAGGTTAGGGGAGGGAAGAGATGCAAGTCACTGAGAACATGACAATTTCTCAATAGACAATTGTGACTTTTGAATAATCGTCCCATTCTTAAGACTGAGTAAATTAACATCAATTAGTCCCTCTGAATAGAGGGATCTAGCAGCTGTGTGTTAGAAATACCATTTGGGGGATTACGAATTACCAGTTCATCTGGTTCCAGATGTTTTACAGAGTTCCCAGGTTCATTTCCCAACTGACTACCTGCTACTTCCGTGTTACCCTTATGAGAAGGTAGCAGATTAGAATCTTCTAAATACTTCTCAATAGCAGGGTTTATCTGCTCAAGTTTGGCGTGCAATATACTAAATCTACCCAAAATCTGACTCTGATTTATCATTAGGAGATTCTCGAAAGCAGAGGGCCAATGCTCCCTAGAAAATCCTCAGAAGCCAAACAAAAAGGCAAATCTGCCTCAGTTAGTGCGGTTTGAGCTACCTTCACATGGTCTAACGTAAAGGGGCCTGTGATATGGGGCCAGTGGCTATCATAGGGCTATTGGTATCCATTGTATCGCCCCCCTCCTCATTGGGGAGGAATCTTGATCATCCTGAATCACTGGGGTCCCTTGGAAGTGGGTACCTGAATTCCTTACTCCATCATCAGATGGAAGGTTCAAGGGTATTCGATTGTCCTTAGAAAACAGAGACAAAGGAGGAGTAATAAAAACCCTGATGACCATAATTCCCCAAGAATGTAAAAAGTCCCTGGCCTTGAGGATTCTTTCCACCCACAGTGAATTCGAAAAAGGAATCACTGTCCTAAGGGCTCCATTGGAAGGAGGGAGCATTTGCTCTCTAGAGATGTCAGAATACCTCGGATTAAACTTTAACAACCAGTTCAAATGTCACCTGACAAGAGATTTCAAAAACCACCCCAGGTGTGAACCATTTGGCAGAGGGAAAACTTTAAACACCAGGGATTTGTTGTCCAAAGCCATCTGGGGTTTGGAGTTACAATCATCCTGCCCTAAATAACCCAGTATCCCAGAAGAACGTCTAGTGGATAAAGCAAGCTTTGGGGTCTGATTGCCCACATTACTAGCCATAGAAGATTTAATATTAGAAGTAATCACTTTAGACAGCTGAGACGCTATTAAATGTGTATCTTTAGATACTTTCTTTAAATGGGCTTACATCCTCCAAAGGGTCCCATTAAAACCATTCAGACTATCTAGAAGCAATGCCAGCAATTTGCTCACCAAAATACAACATTCCAACAAATGGGATACACTTGAAGAATTATAAGGATGCTCAGTATTATTATCAGAAATAGGCTGAGCAAGTGGCAAGGCCTCTTTATCTAAATTCCCATTCAATTTAGATGGAGGCTGTAGTGAGGGGAGTATTTTGCCAGTTGCATCTGGTACGTCGGTTGCGGCCTTGAATCTGGCCACCATCATCCGTGCCTTTATTACCTCTAGATTAGACTACTGTAATACACTCTACGTGGGGCTGCCCTTGGGGACAGTCTGGAGGTTGCAGCTGGTGCAGAATGCGGCGGCCAGTCTCTTAACGGGGAAGGGTCGCCGTGAACACATTACACCAGTGCTCCATTCTCTGCCCTGGCTGCCTATTATCTTCTGGGCCCGATTCAAGGTGCTGGTAATGACCTATAAAGTCCTAAACAGCCTGGACCCCACTTACCTGCAGGATCGTCTCAGGCCCCGGGTTGTATCGTGGCCCCTGCAGTTGACCGGGGACGCCCGGCTCTAAGTCCCCTGGGTTTCCCGGGTGGTGATGATGGGTAGGGCGTTCTCGGTGGCTTCTCCTAGGCTGTGGAATTCCCTCCCGATGGAGGCCGGCCACGCCCCAGACCTCCCCTCTTTTCAAAGACAGTGTAAGACCTGGCTGTTCCGCTGGGCCTTTGCAGAGGGAGACAGGTAGGGTGGAGAAGGTGGGGGGTTCTGCCCTTTTAGTATATTTTAGTATTTTAATGATTTTTTAAACTGTATATTATATGTTTGTTTTATTATTATTATTATATGTTATATGTTTTGTGAGCCGCCCCGAGCTGCTCTATGAGCAGGAGGGTGTGGGGTAGAAAAAAACAGAATAAATACATTTTTTACAGGGATAATTCCTATCAGTTACAAGACCCTCACCATCTGCCAAACGTGCATAAGGATTACTGCTAAGAGATATCCCTCAAATATCCTTGCTCAGGGAGTTATCTTTAATACCCACATCAAATAATGTGAGCTGTTTGAAACTGGGTAGCTCAAGCTCAGGTGACATAAAAATTGGATGCCCCCTTTTCTTGGCTTTAAAATCTTGCATTTTGGGTTTTCCTGCCCACACCACTATTCCCAACAAATATATAAACAAAGTCCTAGCTCCTCAACAGAGCTTGTGGGTGGACTGGCATGACCCCTGTGGAGTAAAGTCCCCACCGAACAAAGTCCTTGCTCCTCAACGGAGCTCATGGGCAGAGTGACACGACCCTTGCAGAGTAAAATCTCACCAAGTAGAATCCTAGCTCGTTACCGGAGCGTGTGGGTGGACTGACATGGCTCTAAGAAAATGGAGTCCCACCGATTATGGTCCTAAATCCAAAATAACTTGAAGGCAAAGCACTTCAACTTCTGAGAACAATAATCTCCACCAAACAAGATCCTAACTCCTGGCAGAGCTCGTGCGGGATCTAACACAAGGGGGTGGTATCTTCACAAGGAAATCCGGTGGGCCAACCAAGGCCTCTCCAAAGGCCTCGCTAAGGGCCACACCCTTGTGCACACAGCCCTTGTGTGCGCGGACTATGGCGCAGCTGCAGGCCATGGACAAGAAGATCACACAGGCCAGGCCGGAAGTGGGCAGGGTTCCTCCCCGGTGGCAGGAACAGCTCACCAGAAATCGGGGGAAGGGAGGTATCTTTCCCTTGAATCCCCTTAGCATATCTAAAAGGGTGGGCAAAACAGGGACCCTTCAGGTTTGCACTAGTGGCAGTGGCCTGGCAATCAAGGAGCCTGTTGCTGCTTTCCACACCGCCACAAGGTCCACCTCTCAGCCTCAGTCTAGAACTATTGGTTCAAGTGAGAAAATCACAATGTTTTCTGCAGTCCAGATATGGGGCCAGATATCAGATGCTGCACATCTGTCATTGTCTGCAATCCAATGCTGTGTGGATCCCATGCGGAGCCGCGTGCGTGTGCACAGTCGTGCACGCGGAATCTGTGCGGAGCTGCATTTACTGCACATTATGCTGCGTGCAAACCGCTCCACATGGGGATCCACATAGCACTGGGTTGCAGCCAATGACTTGAATTGAGCAGCTCTACCAGTAGGTCATGCAGGCAAAACATGTTTTAAAATTTTTTCATGAGAAATCATGAGATCAAACACCAGAATCGAGATCTTGCCAAAATTTCAGTCCCAGTGCAAGATCTCACAAGATTTCTCGCAAAATGGAAATAAATTAATATATATATATATATATATATATATATATTGCGCATCCTGGGATGCCCCAGGAGACCAGCTGACTTACCTCATCCCCAGGCTGCTAGCCTCCGGTCTGGTGGCTGCTTGCTGCTCCCTAGAGGTGTGCACCAGGGGCCCATGTAATTTTTGTTTTCGTTATTTAAATCTGTCGTTTTCATAAATATCACATTTTTGTTTTCGTTTTTGCTTTTGTTTTCATTTTTCATTGGTTTCAATGGAAAACACTTTTTCAGCTGTATCATTTTTGTTTTTCATTATCTTGGAGAGATTATACCTCCAATGGAAGGCATTATGTGTACCAAATTCCAAAAGGATTGGACAAAGGAATCAAAATTTATAAGTAGCTGAATTATATTATTTTGCAAAAATCTTCATATACATTCTTAGCTGTAACATCTTTGCCTCACATTTAATGTAGATGAAACTTGGCAAGATTATACTCCTTCCCATATTTACTATCTCTGCCAACTTTCAGAAGGATTGGATAAAGGGTCCTGTTGGTATAAGCAATTAACTTATAAACGTATGTTTGATTGTAACATCTGTGTGGTTCAACCAGTAAACATGAAATTTGGCAGGGCTGTATATCACGCTTTCACAATCGTCTCTGCCAAATATCAGAAAGATGTGATAAAAGGTCCCAGTTTTATATGCCTACACAGCATATGCAGAGAAGGAGCCTATGCCAGGGATTCTTTTACGTGTCACTGTGGTATAAGGTTGGTTTGTGATGCCAATTGGCCAGCAGAAATGTCAACCAAATATCCTCATTTTGTGCTGAGACCATACCAACATCTCTCCCCAACTTGTTACTGGGAAGTCAGAAGCATCTGTTTAAGAAAGAGCCAATACAGATTCTCTTATATCCTTGGTCACAGTGCTGCAGGATGTGATTGTGATGATAATCTAGATGTCTAAGCTATGTATCCTTATTTCTGGGATGCTATCCCCAAAGTTCCAGTTATGTCCCTTCTATGCCCGCCTGAGGGCCGCCCCCTAAGTTTGCCTCGAAGCCACTACTGATTAGCATAGATGAAAAGGAAAGTATGCGATACATTCCTGCCAAATGTCTTGTAAACAGGATGGAATATAAAAACGTTACAGCTGGAAATGTATTTTCAAATACCATCAGGACCCTTTATCCAATCTTTCTGAAAATTGGCAGGAGTGTTAAGCTTTTGGAGAGACATAATATTCACAGGTTTCATGCAAATCAGATGGAAGTTAAAGAAGTTGTAGCCATGAATGTGTATGGAGCTTTTCTTAAAATCACAACGTTCAATTGTTTCTCAAATTGGTTTCCTTTATCTAATCATTTCGAAATTCAGTACACAAAGTGCCCTCCACTGTGGGTACAATCTTCCCAAGTTTAATCAGAATTGAATAAGAATCAAAAAGGTTATAGCTGGAAATATGTTTTTCAGTTTTCCCCCTTTATTTCAAAAACAAAATCATTTTTGTTTCTTTTTTCATGATTATTATTTGTTGTTATCATTATTACAATAATGAAAATGACAATTTTAATTATCATTATTGTAATAACAAAAATGACATGCACACCCTTACCCAGTGCTCCCTGCGTCCCTCTGTATTCTGCAGAGATCTGAGCTTGCTTTCTGCCTTCCCTGTTACGTTGCAGTCTGCAGAGCTTAGCTGGGACCCGACAGTAAATTACCTGAGTGGGGAGGGGAGCAGGGAAGCCTGTTCCCAGCTGTGTGCAACATTCTAATCAGTTCCTGTTTCCAGGCCGACTGATCAGGGTTGCCCTGTGTGTTGCCCTGATATCGGTCCCCCTGGAAACGGGCACTGATTAGAGTGTTGCACATAGCTGTGAAGAGGCTTCCCTGATCCCCTCCTTACTCAGATAATTTACTGTCGGGTCCTACCTAAGCTCTGCAGAGTGCAGCCTGGCTGGGGCAAGCTCACCTCTCTTCAGAATGCAGAGGGAGGCAGAGTGCAGTGTGCAGCCACTGGACTGGAGGCCAGCAGCCCCACAGTAAGTACTTTTAAACATTTTCCTTGATATTTTCTTGTTTTTCCAATGAGAATTTGTCCCGTTTCTTGGTTCATTCTTGTGTCCCAGAACAAACCAAGAATTGTGCTGATACAATGCTGGGAAGGGGGTGGGGCCACATTGGAAATGGGTGGGTGAACCTCTTCACCAAGCCTCTTTCCCACGTACCCTCGTCCCGCTCTGAAAAAAACATTCCGGCAGAAAGTAACTGAGCCATGCAAAGCCCATCTAATATGAGGGAGTGTTGTGACCCTTTGGTTAAGTGGCATGATGACGCTAAGAGTCAGGAGCCACCATGTGGAAAGCTCTCCGCTACACTGATTTACCATTTACGTCTGGCCCGTGTCTCTCTTATTGGGCTGATGCTTTATGTTGTTGTATCACCCCAAATAAGTGAGTTACTCACCAAACATACAGGAAAACAGGCTTTCTGGTCCTAGGGCTCATACTTCAATCATGGAAATGATACAAAAATGAAAACTACAAGAGGTGTGGGGCACAGGAGGATGGGTAGGTGCGGGTTACAAACGTAAGACTATGTGACTGATTACGCAGTCCTGCTTTAAACAACCCCTGCTGCTTGTCTGACATAAATATCTGACCTTCCTTTCCAGTAACATGTCTTCCTCCTTTCCATCCTACAACGTCTGCATGTTCTCTCTTTCTGGGCCAACCTTATTTATTTATTTATTTATTTATATATTTATATCCCACCTCTTCTGCTCCCGGCAGATCGAGGTGGCTAACCAATAGAAACACAAAATACAAAAAATACACTAGTAAAAATAGATTAAAACACTACATTAAAATTCAGCTAAAACCCTTAGGGTGTAAAGGGCCAGGCTTAGAATTTGCAAGGCCCAGAATGAAAATAAAATGTGGGGCCCCCTTGGCCCTGCCCTCTCTAGCTCCAGTCCTTTAACCACTCCATGCAGGGCCTTGCTCCCCTACCCTAGCAGATGAGGGGAGAGAGGCAGGGCCCCCCAAGTAGCAGCAGGGAGAGGGTCCCACAATAATAGCCCATTCTGGGGCCTCGGAAGCACTGGTCCTGAGGCTACCAGGACTGGTCTTCCCTATGACCATGGGCCCCAGACCATGGCCCCTACTGGCCCTGCGGATGTAACAGCTGCCCTGGGAGCCTCAGAAGCTGCTGCTCCTGAAGCTCCCAAGCTGGTGTTTCCCTTGCCCTGGTCAGGGAACAGGGCTGAAGCCTTAAGGGTAGATGGGTCAGGGCCCCACAGAAGCACCTGCCCCAGGGGGCACTTGAGAATTACTCTGAGCACCAACAGCAGCCTGCACCCGTCCCCCAGCAGCAGTAGCAGGGGGCCATGCTGGTGACTCCCTTGCTGGAAACCTCAGATGCCCTGACACATCTAACCTTAAGGCTTTAGCCCTGTTCCCTGACCAGGGCAAGGGAAACACCAGCTTGGGAGCAGGAGCAGCAGCTTCTGAGGCTCCCAGGGCAGCTGTTACATCCGCAGGGCCAGTAGGGGCCATGGTCTGGGGGCCGTGGCCATAGGGGGTCCTTCTGGAAGGATGCACCTGAGGTATCTCAGACCAGTGATGAGGGCCCTGGTAGGAGCCTTGGGAAAAGCAGCAGGACTTCACACTGCTATTGCTGCAAAGTGTTAGGCGTGTGTGTGTGTGTGTGTGTGTGTGCGCCACTCCTTCAGGCAGTTTCTTGGGATCATCTTTATGTTTCAAAAATGGGTTGTTACAATCAAAATTTGGGGAACCTCCATCCTACCATTTGTTCTGAATTATTCCCCAGCTCAAAACAATAAAGCCAGTACCTCCACGAGATCCTTCTGCGGTGCGTTGCTTCTGAATGTGGCATACATAGCTAATCCCAGCACCACTGAAATAAGAGAGACACTTGGCAGGACAAGGAATATCGGGTGAATACCTAGGGGAAGAGCACAAAGGGAGTACACAGTGTAATATGTTGTATCTGAACAAGGGTCAGTCTATGTTTCTTTGAATTTATTAGAGTCAAATGTAGTCAGCTAGAAATTATTCACCCCAGGACATTTGTGTGTTTTGTTTTGTTTTTTTAAACCAACAAATTGGACTGCTGTAATTGTCAGATTATTTCTTTAAACCCTCCTTTTGCTTTCCACCTTCAGTCTCCCCAAAACAGACCATTTGTCACTGCAATAATCCATCACATCGTATGGTATCCCTGGAAGTTTGATTCATATAGCAGAAGCTGGAAAAGGTTTCAGTACTCAACCCAGTAAGGATTCTGAAGATTGCAGCCCAAAATAGAATTCGAGACCATCGTTTCTACATTGGGTATCAAAAAGTTAAATACCAACCTTCCATACCAGGGGTGGGGAACCTTTCCCTCCCGCTGGGCACTTTGAAAATTAGTACAAACTCCGTAGGATTCTGCCCAGTTCCAATTTCGTCAGAACTGGGTGTTTCGTTTGGCCCGCGTTCCGATCGGACTGAACGAATTAAACTTCTTGTACGGTGAAAAATTGTTTCTGTGCGTGTGTAAAATAGTCTGGTTGGAATTTCAACCCCCCCCCCCCCACGCAAATCAACAAGCCATTCACATTTTGCAGCAACGTCCGTGACAGCGGAATGGCTTATTCAAACCAGCCCTACCATTGGTCAAATAAGAGTGGGGTGGGGGGCAAGGTGGTGTGCTCTGGATGGGGAAAGGAAGGGGAAGATTCAGATCCTAGATCTAAGCCATGGATCCATCCCCTGTTCTTGAGCACATGCCCTTGTTTCCAGTCTCTTCACCTAACCTCACTTTTTCATGCTTGGGCTGAATTCAGAGGCCAGTGGGCCACATCCAAGAACTGGAATGAGGCCAAATAAAAAACAGATATGGGTCAGATTGGCCAACAGACCTCACCTCTTTGATACCAAAGATCAACAAGTAATTTGTTCTTGTTCTCTCTCTGTGTAATGGAAGAATCCTTATACTGTATTGCCCACCGTCACCTCCAACACAGTGCTGGGAGCTGGTCATCCCTTTCCTCCCTCTCCTCTGTGCTTGGTGCTGTCTCCTGCCTGCCTGACGTTCTCCTGCCCTACTGTGCATCTGGGTACCATCCCCATGACTTTTCACGGCCTCTGGCTCCATGCCAGTCTCTCTCTACTGGAAACGTAGATACAGGGTGTTAATAGCAGTGGCCACAGCAGCATCAGATTTAAAGCAATAATCTTCCAATATGAAAATCCCAGTGGGGAGATCGCCCCTAGAGCTGAACTGAATGTGAAAATGGATACGGGGTGCTATTTGCTTTCTGTCCATTTCTGCAATGAATATTTGGTTTGGTCATTTTGGATGTTAGATATTTTGGTCCCCTCAGTTTATGGTACTTTGTTTTATTTAGCGCTATTGCACACTAGAAATGGATGAAATAACCGGAGTGAAATAAACTAATATGTAAATCTTGTTTTGGTGACTAATTTTGGGGGGGATAATCCTCAGGGCACTGTCCATTTAAGCAGCTGTTTGGCAGCCTCAGAACAAAGGACTCTGCTTCAGTGATGCTGCAAGACTGAAAAGATCTCCCTCTCAATGTTTTTTTGTTGTTCTATGGAATTGTTATCCTGTTCTCAATGTTTCATGGGGATGGAGAGAAGGAGATAGAGGGGGAGAAGTAGGGGGGGGTGGGGTTGTGTGTGCCAGGGTCCCCTGTAAGTGGAGGGCTGAGTCCAAGCATGAGGAGGATATGGGAAGGGAGCAGTGACTCCCTTGGATGAGAAGCATGGGTATAGGTGTGAAGAAAGAGAGGTTTTGACTACATTTAAATTTTTTAACTTTATTGTATAGTGGGGTACCAGGGTGGATTGTCTGTAGGGAGTTGAAGGGGTTTTTAATAGGTTATACATCACCCTGAGTACTTATGGAAAAGGGTGGGATATGAATTAATAGCGATACCAGAATAGCATGCCCAAATTGGGAATTAGCGCTCTAATCTCCACCTCCTCCTCCCATCACAGCCCTGCAGGTCACTCTCAGATACCCAGCATGCCTTTCCTATGCATCACTCACCTGAGGGCCACACTTTAATCTCGTGGAATGCCTGCAACGCGTTGATATCGTTCTCCACTCTCAGGTTCAGACAATATTGCCCTGCATCCTTGAAGGTGTGGCTCAAGTTGTAGTAGGTCGCGTTCATCACCACTAGATGGCATTGGTCCCCTTCGAGTAGACTACATTTGGGCTTGATGAGCCAGCATAAAGCGAGGGGAGGGCTGAAATGACAAGGAAGAGGGTTCTGCAGAGGATTTGGAACAATGATTAGCAATACGAGTGCATGTATGAAATGCCAGAGGAACTTTGGAAACATCTAGGGCTGGTGTAGCTAGCAATACAGAACTAAAGCAAAGAGAGAATGGGGGGTCAGAGGGAGCTCATTCACCTCCTGTTTTGAGCCGTGCTGGTTTGTGTGCTTCTACGAGGTGTCGAATGCTTTCTGCAAGGTGCTGAATACTTTTTACTGCTGACTTGCAGAAGGAGCTCGGCACCTCGGAAAACTAGGAACTTACATAGTTGCTCTGCTCAATCCTCCATGCAGCAGCATTTCACTGGGGAAAGCAACGCTATAGAATTCATGCTTTAGGAACCATTGGCATAAAAGAGATCAGAGAGGCAAAGACAGTATTGTACAAACAGACACACTGCATTCCTTCTCCCACTAGCACAGACGATTTCTAGAGATCTTTTTATTTTCCTTGTTTTCTGGTCTGTATCTACCTTTTATGGCACACCCAAGATTTTAATATATATTTGCCGCACAGGAAGGAAGAGAGTCATGGAGCAACAGATTTTATTTACTTTCAGTTTATTTCCAATTTTTACCCTGCCCTTCCCAATTAGGCTCAGGGTGGCTTACAAACACATAAAAACATAAAAGCAGTTAACCACCCACACCCACCAAGCCCTCTCCCTAACCCCTCCACCCAACCCTGTCCCTGCCTGCCAAATGCCTGGCCAAACAAAAATAATAATAATGATGGGGTGGCTGCCCCATAATTTTGGGGCAGCCACCAAGAATGCCTCTCTGCGTGTCCCTTGTAAAAACGTCACAGGCAGTTGGTACTCACAACGGGGTGCCCTCAGCCAACCTTAGAGGCAGTGATGGAACATAAGGGAAGAGACAATCTATTAAGTACCTGGGTCCCAAGCAATATATGGCTTTATAGGTCAACACCAGCACCCTGAATTGTGCTGGAAAGCTATTGGCAGCCAGAGCAGACTCTGGGGCACCGGTGTAATGTGCTCCTGGCAAACCACCCCCTCCAGAAGGCGGACCACATTCTACACCAACTGCAGCCTCCGAACGGTAATCAAGGGCAGCCCCACGTAGAGTGCATTGCCAGGCGAAATTGATTCCACAGATTTACTTTGGTGCCCAGATATGAGGAATTAGAAAAATGGTCACTTACTTTCTAGAGCCATTACAAAACAAGTTTTTCCGAAGCCTTCTGGGAGCCCCGATAGTAACATCCCTTGCAATACTAATACTGGAGACAGGAATGGGATCCCTGGTATCCAGGATAAATTGATATGCATTGCAGTACTGGTTGAAAAGTGTCTGAAGGAGAAATTGAAGGTGGGTGGCCGACAAAGGGATTTATGGTAGCCAGGAGTCGAACAAAAAACTGGAAGTCTGGGTTTCTCATTGGATTTCCTTAGGATGTATACCTTAAAGGAAGCCTCTAAGCTTATCAAGCGTAGAATTGACGACAATGAATTCCAGTTCCTAAGGGCCCAGGCCTCTATTTCTAGAATATTGCCAAGCTATAAATACTGGCTTCCTGACCGATCAGTTCCATCATATCTAGGAACGGTCACAAACGTAACCCTTAAGAAGGCCTTTACTTCTCTAAGGCTTCAGGTAATGGCGACCGAAGTTTTATACGGTCGCTATTCAGGTTTGCCATAGAAGGACCGTATGTGTATCTGTGGCTCGAATCAAGTGGAAGATTTGGTGAACTATCTTTTACTATGCCCTCTATATGCACGTCCTCGAGATCAACTATTTAAACTGATTAATGATCACTCAGGTTCACAGTCTTGGTGTGCTCTTGGATCCACTGCTGCGCTTGGATCACCAGGTTCTGGTGGTGGCCAGGAGCGCTTTTCACCAACCTCATCTGGTGAGAAAGCTGCAATCTTTTTTTTATCAGACATGGCCACCATCCTCCCTGCCTTCATAACCTCAAGGCTAGCCTACTGCAGTGCACTCTATGAATGTATGAATGAATGTATTTATTTATTTGTACTGGCGAATAGCCATGACAACTATACATAACACACGATATACAAAAATACACACAGTCATTAAACATGCATAAGTAAAAAGAAGCATACTATAACAAGCCCGAAGGGGCAAAAACAAAAAAACATATACTTTCATTTATAATAAAAGCCCCTTAGGGAACAGGACCATCCTGCAATCTTACCTGCTGCATTCTTAATCTCTTAGCAGCTGCTCCAAAGACTGCTACGGCCTTTGTCACCTCCGTTCTCTTATCAGAGAGAAAGTATACCAGCAATCGGAGAGGAGACCACTCAGGTCTGGCATTAGTCAGTTTAAATAGTTGATCTCGAGGACGTGAAAAATAATGTGAGACAGGGCTGAAAGTCCAGCCCTGGCTCCTGTTATTTAATTTAATGGGAGAATGGGAAAATAACGCTATACCCCCGTGCCCACGACTGGGGACTTCATGTGAGCACTCTGACGCGAGTTAAACTTACGTTAGTCCCTGCCCCTTTCTGAACGTGGGCAAGCACCCACTGATGTTCACAGACATTAGTTGGGAGCTGTGATCTTCGGTCAATAGTCTCTTTCTTGTGTCTTAAGCATGCCTTTTAACTCTCCAAATTGCTGCTTTGAGTTTTTGATTAACTACCATTGTTGGTTGTTCAGCTATTATACTGACTGGTAAAACGGTAAATCACTACAGGAATCGGGATGGAAAGTTGAAAAATTGGTCCCAGAAGTCAAGAAATTGGGGCTAAAAAGATGTAAATTTGCCATTTCAATGAGGATACCCATTGTTGCAGGTACTCATTTCAGCTTTACCAAAAGGTTTTGCATTGGGGAAACTGGGAAAGACCCAGTTAGGTAGAATCCTCACCTACAATAGCCAGTGCCTGTTCGGCTATTGACTTCAGTGGGTTCAGGATTGCAACCACTGTATTCTACAGCAAAGGATATTTTAATCTGTTCCTTACCTGCCACTGATGTGCAGAGATAAACTTAAGTTTTCCATGACGTGAGTCTCTTTGGAGCCTATGACACGAATACTTTTAACAGCATCTGAAAAGAATAGTGGGAGAGTCATGCACCCAAGGCTTTAAATCCAAGCAGTTTTCCAGTGGGAATTGAATTTATTGGGCAATATCCTGCTCTATGTAGTTGGGTTGCTATAAAGTAACGCAGTTAGCTAAGCAGTTTGCACTCTGCTATTCTCACAAAAGGGCTGATGTGTTATAGCCCCTATACTGCTACCAGCTGCAAGTCATTCTTCTTTAGCTCAAGTTGCTATGGGCTTGAAATTCTGCATGGCCATAGTATGCCTATGACCCCATGATTTCTCAACTTCATTAATGTATCCTTGGCTCTTTTTAAACAGGCCGCAGCAGAGAGGACAGTCTGTGGGTGCGCTGCTGTGGGGGCGATGCAGGCGCACCTGACCCATCCCCCCAGCATCCTCAAACACATGGAGTAACCAACCAGCATTGTCACCAGTTGCTCCATGCATGGGGGAGTGGGGGGATGCGTGGGTCAAGGAAGCATGCACCCCGGCACACCCAGTTACACGGGATGCTCCCCCTCACCCCCGTGGATGATGTGTGTCCATGCGGGGAGTGTCTCGTGTAAAAAGGGACCTTGTCTCGCCTTCCTTCCATCGTAGATTGTAAGCCTCCCGGGGCAGGGATCTGTCTCTTATGTAATGATTGTCCGGTACCAGGCACATTGTTGGCATTGTATATATAAATATTATTATTAATAGTAATAATAATGGCTCCCTTGAATTCCTAAATAGCAATGAATGTCATCGTATTTATACTGAGAATTCTCTTACCAGTCTTTATAATACCTGTGAGGATCCGAGTCCCTCCTTCAGCAAAGCACACGTTTAAAATCAAGCACGTGGCAAAATGCTTTGAGTAAGGACTGGTTCAGAGTCTGGGGCCTATGTTTAAGTCTAAGCCCCTTTGTTGAATTGGAGTCTAACATGCAATATTCTAAATAAATGGACAGTCTGATTCTCAAAGTACTCTGCTGAGGCAAACCCCAGTCATTTCAATGAGGTTTGTGCTGAGTGAGTGTTTTGAGGACTGGGCTAATGATTTCTTTTCATGATAATTTATTTCTTCCAGTAAACTCAGCTTGGACAATGGAACTGAACTGGTCCATTCCAGTCAGGGCCTCAACTAAATGTTCGTGTTACTGAATCAGAGTTGGTCATCTAGTTCATGCCCATGCCCTATACTTACAGTATTATAAACAGATGCTTGTCCAGTTTGACTTTTGAATCCCTAGATAACCTACTATAGTATCCAGCGTTTCTTACAGATAGGATGTTTTCCCTAACATTTAACCAAGATCTACCTTGCAGCAATTTAACACCTTTCACTCTTAACCTATATTTTGTAGCAGCAGAGAAGAACTGTTTTCCATTATTTTTTTTATTGACTGCATCTCTCCTTTAAATCTTACATTGACTCTGTTGCCAAATCCTGCTGATTCGCCCTCCGTAACATTGCTCGGATCCGCCCCTTTCTCTCTATCTCCTCGGCCAAAATCCTTGTTCACTCCATGGTTATCTCTCGCCTCGATTACTGCAACCTCCTCCTTGCTGGCCTCCCTCGCTCTCACCTCTCCCCCCTTATCGCAGTCCAAAACTCCGCTGCCAAGGTCATTCACTCTGCCCGTCGCTTCGACCATGTGCAGCCTCTCCTCTTCTCTCTCCACTGGTTCCCCCTTCCTGAACATATCCTATTTAAACTCCTGGTTTTCACAATCAAAACACTCCACAACCAAGCTCCCCCTTACCTCTTGGACCTAATCTCCCTACGCACTCCTGCATGCGCTCTCCGCTCTTCCTCTGTCCCCTCCCTCACTCTCCCTCGTTTCTCCTGCTCACCTAACTGCCTTCGACCCTTCTCCCTCGCTGTCCCCCATGCCTGGAACTCCCTCCCTGCCCACATCCGCCTTGCCTCCTCCCTCTGCTCCTTCAAATCCCTCGTTAAGACCCACTTTTTCCTTGTCGCCTTTCCCAATGCCTGTTTGTCGTTCCCCTATACCTACTGTCTNTAACCAAGCCAAGCACACGCACCTGAGACTTCGCATCCGCTTGAATGTTTGTTTGTCTTCTCCCCTGTCTCTCCCACTGTCCCCTCTCCCTGTCTCCCCCTCCTTGTCTTTTAGATTGTAAGCCACAGGCAGGGACCGCATCTATTTCTATGTTTCTGTACAGCACCAAGTACATGGCTTGCGCTATATAAATGTTTATAATAATAATAATAATAATAATCCCTCCTGCGCCCATTTGAAAAAGGCCACATACGCCTCTGTTGTAAACTGGGACTGCCAGCAGCTGCACCGGCTCCTGTGATCTTGGGCAGGAAGGGGTTACTGGCTGCTACAGCCACCCATTTCGCTGGCATCGGGGGCTGTGTGTCATGGCAAAGGGCAGGCAGTGGGGTGGGGATTGGGGTGGGAGTGTTGCCGGGTGGGGGAGAAGGAAATGCCTGTCCATATTAATTGTTTGCAGGGCTGGTCTGAGTGCATAGAGGCTGTCTGCATAGTCACGGTGCCCACCCAGGGAGCCACCTGCTTGAACTCCTCCTCACTAACTCACTTCACATGTGTGGGTGCTCTGCATCTATGTCACTCAGTGACCAGGGACCTCCCCTCTCAAGCCTTGCTCATTTAAAAACACCCTATATAAGGAGTTACTATAGTATTTACCCTACTAGAACTAGGGGACATGACATGCAACTAACTAGCAACAAATTTAAGACAAATGAGAGAGAGTATTTTTTTCACCCAATGCACGATTAACTTATGGAACTTGATGCCTACGGGATGTGGTCAAGGACAATAAAATAGCTGGGTTTATAAAAGGATTGGGTAAGTTCTTGGAGCATAGGTCCATTAATGGCTATTAGCCAAGTAGGTTGGAGAACATAACCTCTAACTACTTGGAACTGGGAGTGAACAGTAGGGAATAATGAATCACTCCATTATGACTTGTTGGATACTTCTCTGAACTGACCAAGAGACTGAGTGATTGTTGGAGACAGGATGCTGGGCTCGATGGATCATTGGTCTGACCCTGTATGGCACTTCTTATGTTCTTAAAATTCAAAATTGGTTCAGACTTGTGATGGGTCCCTTTTTCTAGAAATCTTACTGATTTTTTTTTTTGTATACATTTTTAACTTTAAATTTTTACAAGCCAAGAAACTGAGAACCATCTATTAAAAGCAAATATCACTTACTCTATGAAAAATGAAAACGTCCAAAGAAATCAATGGTTTTCATTTTCAAAAAAACTAAAAAAAATAATAATTCGGACTAACAGATCTGACATGAAGCTTAAATGAAATGCTTAATACAAGGCCCGTAAAACACACTGTACCTACAGCAAATCATAATAAAGCAATAATTTAATTTTGAACACCCAAATCCAGTTAAAAATTTACCCTGCAACTCCAAGGAAGTCAGGAAATTCCCAGTTTTCTGCACAATCTTCCTTTTGTGCGTTGTGCTCTCAAATTGTTCCCATTCAGCTACCACTCTGAGATGTACCATACAAGTCCCCACAGTGGAATAATTGTAGTAGACAAAGGGGGCGTCCGTTACCAGCTGTGTTCTATGGGAAATAAGAAAAAAATCAGAATTAATGCTCCTTCTAGTAGGACACTGCATAAGAAAATATGGGTATGCAAGAATCTGATTCTGCTCTCATTTACAACAATGAGATTAAGGCCCAACTCCAGCTTTTGGAGGGGAACTCCGCCCAATGCCCATCTGAAACAATTAATCTGAGGAAGAGAGGACCAGCTCATACCTTCCACTGTGTAGAAGATCCTAGATTTTCCATTTCTCATCAGTGATGGCTTGCGTGTGTATGTAAAACGGAGAGATCTTCACCAGAAACATTGTCTTAAAGATAAAAACAATAATAACTGGACTTACCCATCTCCAAAATCCCAGTTGTACATGAATGATGCTGTCTTGAAATAATTACTTGGATCATGTAGAAGGAAAAAGATCAGGGTCAGAGTATGTGTCGCAGGACTAGATCCTTGTTTGGCAAAAACACAGTTGTTTTCTATTTGTGTAATGGTAAGATTACCGACAATCGACTCTGCAGGAAAAGGAGATAGATAATGGTAATATCGTCTGCTTTCATAGTAGGCATCTTCTGAACCTCTCAAACCATGTTCCAAAAGGTAAGTAAGTTTCCCAGGCTCCTTTTGATGGTAAATAAATATTCTTAAAACCATTTTACACATTGGTAAACTGAGGCAGTTTGTCCCCAGCGCTCACACTCTGGGGTAGCCCGCTATGGTTTTAGAAGTGCAGCCTAAGGGTGGATTCACACAAAATGGAACTTACCTGGGGCTAAACAACACAGGGGTACTACTACTACTCCTGGTAGATTTGTTTTGTGTCACTACTCCTACCTGAGGGTTAATTAACCCCCACTCCATGTTACTGGATAAGTGCAACTACACAAACCCTGGGGTGAATTACCACATAAAACTCCATTTTGTGTGAACATGTCCTAAATGTCTTACCCAAGGTCACACAGTGAACGACTGGCCTAACTGTGAATGAAATCATGAGCTTGGAAGGAACCTCAAGGGTCATCTGGTCCAACACCAAAACCAGTTACTGAGGACCATGACTTAACACCTTGCATCACAACAGGCTCTAATTTAGCTGGGGCCGGCCTTAGAATTTGCAGGGCCCAGGGCAAAGACAAAATGTGAGCCCCATGGTGGCCTCTCTCCCTATGGCCCCTACTGCTTGGGGCCTGGGGCACCCTCTGTGGGGTCCTAAAGATGCTTGTGATTGAGGCCCTGCTGGTAGGGAGTGAGGCTCTCTATATCTTGTATTGGGGGCCACTGTGGGGCCCCTGCAAGTAGAGGAAAATAGCAGAGCCCAGGGTAGTCGCTCTGGGTCACCCTGTGATAAGGATGGCCCTGAATTTAGCAGTACTGATTCCTTGACTTTTGCTCTAATACACGAGAATGCTCCCTCTAAGGCCAAGTATAGCTAATCCCAGGGAAAGCACAATTTAGCTGTTGTAAACAGCGAATATGCTGTACAAGAACTAGCTGAAACAAATGCTGTACAAGGACCAAGTTTGACAAATTCGATCTACTCATATCAATTTCAAGCGGATACAAAGTCTTTTCACTTCCCACTTTGCTTGCAGTTCCTAATATTCATTTTGTGTTTTGGTATTTCAATCGCTTTGGTGCACTGATACTCTGTACTTCATTCACTTCAGAGGTATTATCGTGCACTAAATAGAGATGAAATGGTAGATTTATTATTCACAGTTGTTATTTGCATATTTGGGTAGGCTTTGGAGTACTCGGATAACACCTGTGACTGAAATGGGTACTTACACATTCATTTTCTGGGTACTCGGTTTGGGGTTTTTTGTTTTTTTCTGCTCAGTCATTTTGGTTTGGTGGTGATTTCAGTTTCAGCGTTTTTGGCAATTGCACATGTCCAATAGTGCTAATATTGCTGAAATGATGCAACTAAAATACTGAAATTAGCAAACCGGAAAAAGCCAGCTCGAAATAAGCAGGGTACGGTTAACAGGTTTGCCCATTTCTTCAGGTACTTGTTTCAGCTATTGTGTTAAAACAGGATTGCCAAAGGGATGAGGTACCAGCAGATACCAAACCCAAAACAAGGAAGTAAACGAAGGGACTGATTAAGGAAGTTTGCGAATTTCATAATGGTGGTGAATGAAGAGGAATTCAGATATTTGCTTGTGAGAATGAATATGCAAATTATTTTCACAATTCTGAAGAGACCTATTCATGTCAGCCTCCATATAAACCTAGTAAGAGGATTTAAGTTACTATTCCATCCCGTTAAGTGTCTCTAGAGAAAGAAAGAGTGAGGGTCTGTATTTGATGTTCCTCAGCGACTATAGCAGGAGTGAGGGACCTCAGGCCCGGGGGCCAAATGTAGCCCAGGGGTAGTTTTTATGTGGCCCCTTTCCAGTTCCTGGCTCTGGCCCCTGGATCCAGTTCCTACCGCCAAGTACTGAAAAACAGAGCTCAGGATAAGGGAGCCGGGATGAGGGAATGCACTGCACACAAGGACAGATCTATGGTGCAGATCCATGATCTGAACCTTCTTCTTCCTGAGGGCACTCCTGTCTCCAGCTTCTGTGCGGCCCCTTCAATTTTGCACTATCTTCAAAGTGGGCTCTGGGAGAGAAAAGGTTCCCCCGCTCTAGACTATAGAGTCCTAACGTGGTGTAAAAAATGGGGAAAAAACCTAATGGCTAATAATACACCGGCCTGGCCTCAGGGTGGGGCAGCCACCCTGAGGTCAATAGTGTGTGGAGCCCATTTAGGGTTACCATCGTTGGGCTTTTCCTGGACAGATCCTCGTTTTCGATCTGCTGGACCCCTCTGGGCAGATTTTTTGAATTCTTTCAAAAGATCCAGGATTTGGTGGACCACCAAATCCTGGATCGCCAGCCACCAGAACTTGGTGGTTGTGATTAGAACGAGGGAATACGCCATGAAATTAACTGGCAGCAGATTTAAAACCAATAAGAGAAAGCATTTTTTCACTCAGCGTATGATTAACTTGTGGAATTTACTGCCCTCTCAGAGGAAGTGGTCAAGGCCGGTAGTGTGACTAATTTTAAAAAGGGATTCGATAAGTTCTTGGAGAATAGGTCCATTAATTGCTATTAGCCAAGTAGGTTTTGGGGATGTAACCTTTTACTCTTGGGGGTTGGAACAACAGGGAATGGATTGGCCATTTTGACCTGTTGGGTACTTCTCCCAAGAGACAGGATGCTGGACTTGATGGACTGTTGGTCTGACCCAGTACAGCACTGCTTATGTTCTTATGTCTCCGGTCCATGGGTTGGGCCAGGGAACCAAACACGCAAGTAGGGAGGAACGTGGTCACTCCTCTGACCGCTGTAGGCTTTTCGACAGCAACTTTATGGTGCTGGAGGACCTTGCCACTTGACGGGGCTGCGCAGGACCTAACAGAAAGGAAGGTGCACGTTAGCCCGGATTAGCCTGGCTGGAACAGCCTTGGCCCACAATGGATCCCCATCCCCTTCCTTTTTCCGGCCGATGTGTTGGGTAGCAGCCATCTGCCTGCCCCGTGGCAGAAGTGGGTGAACATGTGGCGGCCACCTAACAGGCGGCATATGACTCGTGGTCTAATATGGGTTATTGTGGGCTACTGTGTTGTTTGTTTTCGCCCAGTGCCAAGTGCTTCTGCAGGGTCCTGTGCTCTCTGATCCACCTCTGAGGCCTTGGCTTTGCTCACCCCACCTTATCTAAGGCCAGCCCTGAAAACTTAGATTATTATTAATAAATAAATAAATCTAATAATCATTTATATAGCACCAGCAATGTTGCCTGGCACTGATCAATCATTAATTAGAGACAGGTTCCTGCCTGATATATTCCAAGATATAAAATTCAAGCAAGGAGCACTAGGCATAATACATTGTGGTGATCTCATAATAGATACCTATTTTAATCAGGCTTTGTGTATTGCTCAGATGTGACTGATTAAAAGGGGCAACTGGGTTTACTGCTGTTGCTACTGGTCAATTGCACTTTGGAACTAGAAATGCTGACCTAGCGTGACAGTAATGATAATGATGTGTATCTTTAGGAACTGGAATCTCACAGAATGACACTGATCCAGTCAGTCAGCTAATTACAATGAGCAAAAACCAGTCAATGAAGATGCCAACCTTAAATGTTCAAAAATCACAAGTCAAGTCCCTATGCATCATGAGACTTTTAGAAATTTGGGGGTCTTTTATTTGCCTTCTGCTTTTCAAGCCTTTAAGGCACCCTGCAGTTAAGCTGTTTGAGCTTTTCTCTGGGATTTTGAAGGCTAGAAAGTTTAATTTTGAAAAGGCTGCAATTCTCAAGATTTTATTGTCAGTCTTGTGATTGTGAGATTTTAGAAATGTCTAAAATTGCGAGACTTGTGTGTGACTGAATTGTAACCCCGTGTGAATCACAGTTATGCAAAAAGGTGCCTAGAATGGTTTCCCTGAGGATGGGGTGCAACCTGAATCTTGCCAGGGGTTGGGGGAGGGGTATGACCCGACTTCCAGAAGCTTTAGCACATGAAGCTGCCCCACTCGGCCCTGCTTTTCCCAAACACAGGCAGGAACTGGGGCTGTTCCTCTCTTCTGCCTCTCTCCCCGCACTTCCGTGTCACTGCCGAGCTCCAGCTTCATAGGAGGAGAAGAGGTAGAAAGTTGAGGGGGGGGGGGGATGAGATCTCCTCCCTCCGCCTCCCTACCATCCTCTGACTCCAGGGCCCCACTCCCTCACCCCTCTGTTGTAGCTCCTGTTACTGTTGCTCTATCTCCTTCCTGCCTCCTCCCCACTGCTGCAGCTGCCTTGGGCCTAGGGTAGGGTGGCCAGATATGCACATTTTAGAAGACATGAGAAATACAGGTTGCAGGGTTGTATTGCTTCAAATGCAGCCTTGCAACCTGTATTTCTAATACGTGTCCTCTGAAATTTGCATATCTGGCCACCCTAGCTTAGAGTAGGAAATGGAGGAAGATGGGGAGCACCAGCACCACCAGCAGCAGCACCGCACTGCCTTTGCCCCACCAGGAGTAAGATCCCATGGTGAACAGAACACAATATATGCCAGGGGGAAACAGAAAGAGACAGAGCCCAAGATGAGAAATACAGGTTGCAGGGCTGCACTGGCTCTATTATCTGGCCACCCTACTGACCAGTGCTGAACAGAGTGGAATTATTGCTTCTAATTATTTGCATATCTTGGCAATGAGACAATTTGACCCCATATTCCAATCTGATCTTTGCTAGTTGTAGCAAGGACAAGTTGCCTGTGGGCCACTGGCCCTTTAAGAAAGGTAGCACTGGCCCAAGAGGTGGAGGCACACCTAGAAAAGGATGGTGCCCTAGGGGGCGCTGAGAGGAGCACAGTTGCTGGCGCGGCAGGGGACAGTGAATAGACACAAGGCACCTGTGTAGCTTAGCAGCCAAAGGCTGAGTGCCTGAAGGCAGCCAGCTGGGCCTGGGCATGGTATTGCATCCCAAGGGGGCCTAGAAAAGCCCAATCTGGATAGTAGAGAGGGGGACAGAAGAGGCAGGAGCTGGCGAAGAGCTCAGTCAGTCTGCCTCAACCAAGGGCTGAGATAGCCCAGCAGCTAGGAGGGCTGCTCTGCGGGTGTCTGTGCTGTCTGGCTGCAGGAGGGCTATGCCTGGCCAGAGGGGCCTAGGAGTAAGGTGCCCATCTATAGAGATTGTGCATGGAGACTGGCTCAGGAGGGACTGTGCTTGGTCAGCCAGAGGCAGAGGCTTAGGGTATTTTCGCACGTACCGGCTCTCTGAGCTGCCACTCACTGATCCTGCCCATGGTGAGAGATCCACCAGGGGCAGGATCAGGCCCGGCCAATGAACAAACATGCCAGGGGACGGGGAGAAGGGGGGGGGGGATGCGCAGCTGTGGTCTGCCTGGCCCAGCCCCCCGTGCTGCTCAGAGCAGCCCGGCTCCCTCCCTTATGGGAGGGTGCGGCAATTATGAAGCTGCTGTGCCCGCCCGGAAAAGCTCCGGCCACTGGCCGGGGTTAGGTAGAGCGGGCCATCAGATGTGATGGCCCGCTCTACCAGAGTCTGGGGTTGCTTTCCCCGCACAATGGCAGGGCTAATGCTGGGATGTGTGCTGGCAGGGAGCCCAGCACATAGCCTAGAGTTGGTTCGGGGTTACCTCTGCTCCCACCCACAGCAAACATCTGATGGGGAGGAGCAGACGTGACACCACCATGGCTGGCCACGCCGGAGTTAGCGTGGTTACCCATGGAAGCATCACGCTTGAAAATACCCTTAGAGAGAGGGACTGAGTAAGGGCCTGGGAAGGCTATATTATATACATATATATGCGGGATCTGGGTTGTTGGTGGGTGGACTGTGCAGAGACTTACCGTGGGCTCAGCATACTCTGCTACACTCATCTTTCTAGCTCATCTCTAAGAGACTAACTCTGTGAACCCTTGCTAATAGCAGTGTAATCACAGGGAATCAGCACATTTGCACTAAGCAGGTCTGTTTGACTTCTGAAAGGCTATGTGCTAAGCAACTCTTTCCAGATAAGGGCCTGTTCCTAGAAGTGCCAAATCCTTATACTTTAGGATAACCAGGTGGAAGACAACATGTTTTTCTTCACACCAGCTTGAGAAAGACAGTCAATAAGCTGCAGGGCAGGGAAAGAAATGTTTGTAAGAGATAGAAGCAGACACTGTGGAATTTGGGGGCGGAAACAGGCCATGAAGTTCAAATGGGGCAGCCATGTGTATGAAGTGGTCTGTAATTTCATGTCCTGGAACCAAAGCTAGAACACCTCTTGCATTGGGCTGAAAATTTGGCTCAGGACAATGGCTGTGCTGTCTTGGAATCAGGAAGATGCTACAGGACAGAGCGTTTGTATTTTAAAAATAAGGTTGGCTCTAGAATCCAATCCTCTGGCTGTTCAGTGCTGGTGCCAGTGGATTATGTCTTCATTTAAAAGAGGACACTTATGAAAAAAATACATGGTGCAGGGCTGCACTGGAACCTATGCAGCCCTGCAGCATGTATTTTTCATAAGCATCCTCTTTTAAAGGGGAGTTATGGCCACCCTCTGTAAAAATCCCCTTCCCCACTGAGAGTCCAAATCTGGTGAGTAGACTTTTATGTCTGGCTAGTGAATTAATTATAGAACTTCACAGCCCTGTGTATAAGCCTTGGCAGGTTTGAGGCCTATGGAATCCTTTTTCATAACTACATCAGACTCTGGGTGATTCTAGACGTTATGGGCCTCCCTTTTCAATCCCAGGTCAATCCCCTGTGGTGGAGGACGGCCCGTAACGTCTAAATGGGTTCCCGCCAGAGGTTCACCCTAGTGAACCTCCGGCGGGAATCTGAATAACCACCATTCCGGAGGGGAGGCCGGCCTCACCTCCGAAATGGTGGTTAGCTGGACCACGGTCCGGAAATGGTGGAGAGTAACGTCTGTTAGCTCCACCGAGTCCGGAGCGTGGTCCCGGCCATGATCCAGGATCGGACGCAGCAGCCGTATTGGCCGCTGTGCCCGCCCGTCTCCCAGAGGGCGGGTGGCTGGCTGGGGGAGCGTAGGGGGCGGGTCTGTGCAGCCGCATGTCGCGCCGCACAGACCCGCCTCCTCCCCGATCGGAATCAGGCCGGCACGTCTAAAAGATGGTCGGCCTGATTCCTGTCCGAGATCCGAAACGGATCCCGGACCGTGATAACAAGGGAGGCCGGCATGTCTAAAATCACCCTCTTTCTGTTGCGGCCATATGAGCGGGGGTCACACCAGGGGTCGGTTGGCCCCCACCCTTCTGTCGTTTCGACGCTTGTGTAAGACCTGGCTGTTCCGCCAGGCTTTTGGCGAGGGGGTGGGGGAGGTGGGTTTTGGGAGGGAGGGTGTGTTTTTATTACTTGTTTTAAAATTTGTAGATTTATTTTTAAATGGTTTATTGTTGAATTATTTTTTTTGTTTATGTGCATGTTATTCACCGCCCCGAGCTGCCTTTGGGCAGGAGGGGCGGGATAGAACTTTTGAATAAATAAACAAATAAAAATAAAATGATTATTCTAAGGGAGCATCCCTTACTTCAGAGCTCTGCTGTTCTGTAGCACATACTAGACATCCCTTACTTACATAATCGACATCGCTTATTCTGAACGTGGCAGCGCTCCATGGAATATAATGGGCCTACCTTATTCCAGGAACCCTCAGCTTTGTAGTCTCCCTTATTTTTGAGAATTTGATCCGACAACTCTAGCCGTAACCCATATTTAATCCTTTCCCCTCCCATCATCCACTGCTTTATTAAAACAAGAAAAAAAGTGCCCCCAACTTCCATACTGTTCTGCAGGACTTACGGCTGCTATGAACTATGTCTTTTTTTTTTTTTTTTTTTTTTCACACTACCTCGCTGAGCAAGGCTTTGGCCCAGAGGACTGAGTAATGAGTGAGCGCCTTCTTGCACGTTCTACCGCCGGCCCTGGATATAGGTCTAAATAAATAAATTGTTTCACTCTCACACTTCCTGTCCCTACCTATTTGTTAAGCCTCACATTGAGAAGGTTTCACGGACTCGTGTCCCGTGTGTGGACTGGGTGGGAGGTGCGAGGATCACAGGAGCGTGCACTCCCACGCACTGTATTCAAACGAGACATTTCCCATGAGGGCGATGAGTGTCCATGTGTGGGGGTGCCTTGTGTAAAAACACCCAAAGATGGGGACATGCCCAAGTGGGATCTTCATGTTAGAAATTGGGGAACTGAAGTGCAGCGAGGTAAAGCAGAGGAATGCTTGGTCATTTCTTGGGTCCAGTGCTAAGTGATCAGCCCAAAGTCACCCAGTGAATCACTGCCAGAGTGAGACATGGTACCCAAGCCTCCTGACGTTTTCCCCTCTGCTCCAACTGTCTGATGCAAAATGTGACACAGCAATGCTAAGAAGGAGCACTGAGGTTTTGAGAGTTGCCAGTTGTACTGGTGGTGAGCATGACTGGTGTAGCCTAGTGGATAAGGTGCTGGACTTGGACCTGGGAGACCAGGATTCAAATCCTGTCTTAGCCATGAACTCGCTTGGTAGCTCTGACTCTCTCTCAGCCTCAACTCCTTGCCTTTAATTCTTGTGTTCCCTTCCTAGATTGCAATCCTGAAATCATGACCGTACAGTACCAGGCACATTGCTGGTACCATATAAACACACTACTAATACATGGGGAACTACAGAAATAAATCATGATTAAATCCAAAATGGGAAGTAAAACCTGGACAAATTCTGGAGAAGGGATGTCCTACCCTGTGGGTAAGGTTTATGGCATGGAAGTGCCTCCCCACCTTTCTCCCATGGGGAACGTGCCCCTAAAGAACACAGCTCTGTTTGCACCTGCTCCAACTGTACAATCAGAACAAATCCGCCACCCCAAAACTGCAAAATGAAAAATCTTCCTTGTAAATGGCCTCCGAAGGCATCCAGCCGGTGTTTTCACAGCCGCACGCTCGGATTTCTGACAAGGCTTGGCACTTGTAAACAACCTGGAATAAGTGAAATTAACTGAGGGCGGGAGGGATGTTAGTTTATCTAACTTTATCCCCTGTAAATAGAGTTGATTCCCTCCCTATAACTTATTCCCATGTAAAGCAGAAGAATGCTTGGTCATTTCTTGGGTCCAATGCTCATTCTGCATTTCCAGCAGCATTCAATTGCAATTTGCAATACACAGTCACAGCTGATTTCTCATAAAAGCCACCCCCCGCGTAGGTGCAGATCTGTCTTACCTGCTGCTGCCCTGGAGAGGAAAAGAACGAGCACCGTGCAAGCTACCTGGTAGATGCTTGGTGTGAAAAAAGCCAGGGCCATTTGTCAGCAGTGCTCGAGGGAAACTGCAACTCCGCTTAGTAACAGCCAGACTTCATCTTCAACGAGGCTTGACTCGGCTTTTACCTTAAGAAGATTGCTAGCTAC
The DNA here is from genome assembly GCA_003113815.1 of Sphenodon punctatus. Classification (NCBI taxonomy): domain Eukaryota; kingdom Metazoa; phylum Chordata; class Lepidosauria; order Sphenodontia; family Sphenodontidae; genus Sphenodon; species Sphenodon punctatus. The sequence goes on from QEPC01010859.1 coordinate 1,230,435, forward strand.
TGACCCCTAGGGACAGTCTGGCCGTACTACAGCAACTGAGGGTTGGTTTGGGGTTTGTTTTTTTCTTCCTTCCTCTATACAGTCAAGACTGTCTAAACACCTCTTGCCACCTTGGGCTGGATTTCCTCACAGCAAATTGCTGATGGGCTGTGTTGCATAAAAATCTTGTGCGGCCAGTATGCCTTAAGTCTATCGTGCAGGGGTCGTCAAACTTTGTTCAAGCTTATCAACATGAACTGTGAGAGTGAAACAATTTATTTATTTAGACCTATATCCAGGGCCGGTCTTAGAATTTGCAAGGCCAGGGTGACATAGGGGTTATGTGTAACCGATGTGTCATGAATATATCCGTTCTCAGCAGCAACGTGTTGTAAAACCAATTAATGTAATCGGGGAGGATGGGGGTGGTGGGTGGTTGGGTACCTAAATGATCGGTATAGAAAACATGGTGCTATTTATATGATGTGAATTATTGATTGTTTAAGCTAGAATGAAAGTTATAGCAAAATCTTAGAAACCGGAACAGGAAATTGAATCAAGAGAAAGGAATCTAACCCGAATACACATCCAAGCAGCCTACGTGACCTCCGCCAGGCACCTGGGGAAAGGCAGGAAGAGACACAAAGGACCATCTTGAATATTTAAAGGAGGGCTGACGGCACCCAGTTCCTGAAGACACAGTTCCCCAAAAGAAGCTGCCAGCAGCATGTGACTCCTCAATCAGCCTGTCTTCATGAGACACAGGACGCTTTGCTTTCTAGAACTTAGGGAAGGACTTAAAGAAGTTTTCCAAGGTAAGCTAGCACTGCACCCTCTTTTGATTTCATTTCTGTATTTGCTTTGAACCAATATCATCTGTCTTAAATATAGTCATCTAGGACACCCCTGCAGAAGGGTGGGCAACACCCGAAATGTGTTGGGTCCTATCATGTGTCATATAATGCTGTGTCACACAACGATGTGATAGACAGAGCTGTTGGATACCTTACTATATTTATTGTTAATGTTCACTTTTGTATAGTTTTTGAATAAATGTATGAGTTGTATTTCTTTTTGGTTTATACATATTTTTTGTTCAGTAGCTTGTTGGCCTTTTCCTGTATCCCTAGGGCTCAAGGCGGGTTACAAAACATAACCAAAACACAATATAAACATAGCCCTTCTATCAGAAACAACCCTCCAGCCTATCCCTGCACACCAACTGCCAGGCCAAATAGGAAGTACTTATGCTGTCTCCAGAAGATGTTCAGGTTTGGGAGGGGGCAGCCACTGGGAGACTCTCACTATGTGCCTTGGCTGTACAGGCTTGGTGCCATGACGGAATTAACAGGCTGTTCTCTGCTGACCTTAGGGATTGTGATGGAACAAAAGAAGGAAAGTAGGCCGTTTTTACATGGACGGGGGTGGGTGGCGGTGGATGTTGCTCAGGAGCGCGCATGCACCCCCACCCATCTTCCGCGGTGTTCGCATGGATGAACACCGAGCAAACAACCCATCCCCCCACCCACCGCCGTCTGTTGGCATGGAAGCCCCCACCGGCAGAACACCCGCCCGAACACCGAGCAAACATTATTGTGATTGCTTTAAATTGTTTTATAGTGTTTTATATTGTAAATTGTTGGAAGCCGCCCCGAGCTGGTTACAGGAGAGTGCGGGGTATAAATTGCAAAAATAAATAAATAAATAAATAAACAACCCATTCCCCCCACCCACCGCTGTCTGTTGGTACGGAAGCCGCCGTCGGCGGAACACCCGCCTGAACACTGAGCGGGGAGGAGGGGGCGTCGTCGGTGTAAAATGGCCGTAGTCTTTCAGAAATGTTGGGCCCATGCTGTTTAAGGTTTTGTAAAGCAAAACCAGCATCTTGAATTGTGTGTGCCCAGAAAGCTGTTGGAAGGCAAGTGTAGAGTCTGAAGCAAAGGTGTAATATCCTCCGAGTGACTCACCTTTATCAGAAGGCCGGCTGCCACAATCTGCACCAGCTGCGACTCCCAAGCGGTCTTCAAGGGCAGGGCAGCCGAAAGTAAATATGTGAAGTTTGGCGCTGTTATTGAATGACATCATTCTGGAAAGTTAAACTTTATTTGGAGAATGCTGATATTTAATAAAATCAGATTTTAAGACTGCAGGCCAGATTTAGGCTGTATTTGGCCTGTGGCCCACCAGTTATATATTATTTATTTATTTTTCACATTTTTACCCTGCTCTTCTTCAGAGACGCAGGGCGGCTCACAACATTAAAAATATATAATACAATAAACACATTAAAATCTCTTAGAACTCCAACCACCCATTCACCCCATTGATTATCCCCACCTACCGGCCAGCAATTCTAGTCCCCAAGCCCCCCTACCCAATCCCACACAACCCTATCCCTGCCTGCCAAACACCTGGCCAGACAAAAAGGTCTTACATCTCTCACAGGCTTGCGCTCAGGCAAACCTCTGAGGGGAGGGAGTTGTTCCATAATTGTGGGGTAGCAATTGAGAATGCCTCCCTGTGCGCCTTTGTAACATCTTCACGGGCAGTTGGAATTTGTAAGAGGGCACCCCCGGGCGACCTTAGAGGCTGCGACAGGATGTAGGGGAAGAGGCAGTTTTCCAGATATCTAGGGCCCAAACCGTTTAGGTCTTTATAGGTAAAAGGTTAACTATAAGTTAGGCAGCCCTGTTGTACAGTGGGTAGTCCCCCAGTCCCATTGGCTGGGCTGGCACTGTACCACACCCTCACCCTGCCGGTGCCCCCCTGCCAGCCCCCCCGCATTCCCGGGACAGAGGAAGCGATATGGAGGCACATGTGCAGCTTTTTTATTTGTAGACGAACTGTACATTGGGATTGGGGGGGGTCGGGTCTATCTTCGGTGGCGCCCTCGCCCCCGCTTGGCTGCACCACCGGGACTCGCAGCCCAGCGGGTCCTTGCTGCCGCTGAGTGCAGCGATTGCTGACCGGACGACCCAGGCTCCCTGTCATCCACTGGCTGCTCCACACCAGACTCTGGTGCAGGTCCCTGTGAGGAACAAGCATGGGGTGAGTATTCCCCATGTGCACTCGGCTCCTTCCCACGCCAGGGCCTGGGCCACTAGGTGTCCAGGGAGTGGCCTATGGGCTCCCTCATCCCCTCCCAGCCCCCCATGGGGTAGTGCCCCCTCCCGGTGTGCAGGTGTGCAGTGGCCTTACCTGAGGGGGTGGGGCAGTGGCCATGGGTGATTGGTCGTCCTGGGGCACCAGGTCCTGGGGTGGGGGCATAGCTTCCTGGTGGAGGGATCGGGGTTGCAGCTGGGGGGAACAGAAGGGGTGCAGGCTGGAATGGCGGCCCCACCAGCAGCTCGTGTGGACCTATGTGGGGGAGGGGGACCCCATGGACCAGGCC